>JBBDHG010000147.1:420000-934931 GCA_037951165.1 Lophius americanus | reverse complement strand
TTCCACCGTTAAGACTTCTTAGGGGGATGGATTGTCCATCACAGATGCCAACCAGATCCTGTCTGGTTATTGGTTCTTTGAGATACCGGGCCATAGGAAGCGTTTACCAATCGAGCGGTCAAGGGTCATGGGTGATAAAGCCTTTTTTTAAAATTGAAAAATATGTTTTAGAAGAGGTCTTTTTGCAGACCCGACTTATAGAAAAACAAGTTCTGTCGTCCCCGACGGCAATGGTATATCCCTGAAAAGTCCACAATCCCCTGTGTTGCACAAGCAATCCCCCAGGATTGAATTTCTCAACTTTATGTCTGAGAAACAGTTTTTCATAGAGCTCCCACTGCTGAATAAAATATGAACTGTTAGGGTAAAATATGAAATATACAAAATAGATGCACCAAATCTGTTTTGTCCGATTTTTAATCTTGAATCATACCAATTATTTTGGATTCTGATTTAAGATTAAATCGGACCAAAAAAAAGAAAACGTTTGGAGATAAAGCTCCTCCTAGAGCTTGAATTATAAAACCGAGCTTAACCGTAATCAATCCAGTTCTTCATCACACTAAGGTCTATGTGGTTAAGAAGTTTGAAATTGATCCATTCAAAAGTTCTTGACTTATCGCGTTGACACGAAGGACCTGCGGCGGACGCGGTGCGAGGACGACTCCATAATAACCCCGACTTTTACCCCCGGGGATATAATAACACAATGAAGGAACATCAAACAAACCCAGTGATGATGAAAAACATGGACGTCGCACAATCAGATTACATTGTTGGCGTTACTTCCCGCAGTGAATCTACTTTTCACTACATATTTTCTTGCACCAGCGGCTGATTGGTCCGATTCTTTGATTCGAGGGAAGCAGCTGCTGCTGCTGTATCCGCCATGATAATCTTAACTCTCTTAAAAATCTGGCTCATTGTCCCAAACCATCGGCTCATTTACGTTCGCTCTTCTAGAATCCTTCTCCTGCACCGGGTCCCGCCGTGCTTATGGGCCTCCTTGGGAGATCGGAAGACCCCCCCCCTCCCCGGGATGAAAGCCACCACTGTGGCGTTTGCGTTCAAAGGAGGCGTGAGCTCATAAACAAGCCTGAATGGGGGTTTAATCAGCGCCGGCGCGGCGGGGGTGTCGCGAGGAACTTGGTTATCAGGAAGGGAGAGCGGGAGATCGCAGCCTGTGCTGTGTTGGATTAGGAGGTGATCGGGGGGTAATCGTCTGGCTTAATGCGGCGGGAGATTCCCCTCCTGGGTTCTTTAACGTTGAGAGGGGTTACCCCCTGCTGGGATTCAGTTTCTTTGGAAACACAGTAAGATCTAATGATTATTTATTGCGGGTTTTGTGACCCAACAACATCTGCTCCAGAGGCTGCTGTCTCGCGTTTCATTTACTTTTTTTCTTTAACATTGTTTTCCTTCAGGTTGTCAGTTTTTTCTCTGCACATGTGACATTTGTAGTTTCCACATCGTCGCACGCCTTGAAAGAAATAGAAACACAAGCGGGGCGTATCCTGAGTAGAGTTGAGGATGCTATAAAAAAGTGCCAATCATCATGACACGGAGGATTTTGTTAGTTGTCACGTTTTTTTATCCGACCAGATTTGGAAGTTCTCATGTAGGGCGTGTTCTTTGACGTACCAGGGTATGGTAGGCCGGCTTGGGTGTGTTCTTACAAATTTTTTGTATATTAAGTTTCTTGACCGCAGAGTCTTAAGCAGAAATCACACATAAAAAAAAAAAACAACAGAAAAAAAACGTTCCAACTGATGAAAATTCTCCACTTGAACTTCCTGTCGCCTTTGCAACGAGGTTGGTTTGAAAAACTTTGAAGGAAAGAAAGGAGAAGCGGGTCCCGGCGTCTCTCTGTGGCTGTCACTCATCCCGCGACAGAGAAGCGCCATCAAAGGCTGGCCTGAAAACCCTTCCGCAAAAAGAGAGAGATCTTCCTCCACAGTCGTGTCAGAGTGCGGCCGACAGAGACGGATCTCTCCCCTTTGGGCCTCCGCTGAGAATGATAATTAATGGAGCTGCGTTGTAGCGCTGCACTGTTGCATGCTGGGTAGGTGGCCACGCTCCCCATCCATCACTGCTGACATAGGCATTTATCTGGTTAGAAGCATACAAGGCTCCTGCTCACTGCTGAGGAGGTCAAGGAAACCAGAGGGGGGGGGGGGGGGGGGGGAGATGAAAGATAAGGGAATACTGGAGGATGAGATGAGGACTGATGAGCAAGGAGTGACTTTCTGAGAGGACAAAAATCCATTAATAATTCACAATAAATGCTTTCAGAAAAAGGCGGAGCTCATAGACCTGACCTGAGACCATCACCACGACCGTGTCTGTCCAAGACCTGGTCAGCGGCAGCTGGTGTTCTCAGTCTCTGGGGGGGGGGGGGGGTGGATGTCCAAAGTCATTTGTTAACCTCCCACTTCATGCAGAACATAGAGCAAAGATGTGATTGGTCTCCATCCTGAGGTGAATACAAAAGTCCGACATTTTTCTCCCAGCGTTGGGTTCGGGATATCAGGGAGAGGCAGCGACAGCTTCAAGAGTTGGCAGGAGGTCCATGTCAGAAAGGTGAGGAGGGACAAGTAGGAGGGCAGAAAATCCACCTGGAGATTCTTCCTCGTGGCTCTGATGTCTGCCTCTTCTTCTCTCAACTTTGGTTTCCGACAGCTGAGGACGGATTCAGAGCACACATGGATGGAAAAAAGGTCATCGACCTCTAAAGGCTCGGCTTTCAAAAGTTCTTTTTCCGAAACCACAGTGTCCGTGGAAACATTTGATGTTTATTGGATGGAAGTTGGCTATCCGTATTCATCATCACCAGTACAGCAGCATAACAGATGATGGCCACGGAAAAAAAGTCTCACATGTGGTGGTGGTGGTGGCTGATGAATCTGATGGGTCTATGAATGATGAAGTGGACTAAATCGGACCGATGGTTTAGAAAATGATG
Source organism: Lophius americanus (assembly GCA_037951165.1). Classification (NCBI taxonomy): domain Eukaryota; kingdom Metazoa; phylum Chordata; class Actinopteri; order Lophiiformes; family Lophiidae; genus Lophius; species Lophius americanus. Next base: position 931,969 of record JBBDHG010000147.1, on the reverse strand, counting down.
GCAGAAACTTTTTGAGATCAAGCATTCCATAGTGTCGGTAATATAGAAACGATCTTTCCCCAAATCCCTCAAGTTCTTCTTCGCACTCACGTCTGCGTGGGAATGAAAATCATACATGATATGGTTTTTCATTTATCGCGTTTACGCGAAGGATCTACGGCGTTGACGACGAGGACGATTCTATAATAAAGAAAGTTGTGAAGAGCTGATGGGAACAGCTGATGTGTTTTGGGAGTTTGCAGGATTGTTTCCATTCGTTTTTCTTTTTACACATAACATCAAACAGCATTAGAATTTCTCCTCAATCTCAGTCTGTGACCAAGAAAAGCTCCCTTCTGCCCTGGAGTTCAGGCCACCAGGCGTAGCGACGAGGTGGAGGAGCAGGGAGTAGAGCGGAGGCCGTAGACTGAAATTACACATGGAATGGATGAAGAACAGGGTGACCTCTAATTAGCCTGCTTCAAGGAGGATCAGGGAAAGAGGTGAAAAAGAGTGGAGCGGGGTGACGCTATCTTGTTAGCCTGCGGAGGAGAGGTGAAAGTCAGCCTATGATAGGAGGGTGGGCGGTTCTGTCCGTCACATCAACCGAACTCCGCTCCTGCAATTTTTCATCGATTGCTGAATCACCAAACCGTCCCTCCACTGTCAAAGTCGACGGTTTGAGGCGGAGAGAAGCGAGCGCTGCTGTTAGATGATGAAAGACAACAAATTGCAGAAAGCTCGTAAGAGGACGGCTCAGTGCTGATGTTGCCAGACAAGATTGTTTTTGTGAAACTCTTTCTGTTGGCAAAAGTGACTGAAAGCGCACAAATGAAAAAAGGATTTAATTCATTATTTCATCCAATTTATTCGCCGGATAATGACAGAAAGACTGAGGTGGAGGATAAAAGTGGAACCTTTGGGTGTGTCCCCGGAAAGCCCCAAACCCCCTTATTGAACCCCTCAAATAGAATGTTTAGTTATTTCCATAGCATTTGTAGTTGAAAAGCATGGTGAGTAAAATTATCGATTAATTGTCGATTAATATGCACCAAATTTGAACTAGATCAGATCAAAGGTTGAGAAATGATGGTAAGAAAACTTTTGTAGTTAAAGCTCCCCCTAGTGTCAGAAAAATACAACCAAACATTCCCCAAGTCAATCCAGTTCTTCCTTGTACTGAAGTCTATGGAGGTAAAAAGTTTGAAAATGATCCAATATATAGTTTTTGAGGTATGTATGAAAAATAGTGTTTTTCGTTAAAAAAAAATGAAAAGCTCCACCTAGTGAGTAAAATGTGAACTATTGGAGTAAAATACGATATACACAAGATAGATAGTCCTCGAGATGATGAATTTGGAATTGGAAGGAGGAAGTTGTGTTTTCCGTAAAAAGCTCTCACGAACAGAAACATTGAACCGAACATCCCAAAATCAATCCATTCCTTCCTCGTACTAAAGTGCATGAGGCTAAAATGTTAGAAAATGATCCAATAAATGGTTTTTGAGGTATGGTTGAAAAACGTTTTCGTTAAAAAAAAAAGAAAAGAAAGCTCCACCTAGTGTGTAAAATATGAACTTTTAGAGTGAAATATAAACTTTTAGAGTAGAATACGATCAATACAACATTGATCTCCTCAATTTGATTCACATACACTGAATTCGGACTAAATTGGATCGACAGTTAGGAAGTTATGTCAAGTTACGTAAAAAGCTCCACCGAGTCAGTAAAATATGAACAAATAGGTGAAATGCGATGTTTATTAGATAGATTCCTCGATTTGATTCATCCTGCCACCTCTGATAAAAAGGATGTCAGGTCTTCACATACCTGGATCACTTTGAGATTTGATCCAAATGTAAAGTGCATTATAGATTAAAAGTATTATTATTATAATGGTATTATTATGGTGTGGAGGCGAAAACGACCACGTGGCTGAAGAGTAAAACCACCACAGGTAGAGGGGGAGAGAGAAAACAAGAGACAGAATGAGAGAAAAATGGAGCAGAGCGGGGAGGTGATATCAGGTTAGTCCATGGAGGTGGGATGAGGAGTGTCAGAGAAACCGTGTAGACGGGGGCCAGAGAGGAGAGCAGCAGAACAGAGGAAAGAAGGAGGAGCTGTCAGAAGGGAGATGACTCACTGGGGGAGAAGGTTGTCACTATCAGATGATAGAGGAGGAAAAAGCATGATGGATGGAGCGAGATGGGGAGGTGAAGAGCGGGAGAGGAGAGGAGAGGAGGAGGAGGAGGAGGAGGAGGAGGAGGAACGTGACGGAGGAGGCGACACTGTCACGTTGATTTGTTGCTCAAAGTAAAAGGACGGAGGGGAAGTGAGGTTTTGAGGGAATAGTACGGTGATCATGTTAGCTCGGAGAAGAGGAGATGTGACAGAGAGGAGGAGGAGGAGAGCAGGGAAAAACGGAGGACATGGCAGTGGAGTTGGCAGCTTAAGAAAAGAATGTGAACCACGGATCAAACCAACTGCAGCCAGACACTGAAGAACGTGTTGTTTGCTGCTGAGGAGGTGCTGACTCTTCCCTACGGAGTCCTGTTTATCCCTGCAGGATGGATTTCTGCTGAAATGTCACCCTTCACGCCCCTACTTTAGATAAATCCCTTTAAAATTGATCAAACCAGGAAATCAGATCAAACACTTTTGTAATAACTGCGAGTTAATTTGAACTAGGCTCCCGTAGATAATCATTTATATCCACTCCGCAGCCCTGGCCAGTCACAACGATCAAATAATTGCTTGATTGCAGTTATTTGACGTAAGTGCAATTATTTCTGAAATTACTTTGCCTCTAAAAAGAAGTGTAATCGTTCCATCAAGTGCTTTAAGTGAAATTAACATTAGGGCTTGCACTGATTGCAATTGCAAATATAAAGTTTCCCATTTTTGTCTTTAAAGTTTTAAAAGCATAACTAGGAATGTATTTTTTACGTGCTCTTATTTTGAAGGATTGCAGTGGAAATCCATGTGGGTTGAATCCAAAGCAACTGGACTTCTGTTTTTTCTCGAAGACGTTCCAACTCTCAGTTCTTACTGGCTGCTGAGGTTGTTATATTTTAGTTTTTTTTTTACCTAAGGTAGGTTTTGTGAGGGGTCAAAGGTGATAATCCCAAAATTATTTAAATGACAATCATAAACTCAAACTTCACGATAGCGACCGCCCTAATGCCATATTAAAAAAAAAAAAACCCTCCAAGGTTTACAGCCAATAATTCTGTTCGGCCTCAAAAAAATAGCGCTGCACGACGGAACCAATGACCAAGTGGCTTTAAGATTTTAAGATTTAAAAAATAAAACAAAGGATGACATGTTTCGGCTCTGCCGCGTCGTGTCGCATTGCCGGTGGTCCCAGCTGGGTCTCTGTGGTCGTTTCCAACGCCTGACGGATAACTTTAATGTGTCCGCGAGCCGTTTGGTCCATCTGTACGGTTTTCGCCACATCATCGCTGCTTTACTTCACGTCCGCCATGAAACATTTCATTTGAAAGACTCTAGCTAACGCGACTTAAACATGGCAGACAAAAAGTTTTGTTTCGCTGCGATGACCTCAACTCTGACTGGCTCCTGCCTCTGGCCCAGCTTGCTTTTGGTTCCCTGTTAGCACCTGTTTTCAAGAACCAGACCCAGTTTTGCCACGGTGAAAAAGCTAAGAGTTGGTTCCAAATTGGGCCCCGGCCTCGGGACTAGGCTCTCTTTGGGATTTTAAAGCTTTATCAGCATTCCTCAAATCTGGTCCCATCCAGTTTTCATCATCTTCCCAAAATACGACATACCTTATCCTTCAGAAACACGCCTTCGATTCATCACTTGCAAACAAGTTCCACAGCATCTGCCCTCCGCTGAAGGTCACTAAACACCTCGTTCGGCCCTCTTGCACCGACTCACATTATGTTTAATATTCAGAATTGTAAGATGTGACTGTTATTATTATAAGTCTCCGAGCGATTTAACTTTTAGTTCCTTCAGAGGACTTTTAACCTCCCTCTAGGCTGAAAGCGGGATGTGACGGAGAGGCGTTTGGGGTCAAAGCCCTGAAGCTGCTTTTAAGCAGCTTCTCAAAACTTTAATCTGAAAGCTTTCGCTCTTTCCGCACTGCTGTATGGTTCAATTAGCTTGTTCCGTTACGCACTTCCTGATTTGCCGGCCGAAAAGGTTTGAATAAGTCATTCAAAGAGTGCGATAAATACGGGTTATTGTCGTCATTATTATTATCTTTGTATGAAAGGATATTGAAATATTTAAGTAATAGTTCATGAATAAAAAATACTAGCTTGGAGCGGTAGCCCCTCTAGGGTTTCTTCATTCACGTTGTTTTCTCCGATCATCTCCTTCCATCCCCGTTTGGATGCTGCCCTCACATATTCCTTCTTCACCTCGTCTGCTCACTCTTTTCTTTCTATTATTCTCTTTCTACCCCTTTTTTTTCTTCAAAACCCCTCATTTTTCACCACGACTCGTCTACCTGTTATCTGGAACGTGTGTGTGTGTGTGTGTGTGTGTGTGTGTGTGTGTGTGTGAGTGCGGCAGTGAAAAAAGTGTGTTGGAATCTAATTTATTTTGACATTCTATTAATAAGGAAATGGAATTGATGTGTTCATGAATCACTGACCTTACACCTAAACTCTGTACAGAGTCTGTAGCTTTTTTCTGGAGGCCATTAGCTTAGCATAACATTAGGAGTCTCAGTGGGTAGAAACTAATAGGGAGGGGGGGGGCTGAGTAAAGCGTATGCCTCCCGCCTAGAGCCATTAGTCACTTGAATTAAATTGAACCCACATGCAACAATTAAACTTGCAGCATCTGATAGTTCTGGCATTGTTAAAGGAAGAAAAATCATCACTCCTTTCTCTGGATCCACTCCAGAATACAACGGTTCTTCACTTCTGCGGCGTACGCTCCACTCTCCCCAGTTCTATGAAAGTCTGTCACGCAGTTTAAGTATGAAAATACCGAAAAACCATAAAAAACACCAAACCTGTTTTTAGAAAAAGTGAAAAAAACACAGATGAAATATGTCTGTGCTTTCATTCCTTTCAGCCATGGTTTTGTCCCCAAAAGGCCCCCGAGGGATCCCCCCCTGAATGATCTCCCCAGATTAAATGTGGGGTTTGTCCACAAACTGTTCGGTGAGGCAAATAAAAGTTCCAGAATGAACCACGAGAGTAAAATACGATTCATACAAGCTAGATCTCTTCGAGTCGATGCACCGAATTTGGTCTAAATCTGAATGAATGGTTAGGAAGTTATTGGGAAGTTAGGAGATAAATTTCCCCCCCTAGTGAGTAAAATACAAACTTTTCCCAATAAAGAATTATATAGATCCTAGATAGATATGTTTCAAAATTGGACCAAATGAGGCCAACAGTTAAAGAATTATGTCCCGAAATAATTTGGATTTCCCTCTAGTGTCAGAAAGATGCAACTGACACTTCCCCAAAATCAATCCAGCGTTTCCTCGTTCGGCCTAACCACGAACTATCGGGTTATACACTTTGAAGATGATCCATGAGATAGTTTTTGAGTTAGTCTTAGTAAAGTTAACACAATTTCTTTGTAAGCCGAGAGCAACAACTTTGTTTGGTCGCTGCAGAGCCCTGAAGTATACATACATAGTTGTTCATCGGGGAAAACTTCCAGCTTGTAACTCCGCCATTTTTCTCCTCTGTATTTCTGTTAACACGGAGGAGTAGATTTAAAAAAAGAAAGAAAAAAGAAACAAGGCAGGGGATGTTAATCAGCCAGCAGCCCACGCCTCACAGCGCCGCCGCCGCGTCGACCTCCGACTCATGTCAGCAAGTCGTCGTGTCTTTCAGCCCACCTGGATTTTCAGGTCATGATGTCCTCTAAAATCCGACATCGTCCTCTGAAGGTGCCAATATCCCTCAAAAAGCTTTAGAAATAGAGGGGCTGAGTGGAGGAGGAGGAGGAGGAGGAGGAGGAGCTCTCTAATGGATCGGATAAAGATAACAGCATTAACTAGGGAAAAGGTGAATTTCAGGGCAATGGAAGGGGGAGAAGGTGACATCAGCACGAGAGAGGAAGGAGGAACATGAAAGCAGTTATCCTTCGAGATGAGAGGCTCTCAGGCCTGATGGTGGGGAAGAGATTCAGGGTTAAGATAAGAGGAACTACTCATTTATCTGAGTAGCCAAAAATCACATTAAGTCCAGTTTGAAATAATTAAATCATTAGACGGTAAGTAATTGATCTTGACTCTTAACGCGCAAGATTAAGATTAATTACAACGATCTCTGATAAAGCATTCCAGTTCAAGAGTCGCCGTCAGGTCACTAGGTAAGAGTTTTAATGTGTGATACCTGCTGGGCCTGTTGAGGATGTTACCCGTCATGGCCGCTCACCAAACATCCGGGCCTTTAAACGTTTGGTTGGGAACATTTTGAGTCTCTATTTCTTCTGGAAAAGTCCGACTGAACTTATTCATAACGAGACCCGGTGGCAGCTTGTGTATGCTAAAGAGTAAGGGGCCGAGGACGGAGCCCTGAGGGACTCCACTGGTCAAAAGGGCCACAGAGGAGGAAGAATTAACCATCGCTATTTAGAAAGTCCTGATTGATAGGTAGGATTTTTTTTTATTTCCTGGCATATTAGAGAATGTTAATGCTTATTAAACAAAAGTGTGTAACTTTATAGCACCAAATAAGTGTGATAAGAGTCTTTTTTGTGTTTTTTTAACGTGGTTTTATTTCTGTAATGCCTTATTGTAAAGCACGTTGTATTCGTGTTTTTCACAGTTTTTATTTTTTAATTATCATTAATATTAAAGAGTTTTCTGAAAACTGCTAATTGAGCTAATCTAAGTTTGATTTCTTTTTTTGTTTTTACAGTTTAAAAACACGCTTGTCATGTTATGGTACATTTAGAGTGTCTTAAATATTAGATTACTATAAAAATATTAAATGCAAAGAAATAATTTTCCATATTTTTTTTTTTTTTACGAGGTAAAGAATTAAGAACCAACTGACTAAAACGGCGGTGGACCAGGATGGCATGTCCGCTTTCCGTTTGCCGCGGACCTCACACCAGCCTGGCGTCGACTCTTTCAGCTCTGGGGGGGAAAAAAAGAAATCAATCCTAATTCCAGCCTCCAACAACCTTTTGAGCCCCGAGGAAAGTGACTTTAAGCTCCAGTGCGATGGAGTCACTGGAAAAGATCATAACGGAGAACATCTGCAGGGAGTTGGAGCCCTCACTGGATCGGTACCTCCGGAAGAAACCACAGCGCTCCACCATTAAGAAGGTTCTGCCGCAAACACTACGTTATTAATATTGTTCGAGCTCCAGGGAAGGTCTGAGGATTTCCTTTAGCCCTAATCACTAAATTCACTGTTTTCTAAAGCTAGCTACACACCAGAGGATAAAACGCTCCATTTATTGTCCGGTCCCCCCCCCCCTCTAAGGATCGGTTTTCGGACCATAATTTCTCAGCCGTTGGTCCGATATAGTCCAGATTAGCGGCAGATGAAACGACTCGAGGAGATCCATCTTGTACGTATAACTTCTTTTACTCCAATTGTTCATATTTGAACAAAAACACTGTGATGAGACTCAGATTCGATTTTTCCGAGCTCGATCAGGGGGGGGGTTGCTTGTACAACGCAGGGGCTCGGGGAGTTTCCTGGGAGTTTTCATAGGACATCTTCTCCGCACCTTTGAGCCCATTGGTGGAATAAAAGTGTGCGTTTTTAGCCGTTTCATGAGAGATGAAAGTAATGAAATGTCCTCGTTAGCGCTGACGGCGGAGAGAAGTTCTCTCACTAACAATCCGCAGGAAGAAGAAAAAACGTCGTGCGGCGCGTTCGCCTGTCTTCAATCGCTCTTTGTTTGAATGCTGAAATCACAAACACACTTTCTCCCTCATCCCTTTAATTGTTTTTCAGATTCCACTGGGCTCCCCCCTCCTCCCCGTTCCTTCCACTTTCTTCTGTCTCAGTCCTCTCCCAGCAAATATTGATCCACCCAAATTACATCTCAAGGTCGTCAGCGTCTCTCTGGTGACTGGCACAGTTTCCCGATAAGCCCCCCCGCCGCCCCTCTTCCAGCAGTCATGAGGTCGGCGCACGTCACCGGCTGACAGCTCCTGGCGGAACTCTTCCCGTGGAAACAAATGTCAGGTGCCTCAGGAATACAGCTGAGCACCTCCAGGTGACGTGGAAGGTTCGGGCATCTGCCACTAGGGGGCAGTGTGTTTGGCAATTCTAAACCTAACATTGTTTTTCAGTGTACTTTACTTGTTGATGGAGGGTGGGGGTGGGGGTGGGAGTTGTTAAACAACCTGAGAGGCTCAGTTCAGGGCAAACATGCTTCATTTACATTTTAAGGGCCTGTTCAGAAAGGAATCGTCAATTCTCGTCTATTGGACTTTATTATTACACCGTGGCATTCCTTATAAATAACAGGAGACCTGTGGTGCATAAATACATAAAATCAACTGCATACTGTTCTCTACCTTTCAGTGTGAAGGTCATCCGAGTGGAGTGCATTCTATTCAAACGTTTTTCAATTCATAGAGGGTTTCAGCTAACATATGTATTATTGATCGGGCTCTTGATTATTTTTTCTTCACACCTGCTTTTATCCAAACCGCCGTCCAAAGTTAGTATTTAGTTTAACGGGCATATCCATTTATTTATTTATTCTCTTTTATCATTCCGTAGCTTCTTAGCGAAGCCTCCCAGATGTTGCTTCTCACGTATTTAAATCCGAAATTCAATTCAAATAAATAAATAAACAAACAAATAAATAGGTCCTATAGTTTGGATGGATGGATAGATAAATAAATATACATATATACACACATTTTTATGTCAAACAGGAATATTCTCTGGGAATGCTTTTTATTCTGAAAGGAAAAAAAGTGTCCAGGTAAAACCATGTCCAGGTAAAACCCATACAGTGAGGCACGATAAAGACGTAAAACATGCCATAGAGGAAAAAGGAATACTTAAACAGTAAATGTTGATGACTCTCGATACTTCCTCAGGTCCGCCTTGAAGCCCAGCCATGATCCTCTTTGATATATCTCCTTTATACTCGGAAACGAGAGACGCCATTGAATCCAGGCGCCCTCACTTCACTGGTGCCTCTTTCTCCCTCCAACAATGGAGCCCATTATGGGTCTCAGTGTTGTCAAGGACAATGAACACCTTTTCATCCGTGTAATGACCGTGTCTGCTGCAGAAGGCCAGTATCAGTTCACCCTTACATGAGTGTGTGTGTGTGTTACACGTCACGTGACCTACATGACGGATTCAGCGCTCACACACTGCATGTGGAAAAAGTTCTGCTGGTTTCCTTTTGACGGACACAAAATTCTTCTCTTATATATATGTGTTCTTTTTAAAAATGTGGATATTGAGTTGCCTGAGAAAGCCTATGAAAACTTTGTCGCCCTCATCTGTGTTTTTTTTGCAGGTCTCCAGTCGCTAAAATCCAATCAGCGGACATCAGGCGTCGCTGGATCGACTCCTGATAGCATGTGAAGCTACGCATGCTGCGGTCCGGCTGGCTGGGATGAGCCTGGCGGGCGCCGCGTCCCACTGAGCCAACTGCACACGAACCGCGGTGCAGCCTCTGTTGCCATGTAACCACTTGTTAGAGTCTTTGGATGGAAGCTCCGTCGGGAGGAGTTTCCACGAGAGCGAATGGAAAAAGAAGAAGAACGGCTAAATAAAAACTGGTGGATGGACTAGAAGGAAGATGTTGCCTAGAAGGGTTGTTTTTTCTTTATATCTCTTTGTATAATAACAATACATCATCACATTTGAGTTATGTCTTCAGTCAGAAGCGTTGGACTCCAGCTCCAATGATGGAGTTGGCAGTGAAGGAAACGCGACGCCCTGAGGGACCGGCTGATTCTCAAACCTTCTCCAGCGCGAGGATGAAGGTTGGAGTTATGGACATTGATGAAAACACTTTTCCTTCTGTCTCTACTCAGATATGGAAATCAGAAGAAGCGTCGCTCCCTTTACTCCTACATGGTGATTGTGGCAACATGAAATTTAAGGCAATTTGCAAAGTCGTTTAAGAATAATAGTTTCTTCTCGTGTGGGGAATAAAAAGTAGAAAATTTGTTTCCATGTTAGGAGACAGAAGTTTGTTCACCTTTCAAATAAGAATATTAAATTTAAAACAAACCTCTGAGAGAAATTCCTCATCACATTTGTATTGAGGCTGAAATAACTGAGGCCAATATAAGCCAGTCAATCGTGCTAATAAATGCTAACCGCGAGCTAGCTAGCGGAAGCTAATAATAATGAAACAAATGGATGCGGTTGGAAAAAAGGCCATTTCAATAAATGTTCGTGGTTACGGGTCACCGCTGAAGCGCTGCGTAAAAGTGTTGAGGCGTCAGCGGGAGTTTCAAAGCAGCTGACGTGGAGAGAAGTGCAGGAATCGGGTTTTTATTGGCTGGTAAACTGGGTCGGCCAATAAACCCTCGCCCATGTGGGCCACGGTAATATTTCATTCCACTCTGTTATCCTCACCTTTCACACGCGCTCAGTCTCAGTTACCTGCTTCACGGTCCGGTCCATCATTTGATATCAGCTGCAGCTTCAGGTGGCCTCATCCATCAACACCCGTCACACCTTCATGCTCAGACTGTCGGCATCAGCTGCCGTATCTTCTCCCTCCGTCCATTTTGGCTCTTTTGGCTGCTGGTTCGTGCGACCTGCACCTCCCCGTCTCCGCCTAGTCCTTGCAGATCCATCGGCCTGAGTGAGTAAAATATGAACCGTTAGCCTAGCGTAAGGGTAAAATGTGATATAAACGAGATAGAACACCTTGAGTCGATTCATATGCACCAAAGTTAGACTAACTCTGATCAAATGTGGAGAAGCGATGGCCCAAACACTCTTGGAGGTAAAGCTCCCCCTTGTGACAGAAATTTTAAACTGATCTTTGACCTAATGTCTATCCAGTTCTTCCTCGCACTAAGTCTATGTGGATATACGATTTGAAAAAGATCCAGGCAAGAGATTTTGAGTTGGGTCCGAAAAAACAGGGTTTTCGTAAAAGAAAAAGAAAAAAAAGTTCCTCCTTGGCCAGAATGACAATGACAAATAATGAATTGGTCAGATATATACAAATATACTTATATATATATATATATATAAACAAGATAAATCTCCTTGAGTCGATTCATATTCACCCAATTTGGACTAAATCGGACAAACGGTTGAGAAGTTATGGCTGAAAACTTTTGAAGATTAAGTTCCCCCTAGTGTTGGAAACATAAAAAACAACCTTTACTCAAACCATTCCAGTTCTTCCTCGCACTAAGGTCCACGTGGGTGTAAAATCTGAAAATGATCCATTTAGTACTTTAAAAAGCGAAGGATCTACGTCAAAGCCGATTTTATAATATCGCTTCGACCCGACACTTAGAACTCCAATGCAATCTTTCACACGGTATTCGTAATAGTGATCATAACTTATAACTGATAACACAAGCGGCGGAAGACTTTATATAGGAGGAAAACACTAAAGATGGAGAAGCTGGAGGAAGAAATCGCATCGGCGTGTCGGAGGCGGTGTGGGATGATTCGTGTGAAGGTGGAAGTTATCGGCATTCAGCGGGAAATAATGGTTGAAGGAATGCGAGTTGCGCTTTTGTCGGAGCAGGACGATGAGTTTTGACGCGGCTCCTGGAGGTGTGGACGGCCCGATTGAAAGTGAAGTCCCTGCTGGAAGCCGCCCGCCTGATAACCTGGAGCCGACGCCCACTCTCTTCACTCTTGGACGTGAAAACCCTTCTGAATATAATCATCTCACATGGAGAAGGACTTTATCCGGTTCTCCCTCCACCACAAAAGTAATAACTTTTTCTCTTATGCTCATGGAGACACATTTGTTCTGAGATCATAGATGGCACCAGATATCATCGAAAGGAGGAGGAGGAGGAAGAGGAGGAGGAGGAGACGATTGCGGTGGCGTGAAAAAACAAGGCGGTCGCCAGCTGAAAAAAAAGACTTAGTTGAATGATTAAATTAATAAATAATTATGTCTAAGCTAATTGTTTTTCTCTTATGATGGAACCGGTTGAATTAAGCGGGTGGTCTTTATTCTCCTCCTCTTTTTTTTTTTGTTATTCCCGCCCATAATTATTATCTGAGGTGACGTTCTGCTGCAAAAAATGATACCAAGGACGGGCGTGTTTATTTATTTGATTTATTTATCGGTTTATAATGTCGTGGACAATTCCCGTTAAAATACTGTAAGGATAACGGTAAATGGGGCGGCGTTAGCCTCTACGGCTAATTTCCAGCAATACAGTTTTAAAAAAAAGAAAGAAAGAAGGAAAGAAGGCAGAGAAGTGACGTAAAAATGAAAAAGCACTATTGGTTAAGGTGATTAACAAGTGAAGGTGGCTGGAATTGAGTTCCAGGTTTGAACTGCTGTAACAGAAAACAATAGTTGAAAGTGTGGAGCTTCTAGTGCTATGGACCGCTTTTGTTACGTGGAGTTATCAATGAATTCAAAGTTGGAGTGTTATGTAGAATTCTGCAGACTCAGCAGATATTTCTGTGTTTTATTACGTCCCAGCTCAAAAGTTTATTCCCATCCAGAACTTTGAGGGTTTGTTTATAAAAAGTTGTTTTGGTGTCAAACTGGTAGTTTTGTCCCCGACTTGTGTGACGGGCTGTTAGATGTGACATTATCACGGCGTTCATATATAAATAGTCGCATTTCTCATATGTTTAAAATCAGCTGAGCTAAAGACGTCAAAGCTCTCAAGTTAACTGCGTAGGATAATCAGAGCTGACGAGCCTTTTGAGACTCATCTCCAGATTTAAATTCTTAATTTCCCTTTGCAGAGACGGGCCTTTAAACGGTTCCCTTTTTGTCTAAAAACTGCACTTTAGTTTTTATGATAGCATCTCCATGTCAAGGAAGGACGGACCACCACACATTTGTTTTGTCCGAAGAGATATTCAATAAAGTTTTACAAAGAAAACACAATTTTTTTTTTAACAGAGTAAAACCAGGAAGCTTTCGTTCATTTTCCACGATTTTATTCCAGACTGGACACATCAAAAAATACAGATCCGACGACGACGGGTTTCAGAATGACATGAAGATGCAATTTGTTTGAGCAGAAAAGACGCCGCAGACAGATTGTTAGGGGAACATTTAAATTGCCTGTCAGAAATAATGGTTTATTCTTTTCCTTACATCAAAACTCTGCAATTCATCTTTTTTGTTTTTTGAGCGGAGAGATAAATAATGGAGATATTGCTCTGCTGGCATTTGTTAAAACGCCAGTATTCAGCAGAAACATCAGGATGGATTTTTTTTGCATGTGTTTGGTTCCTACGGCAGTTGCACGCACTGAGTAATAACGTACGACAGCTACATCAGGGAGCGGTGAATGTCTGATTTGAGGATTTGTTCGGTTTGCAGGAGGTTTCCTCAGATTTGAAGGTGTAATCCATCTGAAGAATGAGATTTAGGAGAACATCCAGGATGTAAACAGCTCAGATTGAGCCACAGCAGGTTTTGGCAGCTACAAACAGGACTGGACTGATTGTCTGTGTCTTTGTGTGTGTGTGTGTGTGTGTGTGTGTGTGTGTGTGTGTGTGTGTGTGTGTGTGTGTGTGTGTGTGTGTGTGTGTCCCGTAAGGACAGAACAGAAACAGGACAGAAACATTTGAACAAATGTACGATGGATGGATAAATATAAAAACAGGACGCCACATAGATTTTCTAGAACAGAATCTTGTCTTAAAGCTCAGAGGATAATAGATGGATGGGAGAATAATGAATTCTAAGGGCACCTATACACCAGATGGTCGGCCAAAAACTGTTTGGAGATGACGCTCCTCCTAGTATCACAAATATTCTTCACACTAAAGTCCATCGGGGTCTTAGGTTTGAAAATGATCCATAAAACGGTTTTTGAGGTATGTCTGGAAAACAGTGCTCTTGGTAAACCAGCTCCCCCTAGTGAGTAAGATATGAATTTTTAGAGTAAAATGTGAGATGTACAAAATAGATCTGAGTGAGCAGATTCATACGCACCTCATTTGGACTTAATCGGACCAGTGGTTGAAAAATGATGATTGAACTGGTTATCCAAAATCTATTGGAGATTAACTCCCCCTAGTGTCGGAAATGTACGCAATAGAACGCACGTTTTAATAAACTGGCGAGGTGCGTTCACGTCCTCCAGCCGTTCAACATGTGTCCTTGTTGTTGCTTTTAAAACAGGAAAACAGCTGTTCTGGCTGTTCATGCACCTGACTGTTTCCTGAGGAGCAGCTGCTCCTGACTACAGGAACAGATACGAGGAGCAGCTGTCTACTTTTACCGTTTTATCGAGGCAGAAGACAGAAACAGCTAAATCAGCCAAGCCATTTACCAAGGGGTCATTTAAAGTTCCTTTTATTATATTATTCATTAAAAATTGAATTTTAGATGTATTTTAGATGTAAATTATAACTACAATTTATATATATATATATAAAAATGAAAGTATAGTTTCCTGGCTATTATTGATGCCCGTGAATAAACACTTTTTGATTTTGTGAAACTTTGCTGATAGAGAGAGAGACTAAAATAATGACTTACGCTCATCTATTTTGAATTGAATCTGTTATTTGAGTATTTTCTAGTCCGCCTGCTTGTTCAGAATTCTATAAAATGGGCAAATAAAATAAGAATAAAATAGTCGTAATACATTGAGCATGAACAGTTTGAGTCTGTTCGGCCCTTGATGTGGTCTCCATCTTTAATCTGGTCCCCCCCTATATTTATATTATATATATATAATATATATATAATATAATAATAATTCTAAGTATCATAATTCTTACTGCATTATTGTTTTAAACTTTCTGGAAAGTTTGGGGTTTAAATTGGCAGAACTATTAATGTTCTATTAGAACGCAACTATTTATTAATTGTTGTTGATTCAGTTTTTTTCAAATAATAAAGGTTTGTTTAATGAAAGAATGCTCGATCCGATCATCCAGACGTAACTCAAAAACTATGTCATGGATCACTCATCAACTTTATTTATACCCCTTAGTGTGAGGAAGAACTGGATTGATTTTGGGAAATGTTAGTTGTATAGTTCTGACACCAGGGGGAGCTTTAGGTTCAAAAGTAAAAATGAAGGAATAAAAGTAATGGCCAGAATTTATATAATATGAATCGGCGTTTAAATCTAATACTAGACCGATATTTGAGTAAATAAGACGTTTGGCCACAAAACTATTCATTCGTCTCACTTATAATCTCATCAAGGTTGTTTTTTTTCCAAAACGTCTTCCTGTGGCATCATTGCGTACTCTATATTTACAAGCGGAATGAGACCGTGTATATTTTGGTATTTCGGGGGTTTTATAAGAAAGGAAAATTGAAAATGAAAAAAAGACGGGTAATTTGATTTATCGCTTTGAGATACAAGAATCAAAATTGGAAAACAAAGCATTTTTTTTTCTTTTCCGACATCAAATAGGTATGAAGGGAATTTGAGAAATTATTTCATTTTCATTTTCTGATTTGATCATGAAAAACAAAAAGAAGTTTTGTTTTTTTTAGCTTTCTGAGACCGGATGTGGTCGTTGACGAGGGAACGACGGACAGAATGTCAATCATCCCTTTATTCCTCAACAGCAACGGTTTATTTAAAGAAACAGGAAGTAGTTCTGAACTCTCCTTTCTGGTCCTGTCTGCATTCATTTCTAAAGTCTTTACTCTTCATATGAAAGATGTCAGCAAAGCTGAGATCGAGGTTCTAACTGCTGACACACACACACACACACACACACACACACACACACACAGACACACCAATCAGCCACAACATTAAGACCAGTTAGCGGTTAATTGTTGTGCATTCTACACAGCTGGGAAAAATATGTCCTTTCTCCAAATGTACGTGTGTGTCCCATAATAACTGATCCATCTCACTGCAATCCGTCATATCATAAATGATGATTTATGTTTTGGTGATTTATGTTTTGGTGTACCTGCAGACGGACAGCAGGTACCGAAGCTCCTACTGCATGACGCATCCTAGAACTGATGAGACACCAGTACTACTGGTTTAGGGCATGACCCATGCAGGAGATGATGAGACACAGGTGGTTAAGGGTGGATTATGGTTATAATAGAGATCCCATGGGCAGGGGACACGTAACGTGACGTCACATGACGTCACCGCCCACCTGTCAGAGAATCATTCTCTTTCCCACAGTTCACGCCCACATTAATCCAGTTATCCAATCATAGGCCCAAAAAACCCCGCAAGATTTGAATAGAAAGACTGAGAACCACCTGAGTGTGATGAGATGTTCGGCCCAGGAGAGATTCGGACTTTCTTAGCATCGAGCCACTTTTAAAGTCCGCGTTTGTTTCCGCTCGGGTCGGCAGAGAGGCAGTTGCTGGAGTCGGTTCCGGACAAGCAAATCCGTTGGATTATACCCTTTCCTTGTGGAGTATTCCTGGAGCTGGACTACGGTTCCGTGAGTAACCTGGGTTTACTTTGTTTTCACATGTTTGTTTAATATTGAGCTGCGCTGAGAGAAGCAGTTAGTTTTCTACTTCCTGTTTTGGTTGGTTGGAAACGGATTCTTAGTAAAACCCGGCATGGAGTTTTTGTTTTTGATTGTTCTCTTACGTTTAATTAACTGGATTGGACTGATTGTATTTCCGGTTGTGGGGAAACCCTGATAATCAACGGAACGGACTTAATTAAGTGTAACGCTTTCATTCTCTCTCTTTCACACATATATTCTTCCTATTGCTGGTTTTGAAAATTTTGTTTAAATGCACTGTTGATAATATTTGATTTACATCTGCTTGTTTAGTTTAAAATTTTGAGGAGGATTGGACTAAACTAGCTTATGTTCTCTATCTATTAATTGACTAGCACCCCACTTTTGTAAATTTAGTCAAGCCCGCTAAATGGTTTTTTATTAGAGACGCGGGATAACCAAAGATGAAAGCATCAGAGAAAGTAGAGAGAAAATGAACATCTGGTGGTCCGGCTTCAGGACCCATCACCCCTTAATTTGAAGCCGCGACCCAAATCGAGGGAAATTTTCAACATCTCAAATTTATTTAAGGAAAAGGTGTTTACGTTACAGGGCATTATCACCACCTAGTGTCAAGGAGTGTGAATAGACGGCACTCCGCTGCATAAAAAAATCTAAAAACGGTTAGCAGTAGTTTACGACTTATTTGACCGTTTTCAATCTTCCTTTTGTATTATTTCTCTTTGCATTATTCTCAGTTGGGCTTTATAATTTTTAATGGACTCCATGCTTCTGACTAAATCGCATGTCAGACGCTCAAAGTCAGCTCTTTGTCCGTCTCACGGAAACCTGCCTGGTGTTGTCTGCATTTGGGTCCTTTTTGAAATAAACCTGAAACATCCTGAGCTTTTAAAAAGACTGTCTGGAATTTATCTCTAAATAGACTAAATAGAATGTGGCTTGAGTCTGATAATACGTGAAAGTCTTAAAGTAGGTAGGGCCTAATAGAGAACGGCACAAACTCCTTACAGATTCAATCTAATCTCTTTTTACTTCCTGTCCTCAGTAACTGCATTGCAGGCACTGAAGGCAGCGTTTGTGAAGCTGCATATTTATGCTGGTCGTTTAGCTTCCATTTCATGCCCGTGCGCCTTCAGAGCCTCCCGGCTCTGTGCCTCATGGACGCAGCCCTTCCTCGTCTAAATAACCCCCTCGGCTTCACGCTGATCATTCAGGCTCGCGCCCGCTCTGACTCACCTCCCTGTCTGACAGCCTGTAAACACGGAAGAGCCCATAACTCGCCGACAACCACTGGACTCTCGCATGCATATTGGCTTTTATTCCTTCCAGCTGCTGGAGGTAAAGTGAGTAATGAGGCGTTTCATCCCGGAGGCACAACCTGCTAGAAGGGGTAAGGAATGTGTCATCCAAACCACTAACCGCCGTAATTGGTGTGAAACATTAGGATGACACGGCAAGCAGATAATCCATGTATATTTTAGCATGGCAACAGAGTGTTTGGGTCACATGTCTAACTCAAGGCCCGAGGGAAGTAAGTACATTTAAATATCTCATTTCTTTCATAACCAGCCTGCTGGTGGACAGCAAAAACACCACGGATACTACAAATCCCAGAATGCACAGCTATAGCTGGCCCTTCAATCAAGAGCCTCTGCAGATATCAGCGTTTATCCAGTTACTCCAATCGGCTTTAGGCTAAACCTTGAGAAGAGATGGTATGAAGACCTGGAGGAGATAAAAATGAGAGAAAGAAATTAATACTGTAAATACTAAACGTAGTAGTAAGTCACTGTAGTGAGGCTGTAGAGTGAGGCTGTAGAGTGAGGCTGTAGAGTGAGGCTGTAGAGTGAGGCTGTAGAGTGAGGCTGTAGAGTGAGGCTGTAGAGTGAGGCTGTAGAGTGAGAGGGATCTGTACCATTTCTTCCTTTTCCTCATTGATTTTCTATGTGGTTTGCTACCATCCATCCATCCATCCATCCATCCATCCATCCATCCCTCCATTAGCAAAGTAAATGTTCGTCCGAAAACATCCCTCGGCTCTGGCGTCGACTGTCACTCTGTGTAGCGGCCAGTCAGTCACTCCTTGGGCGACCACTCGCCGATCAACCAATCGGATATTCTCTCCGACGGCTCGTGGGTATCTCTGCAAACCAGGCGACCATTTTATCAATTGGGCTGTCTGTCTGACTTTCTATTCAGGCAGTCGGTGCGGCGACAGGGAAAAAAACAGGAGTTTGAAGCCGGGGGACGGCAGACATCCTGCGTTTCCCTGCGTGTCGGTTCAAATCCTCCTCCAGGTACGTCAGACTAAATCGTCCTCCCTAATTGACAGAGTAGAAGATGTTTTCTGCCAGGCGCCGTGACGGCAGGATGCAGCGGAGAGGAAGCGGGAAGGTGAGAAACTGTGAAAAGGATTCATGTCTGCGTCTCAGGAATGAAAACTCTGTCAGCGGCTCACCGTTGTTTAGAGCGTGTGCTGGAGTAATGATGCCATCCCACAGTATTTCATAGCAGCTGTATAAAATATTAACGGCACCTTATATTTATTCACACGGTGGCATAAACATAGCAGGACATTATGGACTCAGGCTGCAGCTCCTCTAGTCGCCACTAGATGGAGATTCAGAACATTTTCATTCAACCCCTCAAATCTGTAAAGAAATCTTCTATCGGTTCGATTTGATTAATTGAATGTACTTTGGATCCTTACCGGCTAGCGACGGATGATTTGTCCTCTGAACCCTTTGATTCATGTGATCTACTGCATCATGGATTTTCACGAGTCCACACCCCGCCAGAATCAAAGAAGCTATTCGTAGTGACACCGTGAGCGAAGAAGTCAAACCTCACCTTCAAGCTTAATGGATGTTTCCCGAAGTTGTGCGATGGATGGAACGCCCTTGGAGGCGACACTGAGAATAAGTCCTAGATGAGTAACATGACTCGTCAACCACATTTATCCAGCTCCCTCTAGTGGACCGGAGTCACCTAAACATGTCAGTCAAAAACTGGTCCGCTTGGAGGGGTAGTAAGTACGAATATTTAATCCATAGAGTAACTAACTCTAGATTTTGGTTTTTATTAAATGTAATAACACAAATATGATATGGTTCATACAATTGTTATAACACATTAATACCAAGACAATAATTCATACAACTGTAATAACAAAGTTATACTATCATAATTTATACGACTGTCATAGCACATTAGTAACGCTATTATAATTTATACAACTAATAACACAGTAATACCGATATACTTTAATATTCCTTGCGTAGGAAAATACTACAATCTGGCAAGTAAAGAGCTGAATCCTCAGGGATTGTAACTACAAGTTCTAGATAATGGTTCTGCTTGGTTTCATCAGATTTTCTCGCCGTCCTCCTCACTGGTGGACTCTGGGATGAGGCCAGTAAAGGTTTGATTCGGTGATTGTATTCTTTTATTCATTCATCCATTGACATCAAACCAAGGAGCTGGTGATACGCAAGGCCAACAAACGGAGGAACGACCCACTGTTCTGGTGCTCATCTACGATTATCACCACTGCCCTTAGGTTCTGAAACAATGCGCGGCCTACAGGACCCTAAACTCTACTATCTGGGTCTGCGGGCCAGCTCTTCTGTATCCTGCAAAGCTTCAAATTACTAATAAGGACGGCAACAAGAAAACACTTCTCATCTGTGGGAGAAGCTGTAGCATTAGTGAAATCATGGCGAGACCCATAACATCGCTAGTTCCCCAGGGCATGTGCGATAATGCTATCTGACCAAAGGTTGCTAATGGCCGCTAAAACTACCTCGGCCGTCGCAACGGTCCTTAGCCGGTAAGAATTTCAAAAAGATATCCTGCTGACGCTCCACAGTTTCTTCCCTTCAAGTTGCTCGTCTACATTTACACTTTGAGGCGACTTTAGTTATTAATACCATCATATGTTTGCTAAATGCTAACCTTTTAGCCCCCATATTGATTCTCTACGTTTACAGTACTTGTTGTTTTTCTTTCTTTTTATGCAAGGCCTTCCCTGTTTGCCATTTAAAGGGTTTCACGTTGCTCTGCGGGGACCGTGACTGACTGATGGAGGGAGTGATTAGATTGGAAGTGTTGTTAGACCTACTTTTTAAAGCTGCCTCGCTTACTATGTTTTCCTTCCTTTTTTTTCACGTTAACTATTGTTTTTGTGTTTATTAGTCTGCATTTAACAACTTCTCACCCATAATATGGTAGCGCCGTCAACATGGCAACCTCAGGGCAACGTCAAGTTAACCGAGCGACAATGAGTTGTATTAAACTGTCCTCACAACCAGGCCGTTGTTTTGTCTCATGGAATGTTGGGGGAATCAATGGCGCCATCAAAAGGGGGCAAGGTGATAGCGACTCTTTAAGGGTGGTGTCATTTTTCCCCAGGAAAGTCTTCTTACGCCACCAGATATTTCCTGTCTTAAGAGTTCCTGGAACTCTTAAGTTCCCGGTCATGTAGTTCTCAGATCTTCCTCCAGACCGTTCACACTGTCCAACTCTGCCACTTCCCTAGAGACTCATGGGTCCGTTTATCCTCTGAGTCCCCTGGAGATCAGCTCGCCCATCTTCATAGGTCTTTCTCCCTTCTATTCACATGTCCATCACACATATATACCAGAATCGATCTCTTCGATCGATCCTGCAGTGGACAGACTCCAGCACACATCGCAGTATCGTCTCCTCGGGTCTACGCGCCCAAAACAGTCGATTTAAGATTTCTTCATCCAGACAGTTGCGGCTGTCATCCCATCTGATAGCAAACAAGCAATTTACACAATTTTTTTTTTCAAGAGGAGATATCCCACTTCTGCAGAACGATGACCCTGACATCATGGGAGGCATTTAAGGCAAACCTGCAAGCGCAAGCGATCTCCCGTGCCGTTCAATTAAAACCGGCTGACTCCGCAAAGTTGGTAGATATCACACAGAAGCTTTGTAGCGTCGACATACAATAGCTGTCCTCTCCCACTCCTGCACTTTATGACCATCGTGTCCAGCTCCAAGCAGAGTTCGACCTTCCGTCGATCACTGAGGTTGAATCTCAGGTGATGCGGTCGGAGCTAGAATACTTTGGAATGTGAAAAAAAGGCTGGCGATCTCCTATCTCAGCCAGAGTAGCTGCTCTGCCTAGTCTGGACCCTAAGATGGTGAATGCAGCTTTGTTTAGATTTCTATTGTGACTTATACTCTTCTTGAGTAATCTAAGGAAATCAGGAAAGATCATATATGCACATCTCCCGGCCCAGATTGTTTTGTGACTGAGTTTTGTAAAGCGTTTTAAAATATGACCCAGTGGCAGCATGTCTACGCTAAAGAGTAAGGGGCCAAGGAGGAAGCCCTGGGAGACACCATCGGTCAATGGGGCCCCTGAGGAGGAGGCAGTAATCACGGCTATTCGATTCTAGTCCTTTTTGGCATGTTGAAGCACGTATCAATTTACAGAATTATGTAAATTGATACGACCATAAAAACTCTATAATAAATCAAAAAATGTTAATATCCATGTGTAAGATATTACATTTATAAATTTAAGAAAATGGAACGTGCGAAGAAATAGTATTTTGTCTGTCAGGACACGAAACATTAATCTAGTTGACATGAATAATAAATGCACACGTAATATGTTTATAAAATAGGCGTGTGTGTGTGTGTGTGTGTGTGTGTGTGTGTGTGTGTGTGTGTGTGTGTGTGTGTGTGTGTGTGTGTGTGTGTGTGTGTGTGTGTGTGTGTGTGTGTGTGTGTGTGTGTGTGTGTGTGTGTGTGTGTGTGTGTGTGTGTGTGTGTGTGTGTGTGTGTGTGTGTGTGTGTGTGCTCACCCGTCTTAGTTAGCCAGAAGGTTTGAGCTGCAGCTCAAACATATTGATGATGGCATAATTCTAATAATTACATAACAGATGTATAAAGTCTTTATCGGAAAAAAGTTTGGTCTGCAACTCCAAAGTTTTCATAAAATGTCTTTTCTGAAGAAGAAACGTACGAGTGATTCCGACGACGTTAACGTCTCCGAACAGATCCTCTGAAGAAGAACGCCAAACACCTGAGAATCAGAACTCAGCAGAAACAAAAGCTGTAAACCATATTTCTTTATTAAAGATTAAGAAACTCCAAGCAGCATATTCATAAATAAAATAATAAGGGCTCTCCCTTCGATGAAATGTGACAGACTCTACGCCACGACAGTTCATGTCAGTCGTGGAGTTTGAACAGGAATGAGTGACACGTGGAGCCGACCCGCCTCACGATTGTCCTAATTCACTTCCTGTCTGCCGACCAATCACACGGTCCGCTCTGGGTCCCCCGTGTCAGAGAAAAACAAGAGTGTTCACAAGAGCAACTACAAACACGGTAAGAAAAACATCAGTGTGATCCCATGAGAGCTCAGTCCGTGATCCGGCGGACTCTGACCACCCCTCCAGCGCCAAGATCCAACCCAAGTTGGGCTTTTCATCGCCTCGTCCATTTCCCCAGATAGGGTGAAAAGAATCTGCACTCGCACCAGAGCATTTGGCAGATTTCGGAGGAGAGAAAATTCCGGGGAGCATCAGGGCGTGTCGTGACTCGTCTCCACGGCAACGGGTCAAACCTCGTCAGAGAGGAACGGTCACCGCAGCGGGAGAGCTGCTGGTCCCAGAATCAACAGGCTCCACTGACCCGGTCCTTTCAGGGGACGTGTTTTGAGCTAAATCAGCAAGAATGGAGTCCGTATTGGGGGGGGGGGGGGGGGGGGAGAGAGAGAGAGAGAGAGAGAGAGAGAGAGAGAGAGAGAGAGAGAGAGAGAGAGAGAGAGAGAGAGAGAGAGAGAGAGAGAGATCGAGAGATCGAGATCGAGAGATCGAGAGATCGAGAGATCGAATCGAGAGATCGAGAGATCGAGAGATCGAGAGATCGAGCGATCGAGAGATCGAGAGATCGAGAGATCGATCGATCGATCTCCATGTCAGTATTATCATATTTGGAGCGACTTTCTGAAAACATGATTGTTTGTGAAGGACACCAGCAGGTCTGTTACCGTCTAGTGAGATTGTAGAGCTTATCTGACATCTGTCAGCGTTTGAGTGAGTTTCCACTGAACATAAAATACATTTTACTGGTTTACTGGAGAAGAAGCTCGGTCTGAGCCGGTTCTGTCATTTGTTTTCTAAAAACAAATTAAGATTCCACCATTCAGCATCTGGAACAAAACAAAAAAAGTGGTAATTTAACGAGAAAATATCGTAATTAAGGAGAAAAAAATCGTAATCTTAATATATCATAGAAGGGGAAATAAGGAACGTGGAGAATCGTGTCAAATTATATTTCAATAATAATATAAGAATGACTAATAAATACATTTTTGAATTTAGATTTTTAACAAAACTACAACTCTATTCTCGTAAAATAATGATTTCATGCTAGTCAAATTATGACTTTATTCTCGTAATTCACGATTTTATGCTACGGAAATTTAACTTCAATCTATAAAATTAGGACTTTATTCTCCTTAAATTACAAATGTATTCTCCTAAAGTTATGACCTCGTTCTCGTAAAATTACAATTTTTTTTTTTTCCATTCAAATCCCAAAAACCTCACAACATTTAATTTGGATTAAAGTCGGTTATAACAGGAAGTTATTTGTCTTTTTTTTTATCAACACTTGTGACGTGACAGATGTCAAATACCTGATCTGTCAAACAAGCGATATATGCGATCTCTGTCCGATAAATGTCTTAACCCTGGCGCGATACCTGCTGGTCTGCGTTTAAGATACATTTCAGGTATAAAGCCCTTCGTTGTCCGTTTCCTCGGCCGACACAAAAACCTGAAACTTTTTGGTTTAGCGGTCTGGCCTCTTCCTCGCTGGAGTCCGACCGTTAAACCGTTCCTCCCGGACCGAACGCTCCTCTGAGTGTCATCGATGCGCTTCCAAACAGCAAAAGTCTGGCCAATAAAAGTAAAGTCAAAACTCATTAGGCCCATAAATGCTGGGTGATTGCACTCACCAAGGCGAAAAACGAGGGGCGGGTTTAGTTTTACTGCTGAAATAGTTCCCCACAGAGGTTCATCATCATCATCATCATCATCATCATCATCATATTCGTTACAGAAAAACAATCCGGCGTTGAGCAAACATAATCCAATTCCTGCTATATTACAAGAAGTCTGAGGTATGGAATCTGCAGGATACGGGATCAACACCCTCTGGTGACCCTCTAGTGACCCCTGCAGGTGATGGTGGAATGACTTGAGGGGGAGTTTTCTCGCTGCCTCTCGTTGGGACTGAAGTAGTTGCACTGCCTTCAGGATAGAAACGTGTTTACAAGCATTTTGACATTAAATTCTCTAGTATAAAAAGCAAAATCAGACTGATAGTTCTCTCCGGAATACTTTTTACCTTCGTTAAATGGAACAAAACGGGCGGTCGGAGACTGTCGGGCTGCATTCACGACAATATCCTGAGTTTGTCGTGATTCTTTCCCTCATTTGGCCCAAATGTAAAAACAAGAAGATGCTTGAAACCGTGAAGCTGCTCAGAGGGAAACCTGTGGCGTTGGTGACTCCATGTAAAACTGGACCATCAACCAGTGAACTGTCCGCCGGGAGGCGGAGTTTGATGAAATCGGCGTTCACGCACACCAAGCATGAGCTCCAAGCGTCTCGAAAGTAAACCAGAAACCAAAAATCTCGCAATTTTTAACACCAGAAAAGGACAAAATAAGCTGCGACGGAACAAACCCGTTAATATTATCATCCCGAGGAATATGGCAAGTTTCATGACGCTAACCTTAGCAGAGCGGCTAAAGCTAGCGACAGCGCACAAGCCCCGACATCCCTGAACAAATAATGTATAATAGACTGAACGAGGCTCTCAAAGTTTTATTTTCACTTCAAAATGTCATACAGTTGGTTTAAGAAACGCACCGCGGGGAGGACGGAGGTTACATTAATTTCGACAGGTCAGAATACATACACAATGCTGACCACCCTTACTTCGACTGCAATCCTTCGAAATAAGAGCACTTTAAACACATGACTTAATATGATTTTAAAACGAAATCCGTATCGGCCGTTTCAGACTTTATAAAAATTGATGCTCTACAAAAAAAAATTAAAAATTAAGCATGAATTGTGTGATGAGGAAAGAAAAGTCCGAACAAGAGCTCAGACATTCAGATTAAAAGTCTGAAGAAAGCCTAATGTTAAGATGGATCAAAGCTAGAATCCAAACTTTCAGCGGCTGTTGGCGGGAAAACTGTAACTGTCAGTCAACTTGGGAGGAAACTCAGGATATTGTACCTGAATGCACCACCATTGCCTTTCTTTCTCTCTCTTATATATTTATATATATATATGTATGTCGTGGATTAATAAAGTCTTTATCCATCTATCTGATCCACTGGAAAATGGATAATTCTTGTAGAAATCTAGATTTAATGGAGGGATTGTATTTCTCATCAGGCCGGGGAACGTCGTGGGATCCCATGAAATAAGCTGGAGAGCATTGCTGGGGAGAAGGACGTTTTGAGTATCCTTAATAGTCTGCCGCAACGGTGACCCGACCCAACTGGCGTAAGGATGGATGGAATAAAAAATGTTATAAAACAGATCCATCATGCAAAGTTAAAGTCCAGTATCGGAACACTACAAATAAAGTTTTTTAAATTATTTTTTTCACTACAAACCCAAAAGAGGGGCGTGGTCACAGCCTAACAGTCTCCCTTTCCTCCCGCCTGGTTCCGTCTGCTGGTCCTCTACAAACTGGACCCCCTCACCTGGAAAGTACCGGTACCGACAATAAAGATGCTATAAAAGCAAATATGAACCAGTTAAAAAAAAAAAATTGCGTCCATTTTTGAATGATGCACCATTTACAGTCGATGTGAGAGAATTCTAAACCTGAAAAATGAAAACATGTGTTTTATATTCAATACAGATGAAAAACAAATAGTTTTATCATTGCCGTTGGACGCCCATATATACATACATATATATATATATATATATATATATATGTATGTATATATTACGGGCGTCCAACACTAAAACGCCCCTACACTGGTGCATCATGGGTAGTCGTTTACATTGATGAGTTGTGGAGAGACATCATTTCATTTCGGCACTTAGAAAAACAATCACAATGAATTTCGCGTCATTGTTTCATATTGAAGAAAATTTACAAAGCCATTCAAACAGTCATAACGTTTTTGTTTTTTTTTCCCCCCACAATGTATATTTATATATATATATTTATTTTTTTATATTTATATATATATATTTTTATTTTTAAATTTTTTTTTTTATCTCGTTTTGTTTGTTTTTTTATAACTCAACTTCAAAAATTGAGAATATTCAAAATACACTTTAACCTCACTTCGTTCTCTTGGAATTTACAGATATGTACAAGAGAAAAATTACACCCGCCGCCCCGCCTCCTCTTTTTCTTTTCACACGGTTTCTCTGAACAGATAGTGATACAAAACCTTTTTTTTTTTTTTACTTTGTACATATGTGTTTTTTTTTAACCCTATAATCATTTCCCTCTAAAGAATCCTATGTTGCCACAAAGTCCAGAATGAAACTTTTTAAGCAGTTTGACCCTGTTCTGACCCCTGCCTACCCCTCCTCCTAACCCCCTGCCCCCCCCTCCTATGACTAGATGGATGTACTGTGGGAGGCATCAATGACTTCGGGTATGGGTCCGGCGGAGACTGCCTGGTAGGACATTGGCATGGGCGTCTTGCCAGGGCTCTGACGAAAGAGCCCCCCGTTGGGGGCCCGGTGTTTGCACTGCATGGTGCCGCTGAGGCTGGTGCTGCTGAGTGGGTGGTGCAGGGGCAATTTGTTGCTGCCAGGGATTTTGGACGGGGGTAGCGTCCTGCCCAGGGTTCCCCCATGGTGAGGGTGGGGAAGAGGAGGCGGCGCCCCCTCCCCGGGGAGGTAGGTGGTCACACCGAGGCCGGTGGGGGGGTAGTCCCGTACGGACTCCGGACCCGTCACCAGAGAGGCCTGGCTGGGCTGCATGCTGCCGATGTCCAGCGCAGAGATCTCGATAGAGGGGCCTGGGATCTGCTTGTGGGCCAAGTCCTCGTCCAAAAGACTGTTCATACGACGATGCACCTGCTCCAGGTTCACCTCTTTGTCCTACAAAAGGAGGAGTCGGGTGGAGGAGGATAAGAAGAGAGGAGGAGGAGGAGGAGGAGGAGGGGGAGGAGGAAGGAGAGGAGGGACATAGAGGCTGAGATTGGCGATAGGCTGGTTTCAGGTCTGCTGGCGCTCCATGCATTCTCAGTCTGATTGTGGGCGTGGCCTCTGCTTTGACATGATGGCCAGCTGATTGACAGCCTCTCGTTTACTGTTTTTGTTGTTGTTGTTTGTTGAGAGGAGCCCAGTGGGAACTGAGGCCACAGAAACCAATTTGAATGATGTCATTGAAATCAAACTTGGCCGGTAAATATTAAAGGTTGGATGTCAGGAGAAAAAACAATCCTGGAGCCAAACTGACTATTCCTCTTTTTAATCTCTCTGCGTGTGAAATATGTCGGATCGACCTCGTGAAATATGTCGGATCGTCAACGACGAGCAGAAACGGGCAGACGGTGCTTCCTCTGGTATACTGCTATGTACACTGTAAAAAGTGGCACACTCAATTAAATTAAGCTTTTTTAATTTAAATTTTACACTCGAAAAAATTACTTATAACTAAATTAAAGCATTTTAAAGTTCATCAAGAATTTTCTTTTTTACAGTGCAGAATTACACTGCAAAAGCATAAAAAAATGAAATGTCAGCTTTGGAAAATCTTCAAATCTCTTTTTAAGAAAACAGTGAATACATCTTTGTGTATTATTGTGACATCATTTTATGTACACTGTAAATATTTAATTGGTACTTCAACTGGGAATATAGAGTATTTTCAACTGTTTTATTGAATTTAGTCTCAAGCTCATCAACTATTCTACTATTCTTGTTTTTACAGTGCAGGATTACACCGCAAAAAAATAAGAAAGTTAAATTTAAGCTTTGGAAAATCTTCAAATCTCTTTCCAAAAAATGTTTTTTTTTGTGCGTGATTCTGTAATTATTTTATGTACACTGTAAAAAGTGACTTGTTGATGAACTCCAAAGAATGACTTCAACTTGGAACATTTAACTAAATTATATATATATTTAATTTAGTGTCACCAGAAGTTAGTCAACAAGTTTATCAACAATTTTCTTTTTTACAGTGCCTGATTGCACCCCAAAAGTAAAATTTCACCTTTGGAAAATCTTCAAAGGTCTTTGCAAAAAAACTAAAATAAATATTTTTATATTATTGGTATATTATTTTATTTTATTCCTGCAGAATTTAAGTCAGATATAATACACTGTAAAAAAAATTTAATCAAATAAAAAGTGAATTGTTGGTGATTTAAAAAAACAAACACTTTTCCACTGGTGACACAATTAAAATTTAAGTTGAAAATACTTAATACTTATTTTAACTGTTACACCAGAGAACCAATTTTTTTTTACAGTGCACTATATGTTAGTATACTGAATTTTGACAGGAATGCGTCTTGACCCTTGACCCTTAAGAGTTTGTTTGCATGCCAAGAAGTTCGACTTAAGATATAAACTCTTTTGGTATAAAATCATTCTGGGTTGTAAAGTTTTAGCCTTTCTACATTTGTACCGAGGTCACAGACTCGGGTTTTCCATCTGCTGTCTGGCGAGTTTCCCTCGCCGACCTTGGCGCCGGTTCGATCGGTAGAGGAGGACCAGAGAATTTGTCTCCTGACTGAAACACCTGACTGCAGCAACTCCTGCATCCATGCGTACTTGTTAGGCGTTATTAGACACCGGACTGTTTCGGTGCTGAACCGCGGGTCTGCTTCAGCGGCGCTGGCTTACAGAGAGGTAGAGGACAGACGGGGGCTGAAGGCGTGATTTGCATACGAAAAAGCGAATCTACATTTCGCTGCGGTTGTTGGTGCCATTACTTTTAGATTAGATTCCAAACAAGCGGTGGACTTTATAACGGATCTTTTAACTCTTTTAAAATAAGTTCTGGCTTGGCTCCAGCATTGATCGACTGTGACCCACAGAAACAATGAGATTAGGGACATTCACAACTACGCACACCACACGTTTACACCATATATAAATGAATATTTACACATATATTCAGTTGTGTTAGGGTGTAATCAAAACCAAACATAAAGCACCCCAAAACCCAAAACTTCACTTAGAACATTTTTGAGTAATTAAGCTAATTAAAAGTCCACTTCAAAATAAGACAACTGTTATAAAGGGTTTGCTAATTGTTTGTGGGTACTATGACCCAGTGGAAGTATGTAGCATCTAAAGAGTAAGGGTCCAAGGTTGGAGCCCTGGGCGACGCCACATGAAAGAAATAACATACGAAAACAAATAGTTTTTCTTTCTTTGCGAATTAACAAGATGCTCTAAAATATGGATAAAAACTTGTTGCCAAATACGAGCTCACTTTTGTTTATACTGCTTGACGAAATTTTACCCAGATTAATTAATTAAATATAAATAATTAAAATATAGGAGTCTGGCGGGCTGAGCAGAGACGCTGAAGTGGAAGGCGCAGGAGAAGAGCGGCTACAGAGATACTCGAGAGAGTTTGTTGGAGTTGTTTGTAGATTTAAATGCAATAACCCAGAGTTTAATGGAGCTATCTGCATGAATTTTCTCGAAACCTAGAATACCGTGTTGTTACGTTTTATACTATTTATAAATGGTTTGTAAAGCGTTTACCACCTAATTATGAACACTTTATGAGGGCGGTCTTAACGTAGAGTGGTACCAAAAGATATGAATATCGTAATAAAGAGGTCTACTGAATAATTTACATCATTTTGTCAGCAGTCAGCTGTTTACAGGTATTTTATCGTGAACGAGTCACAGGACATTCAGTGTTTTGTGAGTTTTTCCATGACTGTCTATGAAAGGATACATTTTTGTCATTTTAACGTTGGTATTATAATGAAATAATCTCCTTGATAAAGCCTCACGCCTATTACCCCACGGTTTGTTTTCCTTGGCTGTCCGTCAATAATAATTAGTGTTGACGCGATGACTCAAAAACGATATCTCGGGTCATTTTCAGACTTTGTACCCTTGTAGACTTTAGTGCGAGGAAGAACTGTAATGATTTTGTGAAAGTTTCGGTCGTATACTTCTGACACTATGGAGCTTTCTCTCCACGATATCGGGTCATCATTTCTCAACCGTTGGTCCGATTTAGTCCAGATTTGGTTCACATGAATTAACTCAATCTTGTTAATATCATACTTTACTGTTATTAAAAAAGGAAGAGGAAGAGGGCATATTTTGTATATGACATTTCTTTATGAAAAAAACTTTTTTGGACATTAATTTCACATTTAATTTGAGGAGTTCAATCAGATAACTTACACAACCAAGGGGATTGGGGGCTTTTGGAAATATATCCTTGCCGTTGGGAGACGACAGCGTAGGTTTAGTTTAATTTTGGCTGTTTCAATAGATTTTTCTTCTCTGTTTGGTAAGAGCTAGAGGGGCCACCATGTTGGAGATCTACACTTCCTCCCGGTAGCTACGACCGTTATCAGCGAGAAAGTACAAGAAGAGAACTCGATCTCTGAGGGGCAGATAAGAAGCATTTGGCATCAGCGAACGTTTAAGCTTAAAGAGAGACTTGTGTTGAGGTGGAGTGCTGGAGAGATCCTCTAAGATGCATAAATCCCTGCAAAGGGAGCAGCTTGTGAAAGAACACTTGAGGAAAGCTGGGAGTCCCGGTGGATCTTCAGCCGAGGCTAAGCATCCGTCTTTAGCCTTTGTTTGTACTTTAACCTAAACAAGTAACGTGTTTTAATCCATGACGTCTGAACGAGATTGAATGATCCGTCTCAGGAGAAAAAAAAGGCTCCTTTCAAAGCCAATTAAAACATCGCCGGCGCCGGTTATTGTTTCCGCAGACTGGCGGCTCATTAAAATATGTTTTCAGCGGCATTGACGAAAACTGGCAGCTCGCCTAATAAATAAATCGCCTGTGATTAAACCTCAGCCGGTTGTTAAAGACTTAACTGCTGATGTAAATGGGGAAAATAAGAAAACAGCTGTCCGGAAGCAGGCTATTCATTTGGTAAACAAATGTTTTAATGGATGGTGGCTGCGGTTGTGTGGGGGGGGGGTCAAAATCACTCGACCTCCCGTTACTTTACAAATATTACAAATGGCGTAGCGGGCCGCGCTCAACGGTTTCTTGTTGGTTTCGGATTCAGATGGAAAAAGGCGGAGGCTCTGCTGTGGGGACGCAAATTAACTGGAAAGGTGTGTTCACTCCTCCAGCCGTTCAACATGTGTCAGTAATGCTGCGTTTAAAAACAAGAAAACACACAAAGTTGCTCACATTTAGTGTGAAATACACCTTTAGGCTGTTCATGCACCTGACTGTTTCCTGAGGAGCAGCTGCTCCTGACTGCAGGAACAGCTACGAGGAGCAACAGTTTACTTTTACTGTTTTATTATTACAGATATTTTATTTTATCATCTTTGTTGATATTGTTATTTAAAAACAGATTGATTTTAGATGTAATTTGTAACTTGGAAAAAGTTTTGAGGCTGTTATTGATGCCTGTGAAAAAAAAACGCTTCTTTGAAACTATGATGACAGAGAGGGAGAGAAATATAGTTTGAATTAAATCTGTAATTTTTTAGTGTTTTCATATTCTGTTGGTCGGATCAGAATTATTTAAATTTGGTAAATAAAACTGTCATAATGCCTCAGATTAAACATGGCCAATAGGAGTTCTGTTCGGCCCTCGAGGTGGAGTCCATCTTTAATTTTGGCACCGACTATGTTTGAATTTGACACTCCTGGTATAAACAGTGGAACGGACTTTTTACTGGTTTTGTTCTGGCCATGCCAAGTAGGTCGCTGATCAAGCAATGATGTATTCTGCTGCCATCAGAATATTAACCTGCTGATTTTAAATAGTTCATCATATTCACCATCTTAGTGCGCTAATATTTGGTAAGTATTAGTATACGAGCCCAAGTTGATGGTTCGCTTGACGACGATGGTACTAGATTAAAAAGTCACAAATGTTTCCAGTGCGTCCTGTGATGAAGATAATTGGGTTCACTACATTTTCCTCACGATCCAGCTGTTGCGATATTTAAGTCCGTGGATTGACCCACATAAAAGTCAAAATCGCTACGTTAATTGTCTTTAATTATCTCATAACATCCTGGTCTTTGAGCTGTCACTCAAAAGTGTACTAGCCAGGGTAAGTGACGCCCGATAAAGCCCGCCCACACGGGAGATTTGTGCCGGGAATGCAAACAAGAAATTAGGGAGAGCAAATCAGATTAAGGTCAAGGTGAGGGAAATAAAGAGACATGTGAACAAAAGTTATCAAAAAAAAAAAACTACGAAGACCAATAATTTGTTTGAAGGTTTCAGGTTTTACTTTGATAAATGAACATAGTTGTGAAAAACTTTCTTTGTTGATATTTCAGAAGTTTTGTTAGATAATTTTGGCACAGTTCAGATTCCAAATCATAAACACAAATGTCGTTTAAGCGCCGACGAAAATAACAGAAGAACACTTGGATCCAGTTCTTTGATTCATTCAACCTTCAGTTGAATGGATGCCGTCTAAAGTGTCGCCTGAGTTTGCGACCTTTCTGCCGTCTTGAAACAAAATGAGATTCGGAGATTTCCCAAAGGTGTCTGGTTTTGTGAATTGAAACCCTCCGTTTCAAAGTCAAACATCTGTTTCGGTGAATTATTTTGCCATAAAGGAAATTGACAAATAGCCTCAGCAGTTTATCAGCGGAAAGTTTGACGCCTGATTCAAGCTTGACTTTTTCTCAACGTGTAATCCCATTATTTTGTTTACGGCTACATGGAGGGAAAATCAACGCATGATATCGATAGCAAGTTTTTTGTTTTTATACCACATCTACTGTCATATTTGTTAAACATGTTTGAGGCCCGTTTCCCTTCAGTCGCACAGCAGACACAAATAACCAAAAATCAAACCTCCACAAAACAAAAAGGACCTTGAGTCTTTTTTTAAATCTGGTTTTCAATAGTTGTATAGGAGGTCTATTCTGACCTGTATCAATAGCTTCTGCTTCATCCCAGCCTCTCTCTCTGTCTGTCCAAATGTCCCTCCTCCCCTCCGATGAAGCAGTTGTAATGTCATTATATGTCAATGGACCAGAAACCCTTGCCAGTCTGTAATCCTTAGTAACCTGCACAAGATCATAGACAGTCAAGTGTAAATGAAAATAAAGGAATGGAAAAAGGGATAGATGGAGAGAAGGAGAGGAGATAGGTAAGACGGGCGTCCACATTGACATATAATTTGCAATAAGACGTGACACAGTGACAGGGTTATGGACGGGAATGTTGGAGACAAACCTTCAGGCTAACTGGCGACAACCCAAAGTCTACTGTCACACTTTAGTTTATGGATCCATCTCAAACTTTCCCTCTTCCCCCTCCGTCACACGGCACAAACGGGCCTCCTGACGGTTTCTGCCGGTAGAACTTATGGATTATGAAAGTCTGTTTATGTTCGAGTTTAGCCGCGTCGCGTGCTTGAAATGTTGAGCCCCGATTTCAAATCCGACCGCAATGTAGTAAATGTCAGGTTTTAACGTCGAGCAGCGGGTTCCATTTTCATTTTAAATCCCGTGTAGGTTTATTTATAACGCTGACTGAATAATAAACATGTTATCCAATTAATGACAGTCTTTTTGTCATTAAGTATTTTGCCGTCCAGCAACTAATAGACTCTTGCTGAATTTCCTACAAAATCATTTTCCGTGGCTGAAAATGGATAAATTCTAGGTCACTGATTTTGGCGTTTGTAGCAAAATGTTTATTTTGTGTGGATGAGTTTTGCTTTTCATCTCATAAAATGATAAGTTTTGCATTATTATTGATCATTTTCACTTTGTTCAGAGATAATTTTCAGGTATTATGTGATAATTAATTTTCAAAAATAATCACGTAAAAATGGGAATATTATCGCGTTGTAAAGTGGATAGATAATTTCCCCCTATAAACATGAAAACAATCATGTTACGTATGTTTGACCTCTTCAGGTAAAAAAAAAAAATCAATTGAAAGAATCCAAGAAGGAAACCTTTTTTTTTTTTTGTTCTTGCATGAAATGGTAACTTTTAGTTGAGGTTTGTTTTAAGATTAGTGGGGGGAAGGGCGGAAAATTCCCATCTATGAAAACGTTGCAGATGCGAAAACTGGGATGACTGGCGCTAAGCTTGAAAAGCTACACTGCCACCTGCTGGTAGGGAATGCATACTACATTATTTCTTTAATCCCGTTCATGAGGCATCAGACAAAAATCCCGTGCCGAGAAGCAGAAGGATATTTGAATTAAGAGGTCACAGGAGAAGTTTTAGAAGGAAACTGATCTAGAGGGGAAATTTTCATTCATGCCATACGGCTATTTAGTTTTTTAGCAGTAGAGCCAGATGTTCTTGTTCCTTCAGACTTTGGTGTCAGGAAAAGAAAAACATGATTCAGATCAGTTTATGGATTTTTCCATAAAATCCATAAACTGATAATGTACTCACTGGAATAAATGTACTCACTGCGTGTTTTCTTTCTTTTACATTCGATTTATATTTATCAGACTTTAAACATATAGCGTATTAATCATCACCATCATCACGCTTCCTTTAGCGTTAATCAGTGAAAATATCAATCAGAGCACGTTCGTGTTTAATTAGCAGCCATTTGTCGTTAGACCCTGAAGTTTTATCTCATTCTTTTAGCTCTTATACTGACTTGGTTTGGTAGCATATAAAACGGGTGGGTTTTATTCAGTAGGCACTTAGTAAGGCTTCAGAGTCTATTAGAAAAACAGAGTATTTGGGCAAACTATGAAAATGCCATCGTTTTATGTTGGGACCCCAGGCTGAAGTGCTGCACTATCATTTCCTCGCCTTCACAGTGAAGCAGGAAGTATCCAAAAGTGGATCATTCTCCACTTGGACGATCTCTCTCTCTCCTGTTAATTATAATCTCTTTCCAGAACCCTTGGGTGCAGCAAACTAGCAAAGCTTGACTGTAGAAAATGAGTTTATAACAATAATTCAATGCAGACTACTTGAATGGTAACAGATCCGGCATCGTGGGAGTGAATCGTTAAAGTCAAGTTATTTTAGCAGCCACGTTGGCGGGAAACGTACGCGGCGCGCCAACCGGCCGAGTCGTGACTCGCCGATTTTAAATTCAAGGTTTTCCTCTGGCCTCAATTGTCTGCATCAACGTAAGGGGGGCGTACGGGGGGCCAGCGGGATCCGACGCACTGCAACCTCAGAAAACACAAGCAAACGCTTAAAACATCTTCTTCGATTTGACAACACAGGAGCGCTGCAGAAAACCACGAGACAACGGAAGCCTTCAAGGACGCTTAAAAGTGAGGCATCCTCAGACGCGCTTTTTAATGCTTCATTTAGAGAATAAAAGATATAAATAGAAAAACATTTCATGATATTTTGGTTGGACAAGCTAGCTTCGCTTCACTTCCGGGTCGTGCGGCTCAGAAGAAAACGTAAAATCAACATTGTGAAAACAACAATCTTAAGAATGACCTTAACATGCAGAGAACCCAAAGCTACAGTAAACTCTTAACCATCGTGCATACTGACTTCAGTAGTCGCCCCGGCAACAAGTACACAAGCGTTCGAATGTCGGATACAGAAGCTAGCTGGTTAAGAGCTTTCTTGTAGCTTTTGGTTCCGTCCATGTTAGTTATTAAGTTTCTCTTTCGTTTTCATGATGTTGATTAAGTCACGCTAGCATGGCTAATCAAAACTTCATTAAACGTTTGTGCATTATATCTGTTTTATTCACTAAATGAGGCATAAAAAAGCGCATCGGAAGGTGCATCATTTTTAAGTGTCCTTCGTAAACGCTTCCGTCGTCTTGTGGCTTTTGCAGATCGTTTTTCTTAATATGCTGCTGCTGTTGTCAAATCGGTGAAGACGTTTTCTTAAGTTGCAGCGCGTTCGCCCCCGTCGGCGTCTCTAGAAGCTGCTGCGCTATGAACGTATTAGTAAAGCGATGTGGACCATATGCAAATGAGCTCTGCTTTCTGCCAGTTTAGGACAAAGTGGTGGGGGAGCAATGGAGAGAGAAAAGAAAAGAAAAAAAAAATGGACGGGGGTTAATAATAAGAGACCAAATTTGATTTCAATCAGTGGCCCGGGCTGATGTGGCACGGATCCCATCGCCCTACTCTGTCCCGCCTCGCCACCCCCAGCTCTCCAGCACTGACACTAGCCTCCCAAGCCCCTCTCCTCTACAGCTGGGTGTAATGGAGCTCCACTAAGTCGGGGCTCGCGTCTGCGGCTGGATCCTTAAAGTAGAGTGTGGCAGTGTCTTCCCCCCGCTGGCCCGTCCGCCGGGCCCTGTGCTCGGTCACCTCTTTGGGCTGCTCCTGGCGGCAGCGGTTGCTGTTCCACCAAGCCTCCAGCCCGGCCACCAAGCAGGCGAGCAGCAGGCCGGCGGCCAGGATGCAGAAGATGCCGGCGAAGCTGTGCAGCTTGAGGGAGCGGCCGTCGGGGTGAGCGCTGGCGTGGCTGTTGAGGTCGCAGCGGCCGGTCCGGGGCCACCACTTCTGCTTCATGATGTCCAGGTCGCCTTTCTCCTGCAGCTCCAAGATTCTACAGGAGGAGGATACATGAGCAGAAGAGTCAGATGAACGATTCCTTCATGGCGTCTCTGCTGCAAAGACAATTACAGAAAAACATCAATACTGACTTCATTTTTCACATCAACAATGAAAAAAAGAAAGTCCGTTAATTTTTTCGCACCAGCCTGCGTGTAGTTTGATGAAAAGCAGTCGTTCGATTTCTATATTAAATCCACTTGAGATGTGAAAAGAACAAAAGGTTCCATGACAGCTGAGCGGCACTGGCGCTCAGTTCTTCCACTCGTAGAGAATAATTTGAGTTTAACTCTGAAGGAAGCAGCCGAGTCTCACTGCAGCGGCAATTTTGTTTTTCTGAAATCATCAATGTGACCAATTACATCGAGCTCAATCTACTCATCAGTAAAGCAGGGACCATGTTGAAGGCTGCTGTCAATAACCCTTTGAGGCACATTTTCTATACAATGACACCGGCCCATTGATTTATACAAACCAGGGATTTTGCTGCCATTTATAAAGTGTCGTCCTGCTGCTTGAGATGAGATTGAGCTCTTTGAAAAAGTGACGACAATCACAATTATGGCCCGAGAAACTTTTCAAGACAAAGCTCCACCTAGTGTCCCAACTACACAATCGATCTTTTCCTAAATCAACACACTTCCTCCAAATACTACGATCTATGAGGGTATAAAATCTGAAGAGGATACATGAAACAGTTTTTTGACTATTGTCCGGGAAACCGTGTTTCCCCATTAAAAAAAAGAAGCTCCCCCCTAGTGAGTAAACTATGAACTACTAGGGTAAAGTATGCTAATTAAAAAATCTCTTTTATGGTGTGACCAAATTCCACCAAGAATTCGTAAATCATGTCTGAAAAACTCTTTTTCGCAAAAATTGCCCCAATCCGAGTATTATATTTACGAGTTTGTGATCTTTTGCTTGTCCAAGAGAAATGGAGCCGGACCGCCTATTGTTGTTCCCTCTGGTCTCATCAAAGGTTCCAGTGACACCAAGTCGCCATTATTAGCGAGGTTAATAAGTCATATCCACATTTCACTGTTGGGTCCTGAAAGGCCTCCGACTGAACACAGGGTATCGGGGTATTTTGTGGGATACACAATTGCTGTCAGTGAAGACGGCATACGATTCATTTTGAAATCTTTGTTCATCATTTTCTGATGTTTAAACGTAAATATTTACATTTTGAAAAAAAATTAGTTTGTTTATTATTTGCTGTTTTATATACAGGTGTGATTGCACGACCTTGAATTTTCCAGGTCTTATAATCTGAAAGTCACTTTAATTATTGCCTGTTTGTGTCATTCCCAGGAATCCGAATAAAGATTGAAGAATAATAAAGTAAATTCTGGTTCGTTATTCTCGTATCGATGGCGATAGAAGTGATTAAAGCATGTTAGCATCACAGCTAAACTACAAATGTAAGTAAAAAAAACAACATCTTTTTTTGAGAATACAGAGAATATCTACAAACACTAAAATATCCCTTTACTTCCTACATATTCAGACACATCGGTTAGCGAAGTTAAGTTTGATCGGGCCGGCTGCTAACGTTTCGCTGAGTTAGGAAGTTAATTAAGCAAACTCTGCCAGGACCACTGAAGTACAATCTCCTTTTCGCTGCAGTAAAAATCAGAGCTCAATTTGCTATATTTAATATGCTCAACTCAGCGTGAACATGTTGAAGGTCAGTGCGCTGCATTTTCCATCTTCTATCCCCCAACCCTCCCCCGCCGAAACACCCTCAGGACAAAATAGTTTTCCAGCTCAAATGAGCTGCAGAAGCAACAAAACTCTGGGAAGCTTATTAACGGCAGGATTATCAAATGGAGGTAATACAGCGGTTCTGGGACCAGGGAGCATGGAGATAACGGTTTTGGTGCTGAACAATAGCTCTGCCCTGAATTTAACCCGTGGACACATTATTCCTGCTTGTCTCCGGGAGCTGTGCAGTGCGGCCCGCAGGACGCCTGCTGGACCGAGCCGGGCCAGCGCAACAATATCATTAATAACTGGCGGTTTTGTCTCCATTCAGTGCCTCAAAATAATCCCTAAACAAACACTGAACTTCTTAATTAAAGAGGAAGTAGGAATCGCAAAGGGAGGTGGAAGGAAATGGATCGTCCACATGATGAAAGAAAATACACTTCATTAGACCACACCACCTTCTCCCATCGCTCTGAGGTTCAGTTCTGATGCTGATGGTTCTGCAGTGGACAGGGGCTCATTGGCTGCATTCACCCTGCA
The DNA here is from genome assembly GCA_037951165.1 of Lophius americanus. Lineage (NCBI taxonomy): Eukaryota > Metazoa > Chordata > Actinopteri > Lophiiformes > Lophiidae > Lophius > Lophius americanus. The sequence goes on along the minus strand of JBBDHG010000147.1, from coordinate 892,495 downwards.
GAAAAAACCTCATCTTTCCCAGTTCCCGTTTGGACCACTTTAATATGCGGCCCTAAATAAGAGCACTAAGACTAGAAGTTTGAACGTGACCTTTGTTTGATTGGTTTATGCCCAGTTTTCCCATTCCAATTCACTGACAGACGCCATTAAGATGAGATAATCTATGTTGTTTTGTCGGTGGGTCCAATGTTCTGGCTGATTATTCTGTTAACCTTAGGTTTTTGGATTGAAATAGTTTTTGACTCTCGTTCATACTAGTTGCCTGTTTGTAAAAAAAAACAACTTTATTTTTGGGCATCTTTTGACAGTGTTTTGGATTTGGATCCAATATTTTGAACTGAAACGTATCAACACTCACAGTATATGCATCAGTCGGTGTCTGCAGTGAAACAATGACTACCGACTTTTGGTTTAATTTGACATCCACCTCAAATGAACTGGCGAAAAATTGTAGCCCTTTTTTTTATTAACAAATGGCTGTGACAGCTCAAACTTCAAAATATAGTTTCATTCCGAAACAGTTATTCAGAAACAGAACCCTCTCAGACCGTAATTTATCTGGTTCTCTGTGCGTCTGGTGCTGCCACAGCCTCATCCCCCCCTCAGGTGATCTAATCCAGCTACCTTTCACTTTCACTGACAATGCACACAAGGCTTTAAAGAGCAGGTCCGAGAAATAGGATTTACCTGCTGTGCTAACATGACCCAAGAGGGCCTGAGACCATCACGTGGAGCAGGGGCTGATGGGAGTTGACGGGACAAGAGGGGGGGGGGTCGGATAGATGTGGTCGGAGGAGGTATAAATGACGTTTTTTGGTGTGGAGTTGAGGCCCCGGGCAGCCCTCCCACGCAGCCACAGGGCAGAGAAAAGATCCCCAGAGAACCCGTTTCCCCTCTGCAGCAGTCAGCTGCTCTGATGAAAACATACACAGTCCAAGAGAACAGCCACTAAAGCTTCATGTTAACATCTCCATCAGTGCTGCTGGCCTCAAAACCTCACAGTTACTATATGTGTTCCTCTTCCTCGCCGACATTGCACAGAGCATGATGGTATTAGCTGAGGAGCTGATGATCCTCTGCAGCCATCCAGGGCTCCCAAACTCAGAACCTCAGACTAAGCTCAGAGCAGCCTCTCGAGATTGTGAACCCAAATGCTTTTCATTGCAGTACACCAAATCACAGAACCCTTCACACCTGGGAGGCCAGGTGAAGACTCCTACTACGGTAGACGTGACATGGTTGAAGAATTCCTATGAAAACAAATCTCTCAATTCTCTCAAAAGCAACTGGTTGTCCAAAATAAAAACTATTTCCACTACTTCCAGTGAACTGCACCTAGTGTTAACAGAATATACTTTATCTCACAGTATTAACTTACTATGTGCACCTTTTAAAGGGGCAGTACAAGAAGTATTAGAGTAAATCACCATGAATAAAGATGGATGATGGATCTCCTTGACTCAATTCATATGAACCAAATTTGGTCTTAATCGGACCAACGGTTGAGAAATCTAGCAGGACTATTTTTGAGATAAAGCTCCCCCTAGTGTCAGAAACATAGAATTTAAATGTCCCAAAATCACTTCAGTTTTTCCTCATACTAAGGTCTATTTGGGTTTAAAATTTGAAAATGATCCAAATATTTAGTTATATTATAATATTAATATTGAGATATTGCGATAACTCAATATAATATTATATTGAGATATCGCGCTAACACTAAGGATTTGCAGTGGATGCTGGGATGACCATTCCATAATATCCCTGACTTTTTCAGGAATATCATGTTTTTCTGCCTTCGAAGAAATCAAACAATAAAATAGATAAAATAAAAGAGGACTAATTCTAAAACCGTACAATAAAAAAGAAAAATCGTCCAAATCAAATAAATACTGTAGGTGTAACCGTCACTGTGGTTCTGTACTCTTGTTGACTTTATCTTCTATCAGTTAATACACACAACATCATATATCCAGAAGTGTGTCTGGATGTTTTTATGTATTATGGCTAAGGGCACCTTTCATTTTATGTCTGTGTGTGTGTGTGGTGCTGTGCTTAAACATCGCATGGATTTAACTTTCCTTTCAGAAAGTGTGTTGATTGATTTTTGAAGATTTTGTTCTTCTCTCCTTGAAAAAAAGGATCACTTTTTAAATTAATGAGCAACTATGATGTAAATATACAAATTTTGAACGATTCCAAAGACTTAAACCAGCTGGAATTTTTTTCTTTGTGGGTTTGATGCTGACAGACCTTAAAACTATTAACAAATATCCAAAATAAAGCCTATCACTGGTAAATCAGGTAAGTTGAATGTCCAGTATGAGCGGTCACAGAAAATGAATGAATCTCCAGATCAAGCAGAGGCAGAGACTCTCCTCTCTCTATCTGGTGCCGGGATAGAACCTGACGTGAATTATGTTAATTTTTAGACTTTCACTTTAACATGGGTGCCCGCCGTTCAGATTTTATTTAGCGTCACAGTTTGTCCCCGGCTGATGGAGATATTAAGCAAAGTTAACAGAATTATTAATGACCCATTAATAATGGGCTATAGATTACCAACAGCAAACAGGAATATCTAGAAAACATTTTTTGGGACGTGGTAAGACAGAACCCAGGTGAAAGCTTTGACATTGCTGTGATCCTGCGATGTGACACTTAGGGAACATTTATTTTTTATGTATGTTAGTTCATGCTTTGATGATGATAGTTTTGTGAATTGTGTCTTATGCAACATGCTTTTTAGGCAAATTTCCACACTGCGTACAATTAAGTTTTTGTATTTAAAAACATTGTCTTAATCAGTCCATTTGGGGGGCCAGCACCCACATCCTCCGCAGACTTTAGAGTTTTTTTGTGTTTATCACCAACTTCCTGTTTTGTTGGAGCTAATCGATACGAGGCGGATGAGAAACTTCCAAGATTTCAGGGAGCTTAAACGATTCCTCACTCTGGTAATTCATGATGTAATAACGTTGAGATTTGCCAAACGATCTTTTCAATTTTGGAAACTCACACTGGGATCAATTTGGTTGGGGGAAGATAGAGGTGTCGCTCCTTGGCTCAGTGATTTCATGTTACGCTGAATGAGATAATAGAATTTGCGAAACATTTCCAGGCTTTGCTGAGACATCTTGCAAAATCAAACAAGTAATTAGCTCTGTTTACAAATCGCACCATGCCTAATCCCTTTGGTTTCACAACAGTACCACTTAATACCAGCTTGTTTCACATAAGCTTATTTGAAGCAGCATTATCAATTTAAAGCAGAGAAGGATCTGGCTACGGGATGAGTTTTCCTCTTCACACCGTTTTAATGCCAATAGCTTTCAGACGTCTGCACTGCTTCCTTCAAGTTTGGATCCATGTGACTGGTTTCATCTGGCATTCAGATCGTCCTTTATTTAAAGGACGATCTGGAAAACTCACACGATCAGTGTGGAAATTTGTGTAACCATGACAACACGTTGTGTGCCTTAATCGCGTAGGACTTTGTGTGATTTAGAAGTGAAGCCCCCAGGTCTGTGTTGTATGCGGTGCAGTCGCACGACATTCTTGGATAAGCAATGTCTGTATTTCACATGAATTTACTGACATTATCCCCATGGATGTGAAGTCAAGGCTCTGCATAACACCCGCTACTGTAACCAGATCAGCTGTAAGCGCCCAGATGTGTGTCCGGTACATACAGAGTATTTGGCAGGCAGGGCAGAGGTTAAGAGTAAACAGTAATTCTTAATTCCAGCGCCTAATTACTGAGATTCGCATGGGACTAAAATATTTTGATGACCCCTACGTTTGTCGAAATATTGTAGGCTCTATGTATTTTCAAGATATTACTGAAGAGCGAATTGTAGGAAGCTCCCCCGGTTAAATTGGTCACGACTTATCTCTTGGGAACGTTTTTTTGAGGCATTGGAGCGACTACTTACGAGTTATAAGGCATGAAAACGACATCTTTATTAAGTGTGGGAACGTATTATTACCACTTGAGATGATTATCTCGTGGCCACGACTTAGAAAATGATTTCCTTATCATCTCTTTGGAATGCGTTATGGAGTCATGGCCAGGAGATAACATGCTGTTTACTCCCTTACTAAGTCGTGACCATGCAATATTTTTTATCTTCAATGTCACCACATGGGCCCTGTAGAACTGAACAAGATCTTCATAAAAGGAAAAACGTGAACCTTCACATAACCCTAAATGCAACTTTTAAAATGTATCTTGAATAATATAATCTAAGGCAAGACGATGATGATGGCGAGGCTTGCATTTCTAACGACTCCATTTGCAGGTGGCGGCTTGTTTGTTTTGCAGAGTAAAAGGTGAGTCGTCTGCTGTGCTCATTTCTCCTTTCCTGTCTACTGAATCTGAAGTGACTTACTTCTGTGAGAAGAGGTCTCTGTAGGGGCTGCCATGCTGCATGGCGATGCCGTAGCCTTTACTGCTCATGCTGTTTCCCGACACAGTGATGGTGCAATCATCATCTGTCAGGGCGGCATATTCCAGAACCGCCATATCCCAGAGGAAGGCGTAGGAACTCTTCTTTGCCTGGAGACACAGGGAGTGAGGAAAATAGCATCAATCTCATTTACTGGATATCCGTTTGTCACTTTTCAGACTCCCTGATGACAAAATTGCCTCTTCAGATTATGTTTTAGTTGCCATTAAAACATTGGACTTGTTTGAAATTGACTAGTCACCCCTAATTCCCATCTCTAATAATCAGAACTGACAGGAATTACACCAAAAAAGAGACAATTACTGACTTATAACTGTGAAACGATGGACTGGAGACATCAATGTTATGTATCTTTAATATGACATAAAACAGAAGCAATTAGATGAAACAAACTTTGTTGTCATTGTACAAAATTATGAGTGCTACTTCTGATGAGTGCAAATAAAAAAAAACGACAAATTAAAAACAGACTCTGATACACCCACAGTCAATGAATGCAATAGAATAAATATTCCATTTAAAATGTTTGTGTTATTGGAATTCAGTGTTCTGACGGCCCACAGAAAGAAGATATTTTTCAGCTTATTCGTCCAGTTTTTTTTTTCTGTCCTGTGCCTCCTACCGGAGGGCATTGGAGGGAACAAATCGTGTCCAGTATGGGAATGCTCCTTCTCCTGGTTCTCTGCAGAGGCAGGAAAATAACGAAGGAGATATTCTCAAGGGAAGGCAGAAGGTAGCTGATGATTTTTCTGCTGCTTTGATGACCTTCTGTAGAACCTTGCTGAGAGCCGGCGTACCTCACCGTGATGCAGAATGCCAAAACACTCTTAATGGTTTAGCGTTAGAAAAGTCACCTGCACCTTCTCCGTCAGTCTGTTTTTGCTGAGTCATGTCTAGAAGTGCAGTCACATCAGTGTTTGCCGACCGGGATAGGTCCTCTGAGATGTATGTTCTCAGGAATTTGAAAGTGCGGAGTCTCTCTACAAGACCGCATTGATGTTAAGACGGACAAGTTCTGCTATGTGCCTCCTGAAATTGATGACTATTTCTTTTATTTTGAGTTTCAGCCTGTTCCTGGAGCACCACTCTGACAACCTCTGGACTCGTCTCTTTGGTGAGACCGACCAAAGTAACGTCATCGAAAATTATTTTGTTGGGAGGGGTGGATGGGGTTGCATTAATGTTTGTACAAAGCAAGGAGACTCAGTGCAGCACCCTGGGGGACCCAGTGCTGAGTGTGAGGGTGGAGGTGCAGTGGGTCCAATTTGACTTTTTTTAGGCGGTTTGTGAGGAAGTCCTTCATCCAGGCACAGGTGTGGGGACGAAGTCTAAGTCACCCAGCTTTGTCAATCAGTATGTCAGGGATGATCAAATTGAAAGCTGAGCTATAACCAATAAAAAGAATCCTTGCATAGCTTCCCGGGTGTTCCAGATGGCACGATGGAGAGAGATGGCCTCTTCTGTCGAATGGTTTGATCGATAAACAAACTGATGAGGGTCTAAGTTAAGAGGGTGGCAGGATCTGATGTGATGGGCAATTAGTCTTTCACAGCAGTCATGACTACTGATGTTGGTGCTATTGGTCTTTTTGGTCATTTAGACTATTCATGACTGGTTTTGTGGGGACAGGGATAATGACCCCCCTTATGCCTGTACAAAATTAGGAAGCACTGCTTTAAATCCCCAGCGACGGTGCAAACTCCATCAGGTTGAGTCAGCTGTTGTTTGTTAGTTATGTCATACTTGAGCGAGAGCTATGCTAACTTTAGTTTCTGGAGAGATGTGGACGGCAGTGATGATCACTACTGTGAGCTCCCTTGGAAGATTAAAGGGTCTACACATGAGAGACATTGGTTCTAGGTCTGGAGAGAAATGTGGGTGTGTGATGTTACTGTTGCTGCTTCAGTCATTATGTATATATATATTTGTGTATAGACACATCCTCTTCTACAAGCTACAAGCCTCTCTCTATGTGTTCAGCCATCTTTGTCATCGGAATCATCAAAGCAAAAAAGTTAATATGAATCTATTTGCTCATATTATCGAAAATACATGGCCCTATGGAATAATTTTTTCAATTTTTATCTTATCCGTATATCGCCATTTCTCAATGGCTATCTTTTCAAGGTATTTTCCAATAAAAACAGTCTAACAGACTAATTCAGACCAATGTTTAAGAAGTTATGGCTATAAAAAAAATTTGTTTGTAAGACGCTCCCCGTACTGTGTTAAATATGAACTATTAGCGTAATATATGATACATAAAAGATGAATCTCTTTGAAACGGTTTAAAAATTATGGTCCAAAACATGTTTGAGATAAAGCTCACCATAATGTCGGAAATATATCACTGACCTTTCCCAAAATCAATCAAATTCTTCCTCACAATGAGGTATATGTGGGTATAAACTTTGAACATTACCTACAAAAAAGTTACCACAAAAGATCTGCGGCAACGATTATTCCATAGTAAATTCTTTGATTCTTTATGTTGTTTATTGATATAGCCTTAAAATCAAAATACTAGGTCTGATACCTTCTGGTGTATCAAAGGTTCTTACAAATTGGGCAACAAACGTACTTGTAGTTTTACATAAGCCAGTGTAACGTTGTTGATATCCAGAGGAAGTGCGTTCTCCTCTCCACTGCGTCAGGAGGTGACTATAGCACGCATATAAAAGCGGCATTAGCAGGAGAGGGAGTAAGTGGATGGCCGTGTAGGTGTTTTCACTGAGTCAGCAGAGATGCAGCATCTGCTTTTACTTCAATCTGTTCGGTGTCACTGCTAAATGTTCACGTGTCTGTGAATACAAAGTGTTTGTACTCCTCTCCCATGTGTCCTTTTGTAGTAACAGGGGGACTTCAGTCCCAACATCCTTTTACGGAGTTAACAAGAATTACCACATCACGTGTCTTTGAAGCTTACTTGCAGCTGCTTTTGTCTCAGCGTTTCACGTGAACAGAGGGTTTCATTTTAAAGGTAACACTGGGGGAAAGGCCATGCACTGGTTTGGGATGACTTTAGCATAGTGTGTGTATGGGAACACAATGGAAACACAATGCACACTGAAAAGATGTGTTGATGGATCAAAACATTTAAACAGTCAGATATTAGATAAATCATTTATCTATATTTAAAGAACCGTATCAGGAAGTTGAGCAGAAAATGTTCCTGCAGCAGGAACACAGTGTAACAACAGCATGAGCTGAGGTTCAATCTCTGTCTGATGATAAATGGTTCTCAGGCCAGAGTTCTGTCAGAAATTGGTGGACTGCTCCATTCCATGTCAGGGGGTCAGTTGCTGCCTCAAGCAAAACACTTTAAGTGTCTTGGTGGTCTTGATCATCATTTGGAAAGGGAGCCTGAGATGCACAGGTTGTTAAGTGCAGCAACAGTATCAATGCGGGGGTCCATTATGGTGGAGAGAGAGCTGCAAGGCAAAGCTTTCGCTTTACCACTCAATTTACGTTCCAACCCTCACCTCTGATCATGAGCTCTGGGTACAGACCAAAAGAGAGAGATCAAGGTTGTGATGGTGGTAGTTGAGGAACTCCGGTAGCGCCGTTGTTCCTTCTTGGAGAAATTATACGGTTGAGGTGGCTCAGGCGACCTCAAAGGCACCTCCCCCTCGAAGTATAACAGGCACGTCCAACTGAGAGATCCTGGGCTTGACCCCTTTCTTGCTCAAAGGATTGGGAATCCTAAGGAGTAGCTGGTTTGATGTGACAGACAGTTGGCTTGTTTCTATCTGGTGTCTGGCAATATTGTTTTTAATGTTCATAAATAGCTAACCGTTCTGTGAGTGCAATGCTTTTATAATGACAGAAAATATGGTTTTTATTAGGGTTGTCAACATATATGTTACTTGTGTGAAAATTTTATATTATGTCAGTCAAAATAAACAAATGTACAAGTATGACACAAATTCCCTTTCCTAATTCTAGAGTGAGGTATTGCCTGATATTAAACCAAAATAAAGTAAAGCGGGGCTGAGTTTTTCAATAGTTTAGAAAACCTCTCTGGAGACAACGTTAGGATAGCAGTAGGAAAATGTGGTCATTCTCAGCCAGGCATGTACTGTAAGGTTAAATACACTTTTGCAGCAAATTAACATAATTCCATATTGCATTTCAACTCTTAGAGAACAATTATTTATAAGGAAAACGGACCTTATATATATTTAAGCGTCCCTACCTTCATTCAAGGTGGACGGGCCACTCAGAAGGAAGAAATGGCAATGAAAGCCTAATGGTTTTGAGGGTCACTTCACACACTGATGGTTTGGCTCTAACCTCGCATTTTCCTATTTAATGTCAACTTTTTGCTCTTAGCTTTTCAAGTACAAATCATAGTAGAAGTTCGACAGCGGCGAGCACGGAAGCATGATGGGGTGGGGACCCATGGGTGCAGATGTTGGTGGCAGTAGCATATATTCAAACTCTTAAGGATTATAAGGACACCGTCACTGATGGGCATCTGATGACACATACTCCCTGAGACTTGAGTGATCTACATCTAACCAAGCACAATAACTAATTTGTCACATTTTTCTTCTCTGGAACACTTAACATAAGTGTGTTTTAAATCCTTCGAAAAGCATCAATGACTATTGTAGTATTTTAAGATTTGTAGTGATTGAGCAGAGTGCATTATTATATAGTGCATTATCTAGTTTAGTTAATGTAGGAGTGTTCGTAAGGGAAGCTTCTCTCCACCACTGGTGTTCTGGTTGATTTAGATGAAACAAATCAGAAACCGTGAACTTCTACTGTTTGTATGTTTCTCCCTGCTAGCATGAGGGAGGACTCTGGGCGGCTGAGCAGCTCTATATTGGAAAAGCATTTGACAATAGCAATAAAAGGGATTGAAATACGTGTGTGCATAAACATTTCGGGCTACTGCATGGGTGGGTTGTGTTTATCATGCAAATGGATGAAAAATGGCTGCGCTCAAAGCTGATTTGTCTCTGAAGCTAATTTGTCTTAGGACGTCTGGGAGATCTTTGAGCATGTTAATGTAGAGTGGCAAAACATGACTTCTTGATGCAGACAAACACACACACACACACTTCAACAAATGCCTCACTGACTGCTTTATTGTGGAACAGCTGCTACAATTAAGTAAGAAAAGAGGACAGTGTGTTTGTGGTCCCAGGAAGAGATGATGATTAAGACTTTAGTCCCCATTTAGAGATAAAAACCAGTATATCTGTGTGTGTGTGTGTGTGTGTCGACAACACAAGTCATACATAAGTAGTTAATGACTTAATGACAAATTCAGCATTTATAAGCTTTTACAGAAGTAGATTTTAATTAAAATAAATGTTTATTTATGTTCTGCAAACACTGCTTTATTGATCAACTAGTGCTAAAGTTTGTACTGGTTCATGCATTTATTTTAAGACCCCATTAAGGAAATATTAATACAGTATTATCTCTCCGGCATAAAAGGGATCATGGATCATTTTCGTTTTGATAAAGATTAGTTGTGTATTTCTGACACTAGGGGGGGCTTTATTGCCACAGGTTTTCTATCTTGTACATGTCATAATTGACTCTAACATTTGAGGAGTTCCATCATGGGGATGGCTTGTACACCACAGGGGATTAGGTTATGTTTTTTCTAATTTTTTATTTTCCATGCAAAAATGCTTTTATAATCGTCTCTGAAGGATTTTAATCTTGTCCACAGTATCTCAAAACTCCACATTCCATTTAGTCTAAACAGAGATTAAGGAAAAGCAGTTATAGTTAGTTACAGAATACTCCATGTGAAGTTGATTTTGACGATCTTTCTCACTCAATGTTCATGGTGTTGTATTTATACAAATATATTTATATAATTTATTTTGTTTTTCTCGTTGCTTTTAGTTATTTTTTTTTTGTTCTGCGGTCTTGTGGCTGTTTCCTATTTCCCCCCAAACCTAATAAAGATTAAAAAATAAAATGCGATTTGCGCAACTGGACGAGAATAACAGAATTTTCTTTTTCAGACTAAAATCTGCCCGGCCCTGTAAGGCAGCCAGATCATATTTCTGTAGACTGAGGCAGCTGGAAAGGACAGGTTGAAAAACAACACATCAAAGTTGGTCGAGTGCTGCATCATTCCAGTATTTCCTTTTGATGCAATCTCACATTCACCATACTGTTGCTGTGAAAGCTCACAAGCACCGAATGTGGATTAACTTGCTAATAATACAACACCAGCTTCATCCTTTAACATCTGAGTTGTAAGTATGGAAAGACTCTTACTTTGCGAATGCCCTCAGAGGGGCTGGACACAGAGTAGTCCATGCCGTCGTTCTTGCTTATTGTCCTCCACAGTTCTGCATAGGTGCTGTCCTGCTCCAAAGGGTTGGTGCCTTTGTTCCTGAAGTAATCGTAGACCGCCGAGTCCCTGACTGTGCCATAGTCGACGTCAATCTGTCGCGCCAAGTCCTGGAATGAGCTGGGAGACAAAAAGAAAAGCGTGATGAGATGTTGTCTTTTACTGCATCCTCGTCCAGTATCTGGTAGTCTCACTTATTCATTGGTGTAATAAGCTGAACGTTTGATGTCTGTTGCTCATATGCCAGCTTTCTATTTGTATTTATGGCTATTCCACATTTTCAGATGCTGAAAGAAAGTGTCAACCCAATCACGTGTTCTTACGCCTAAGGAACAAATGGAGCTTTTTTTTTTTCTTTTCCATTTCCTGCAACACCAAGTCTGTTTTGAGCTCCATGCTGATGCCGTGTGCAAAAAAAGCACATCAGCATTTACACTTTCATTGCAAGCTGTTCATTTTTATTTTGTTTATTTGAAAGGGACAGCTTGCTTAATTGCTGTGCACAAAGTTAGCTATAAGCTCATATACATATGTAGTCAGTGGAGGGTACGAAAGGAAAAACATCAGTGTCAAGACAGTTGACATTACAGAACAGAAAACACACATCCATCATAAAACATCAGCGATCCAAAAGATGAGAACAATAAGATTTCAAAGCATTACAACAATTAAGATCAATATTCATAAGATTAAATGTTTGCATTTATGATTGATGGGTACACGATTGGGTCGTCTTACATTTAAAATCAGTGAAGTTACAGCACTCTCTCATAGAACTTGGTGCCGACTTCCAAGAATTGGTGGCGTCGCAGTTTTGATATCGACGTTTTATTGAATGTGTTCTTACTTTCACTTTTTTCTTTGGTTGATCATCAATTATTATAAAACTGACAATTCCAATTCTTTTCTCTTTAAAGTTTTAAAATCTCAATGAATAATGCATTTTAAGTGCTCTTATTTTGAAGGATTAAAGTAGAAGTAAGGCTGGTTGGCATTGTGTATGTATTCTGACCTGCTGAAATTCATTCACCGGCGTTTCTTAAACCAATTGTGTGACATTTCAAAGTGAAAATAAACCCTTGTAAGCCTCGTTCAGTCCATCATATGTTATATGTTGGCTTTGTTCAGGGCTCGTGGTTGGGTCTTTGCTGCAGCTAGCTTTAGACGCTCTGCCAACGTTAGCCTCTTGAAACTTGTTATGTTCCCCAGAGTGATTCAATTTGTGTCTCACAATGATTTGTGTTGATTGTGCTGGAATTGAATTTTCTCTTAATATTGGTATTAATTCCTGGCTGTCTCATCCGATGACTGACTGAATGAACACAGCCGGGCCGCTGTCAGGACGATGTTGACTGAAATGTTAATAATGCCAGAGTGTAATTATATAATTGCAGTGCTGGTGGAGGTTAGAGATGAAGCCTAATTGGATTTTGCTGAAAGTAGATGTATGGACAAACTATTCAGGGCCGCTTCGTTTCCCTCGAGGGGAACCTCATGATCCAACACCATGATTCAATTTGCATCATCAACAACTGAGACATTTATTTATATGGAATTAACTTATGTTTCGTTTGAAGGAGCATATTTACTTCTCTTGTTTGTCTATTTTATTGCAGAGGGTTTTTTTCTTATTTTTTTTATTGAGCATCTGGTTTATTATTTGAACTTGTATTTCAGGCAATCCGTTCTGCTTTCCTGTTAATATTTCTGATCCTCAGCCAAAGCTTAACTGAGAATTACATTCACTTGTTTCTGACTTAAATGGGAAATTGTTGAATTTATTATGAATTACACACTGACCTCATTAAATTCTATAAAGGATTTCCCGCGGGAAGAAAAAAAAAACTTGCTTCACGATCAAGGTTCTTTATTTCTTTCAAAGCTCTATAATTAATACATAATATAATAATTTCAATGTTTTTTTTTTTGTTTTTTTTAGTTTAACAGTTCTGGAAGTTAAATTAGTATTTAACATAAATATCATGCCTAGAGTTAATTAACTACACTGTAATCAGAAATAAAAAGTGATCCACATTCTACACTCAAGAAATAAAACATCACAATTACGTAAATCTTTTATGTCAGCTGGTCGTACAAGACTACGTTGAAATAAATACTGAAAAGATTAGAAAATGCTTTTAAGCAATATTTATTGTAACATATTGGAATTTTTTCAATCATGTAAATATATATATATATATAATATTTTATTATTGCAATGATAGATGAACCAACCTTGTTAAATGTGGAATTATTCTCTCTGTCAATATTAAACTTTGGTATTAATGATTGCTACATGCTTTTTCTCTATGGCAACTGCAAAAAGTTAGCAATGATGTTTTGCTGATCTATTGTTATGCTTTTATTGATTTCTTCTCTGTCCACATTTCTGCTCTTTGCTGCTGTTGCACTGAAATTCCCCCTGCTGTGACGAATAAAGTATAATGACATTTTCCCATCTTGTATCTATCTTATAAAAAAAAAGTCATTTAATGCATAATTTGTGTAATTTTCCTGCTGGGACTACTAATGATGCATAGCAATCTTTATCGGATTTTAATAATAGCGTGTTGTTCATGACTCAGAGCATCACATTAAACCATTTCAAACACCTTCAGTTTGATTCTCTGCAGTCACAGATTCCCATAAAATTGCCATCTTCAGTAATAAAGACGGCAGCTTTATTGTAGACCAGAGCATTTTTCATTTGAATTAATGTGTGGGTTATATTGTAGCAGGAGGAGGAGGCAGTGTGGTAGATGTAAGGAGGATTCTCTGCCGCCTGCGGGGGCTTTAAGAAGTCTACCCCGTATGTAAATCTCCACTTCAGCATTCATTTCATGTCTATGAAAGCCAAGTTTTGTACTTAGCGTCTACTCTTCAACGGATCGCCCGCCATGGAGTTAAGTGTCGGGGATTTGCTGAAGAAAATGTCGGCTTGGATTTGATTCTCAAATGTGAAATGATGGAAAGAAAAGGAGCTGGAGATAAATTGTCTGTTATCGTACCCTTAGATGGGAAATGAGACACAACCTTTTTATTCATAAGCTCAACAAAAACAAGACGGCGTACCGGCATTTGGGGAGAAAATGTTTTTTTTCTGGTCAGAAGACACAACACAACTTTATAATCAGTCACTGTGTGTGGAAGACTGAAATAAATGAAGTGACCTCCTTAACCTTTACTATTGTTGGAAAACACGATGGACAGGAAAGTCTCAAAAGGTAAAAAAACAAAAAACAGCTCATGTTTGACCTCACTCACGCTCGCAGTGCTTTTAGGACCTGACAACATCTTTATGTCTATGGGATGTCGATAAAAATCTCATTTTAGGACAAAATAAGAAAATAGCTGAAACACATTTGTTGTCCTCACTGGAGAGAAGAAACCCAAAACTATATATTTATTTTTTATGTTTCAAGTTGTGGACAAGTGAATATTTTGATATTTATTCATTTAAAACCTGTATTAAAAAAAAGACCCATTTGTACTTAACGGAAGAAAATGAAAAATAAACCAAAAGACCGCAAGTAAAAGTAAACCATTTGTGAGGAAAATATTGCTGTTTTTTAATTAACCCATGCACGAATGGATTAAGCATTCGCATTCAGTCCTCTCTCTGGAATCGTGTTTTTTTTTAGGAGCAGCATTTACATGCATCCTGTTTACGTCTGCCTTAAGGTGTAAATAAATTAGGCGTCTTGTAAACAAATCACCTCAGATTGTGTCTCATGTCTTTGAACATGAAATCTAGGTAGAGGTTCATGTTACACACACACACACACACACACACACACACACACACACACACACACACACACAATGGTTGAATCACAAGATAAAAAGATTGTTCGGACTTTGATATTCTACCAACAACTGGGCTGAAGAATAAAATGCTACTTTTGATCTTCAGCCTGCAACATTGGCTCCAAGGCAGGAACAGCGACGCCATGTTGACCACACTGAATACACTTCAGATCAAAGTTTCACCACGGTACTGTAATATTTATTGGTAACAATGATTTTCAAACAGACAGAACTGAAGATACTTTCCATCAGTCACAGTTTGTGTCTCTTCACTTTTGTGAAGGGGCTGCTGTCGTCACTGATAACAAGGCGTCCATCCCCAAAAAGCCCCCAACCCCCCCTGATTGAACCCCTCAAGCTAAGTGTGAAGTTATGTCCTCCAGTGGTTTCATATGCACCAAATTTAGACTAAATTGGACTAAGGTTGAGAAATTACATCCTGACATTTTCAAAGAGAAAGCTCCTCCTAATGTCGGAGGTATATAACCAACCTTTCCCAGAATCACCAAATCACAAATGTTTTTGGGCTATAATTTCTCAACCTTTGGTTTGATATAATCCCAATTTCATGCATGTGAATCGACCCGTGGAGTTCTCTCTTGCACACCTCGTGTTTTACACTAATAGTTCTTATTTTACTCACTAGGGGGACTTTTTATGAAAAACACTCTTTCAGACATAACTTCTTAGCCGTTGGTCCGATTTAGTCAAATGTTGCTGAATGTGAATCGTCTCGAGGAGGTTTATCTTATAATATCATATTTTTCTTCTATTAATTCATATTTCAATCAAAAGAGGGAGCGCTTTTTGTGAGAAAATACTGTTTTTTTGACGTAACTTCCAAACCGTTAGTCCGATTTAGTTGAAGTTCGGTGCAAATTAAGTGCCTTGAAGATATCTATCTTGCATATAATAATAATATTTAGTATGCACTTTACATTTGGATCAAATTTCAAAGTGCTACAAAGTAAAAGCAGATAAAAGCATCAATAAAAAAAATGACCAAAAAGCATTTAAAAAAGCATTTTAAGCATTTATATGTCATATCTTAGTCTAATTGTTGATATTTTTCTCACTATTGGATGCTTTTTATTATCTAAAACTCTTCAGTTTCTTGGGACACACGAGGATGGGGTGCATTTCCATTCAAGTGAAAATATGTTGGAGGGGCTTTCAATGGAAATACTCTACAGAGATGAGAGGACCAGTGGGAGAGGCTTGGAGAAAACTTATCGTTCACCAAAAGTCTAGCGGGCAAATGTGCATTAAAAAAAGTAAACTTAATAGCTACTACTAGTTACATCTGGGATTCGTTTCATCCAACGTACCTGGAAGTGAACCCGATGCAGGAACTAAAGGTGAACCATATTTAAATATTTGGATGAGCCTCCGAAACATCATGGGAGTGCAAAACAAAAACTCGGAATTCGCTTATTATACCGAACTTCACTGGCGCCATACTGAGCTTTGGGAATCGCATTCAGTATGAGGCTGAACCGAATAAAATGTTCCCTCCTAAGTCTTTATTAGCATCCCTATCATCTTTTCTTTTTTTTTGTAACAGAAAATATAGAGGCATTTTTAATTAAAACATCCTCTGAGACATTTCAGATAACAACTGAACCAACATTTAAATTGTCAGTTACTAAATGTGGATCCAAATAATGGTGCTGCACACCAGGTTGAACTCCAGCACATAGCTCTGATTAATAAAATGTCTCGGGTCAATATGTTAGATTTGTTGACAGTTTGGAGAGCTGCGTGACTGGAAAAAAACTTGTGGATATAATCCTGATTTCTGCACAATTTAAAAGAAAGTGAAGGGAGAATTTATCCTAGTATGTTTCATAGAATGAGGTCAAATCTGTTCATAATGCCAAAAAGTTTTTACGGACCCAGAAACTAGGTAAATTATACATACTTCCACAAGTCTTTGCAAACTGAACTTTTTCTACAGGTTGTTTACTTCATAAAAATCTGGCTTTTTTGTATTGTCTAAAATAGCTGTTGTTAAACCCAGTGGGACTTTAACATGAGATTAAACTCAGGTTCTGAGGGTTCGCTGGGAGGAAAGCTGCTGATTACAAGTTCATGCGTAGAACATCTCTCTGGCAAAAGTTTTCACAAACGGGAAGTTTTATGCAAAAACTAAATGAATTACCTTTTTTTTTGGTTGTCTGTAATCCTGCTGAGTGAAGCATTATGGGCCAGGTGTGCAACTAAAATTTTATGAACATGAGCACACACTGCAGCGGCAGTCACAGCATGACTATTTAACGCTATCTAATGGCTCCTTCTGCACACAGAAACATGAACCCGTCTGACTTGTTGCTCGTGGAGAAATGAACCGTCATCGGCCGTTAGCGGCGGCAGCATCAGATGTGATGGAGTTCAAGCTGAATCTGTTGACACCGCATCTGCTTGGAAGTCTGAAAATGAGCCGCCTGTGGTTCTGGCTCAAAGAAAGCAACAACCCGTTGGTTTCCTAGCTCAAGCTCTATTGAATATCGTGAATAATCACGACAAAGCCTCCTCTTCATCCCGGCCTCCTGTGGATTTTCTTTGAATATCTTTGAACAGCAATTACAGCAGGTTAAGTTTTGGAAGCAGGCAACTCTTCAAGTAAAAGTGTTTATAAAGTGGAAGTATTATCACGGAACTTTTTGGGCCCCTGCGATGTTTCCAGGCCAGATTAGATATAAAAATCCTCCAGCAAAGTTTGGGTCGACCCTGGGGTGTTCTGTGAGTTGGACGTGCCTGAAAAAACTCCAGAGGGAGGCATCCTAATCAGACGCCCTGATCCACCCGAACCAGCTTCTTTTGACGAGACCTCCCTCCGGAGGTTTGAGCTCCACACCTTATTTCTCAGGCTGAGGACAGAAGCTCATTTCAGCTGTTTGTATTCATAACCGCATTCTTGCATTTGGCGCTGTTGAATGGTGTCATTGGCGAGAGAGAAGATTGGGAGACAATCTTGGACAAAACAAAGAAGTCCCTAGGCAAAGAAGAACACCAGGTTGGGGGGCTGGGAGTTGATGGTTTGGTTCATGCTCCAGTCATAACACAGCTATGAATAATTAAAGGTCT
Source organism: Lophius americanus (assembly GCA_037951165.1). Taxonomy (NCBI): domain Eukaryota; kingdom Metazoa; phylum Chordata; class Actinopteri; order Lophiiformes; family Lophiidae; genus Lophius; species Lophius americanus. Next base: position 874,804 of record JBBDHG010000147.1, on the reverse strand, counting down.
AAACACAACCCCTTTGTGTCCATACTTAACTCACTAACTCTGGGAGTAGGAAATGCCCAACAAGCATTTTTCTTGTACTTTACATCAGAGGTCCTCAATCTCCTCCAGGTGGAGACTGGTCGTAAAAATAGATATGATGCTTTTTGTGTAAAGATCTGTCAGCCTTTTATTGAATGTACATATGTCAGCTGTGGACTCGCTGTAGCCTTTGAACTGGCTCCATTGTAAGTTAATACTTACAGCCAGGTGCAATGATTATGATGCTGTAGTGAAACTCTGGGTTTTTCGTTGTTTGTTTTTTGTAGAGGGAAATCTTACTGTTCATGCATAATTGCAAACTTTAAATAAAATATTCAAATAAATAAAGAAAAGACGGGTCGTAGTCTTGTGGATTTGGTAAATTAAGGTGGTATGTTAATCATTGCCGGATTATACTGCTGGGGCTAAGCTAGTTTTTGTTTCGCACTCCCATCACGTTGTGGAGGCTCATCAAAATATTAAAACTTTCACAACAGACGCTGAGACATTTTGATTTGGTTCGCTTCCTGATACGTCGGATGATACGATTCCCAGATGCAATTAGTTGTATCTCTTTTATCAAGGTGAGTTCAGACAGAAAATCTTTAAGTTACATTTTTTTCCGTGCAAATTTGCCCACTAGACTTTTAGTGAATGAGAAACTATGGCCCCAAAACTTTTGGAGATGAAGCTCCCACAGTGTCAGAAATATACAACCCACCTTCACCAAAATCAATGCAGCTGACCAACTTGTCAGTCAATACATTTCAACTTCACAAACATTAACAATCATAATTCAGATTTTTAAACACAACATATAGTTTTTTCCTTTGCGTGACTTTTTTGTCCGTCTTTTCATTGGGTATATCAGAAACAACACACATCCGTTGAAATCGTCTTCGCGGGTCACGGCCGGCTGCCGGCTCTGGAGAGATGTTTCGAGATTATTCATGGTTGCTTTGACGGCGAGGAAAGATGCTCCGTTGCTTTTTTTGTTGTTGTAAACAATGTCTATGATCCTCCATTTGTCAAAACAACGCAACAACCTATGATGCAAAATCCCTCTCCAGATATCTGTATGAACATGGCGGCTTTCACATGGACCCGCTCCACGGAGTTAAAAAAGGGCTTTTTCTAAAGAAACATTCCAAAAATATATTTATTTTTACAGCTGCTAGTATACAAAATAAACAGTTATGAATATTAGATCGGATTCAATTTATTTGAAGAGATACCCCTAAATACCACCTACATTTTACACATTGGACCTTTAATCCATGGCTTTAATGAGTTTCTATGAAAATGACCGAAAACCAGTGATTGATTTTGAATGTGTTGTGAACATTTCTATCTTTTTGAAGAAAAAAAATACGTTTAAAAACTCTGTTTGTCCGGCAAACGCATTCCCCCAACGCTTAAACCTTAAAGAGATCAAAGTCTCTGAGTCTGCGACATATTATGACCACGACCGAACGTTATGACGCTGTGTCGGTAAATCATGTTTGAACTTTTGAATGCTTTAGAATTTTTTCCCTCTCAACTCGCCGCGCTCACAGAGCCGTGAAATTCTCCACTACTTCCTGCGTTACAAGAGTTAAGGTCAGAGTGTTCTTCAGCAACAAGAGGAAGGTTAAATGTTAGGATTAGCAGAGAGCTTTTTTTTCTTTCAGCTGCATTAAACGCTTGAACTCAAAAACTGTAAAGTTATTTCTATATTGAGATATTTTAAAAAAATCAATCTGAACTGCTGACCCACTAAACGTTTCTCAGGATTAAGCTCTTCTTCTTCTTCTGCTGCGTTCTATCAACCTCTCATTAGTTACTTAAATACGTGGTATTAGTTCATCTTTTTTAGGTGGTACATATTTAACCGCCTTTTTGAAATAAATAAATACCATTACCTGCGTGATCAGGGAGAAGAACCCGCAGCGGTAGCTGATTTCAAAGCTAACGGCTGAAAACAGTCGGAGAGTTCTGACTCTGACAAAAAGTTCTGGTAAGTGTCACTGTGGGACAGCCGGGGGAATAAAGTACAGCTGCAAAATAAGTATCTGCTGTTTGTGTCTGTTCAGACTGCCCTCATCTGAATAATGTATTTGTACTTGTTAACATTAACACACAGTTAATGTGTGTGTGTGTGTGTGTGTGTGTGTGTGTGTGCGTGTGTGTGTGTGCGTAAGTGTGTCCTTACCGTATAGCGTGGTCCATGCGTGACACGGTGAGATAAGCTGCGAGGTTGGCGGTGTATGAGGAGCACACGATGAGGGTGAAGAGCCACCAGCTGCCCATCACGATCCTTAAGGCCACAGAGCCAACCGCGCCGTCTCCACCTGCACACGCACACACACACACACACACACACACACACACACACACACACACACACACACACACACACACACACACAACTGACTGTTACATTCAAGTCATTCCTCAAAATCTCCAAAGCAGGGATTCAGCATCACCGTTTGAGCTGGTGAACGTTCTGAGTCGCCTCGGACCACATAGATATTAATGGGCACCTGCTGAGGGGATACGACCCTTGACCTCTAAGTTACAGGTTCCACTCGGTGACCAGCACACCTGCCCCCCAGAGTGCCAGAGCAGGAGAAGGCGGTGCTGTGTCACAGCGAGCAGAGCGGCCGTACGGCTGCATCACAACCTCGTTAGGCTTAAATGGTTTCCCAAGCAACCTGCCAGACCATAATAGATGCGGCTGGGTGCCTCCACTGGGTGTGTGTGTGTGTGTGTGTGTGTACATGTGTGTTCATGATGGAGTCATGAACACACGTGTGGGTGGACTCACATGTTAGTAGACATCACTGGATGTGTGCGCTCACAAATCCCCGACCCCCGTCAGAATATCACCACGTCGTATTTTCACGAGTTTTTGAATTTGGACACAGAGGAGTGTCCTAAACGGAAAAGTGCCGGATTCAACGGAAATTATTTCTGCGCCATTTGAACAACAAACGTCTAGTCAATCTATAAAATATCCATCCATCTACTGTCTTCCACTCATGTGGGGTCAGGCCGCGGTGGCAGCAGGCTAAGAAGGGCGTTCCAGATATCCTTTTCCCCGGCAACACTCTCCAGCTCATCCTGGGGGATCCCGAGGCGTCCCCAGGCCAGATGAGATACAAAGTCCCTCCAGCAAGTTCTGGGTCCAGGACGTCAGAACATTTTTTAGAAAATTGGGGGAATTTTTGAATCAAGATTCTTTAAAAAATATCCGGAAAGACTTTTTGTGAGCCAGAATGAAGTTGCCTTGACTTTTTTTTCTCCATGATCTTCCATGAAGTTTTTACACAACTTCTATTATTCACTATTCATTATTTCCTGGAGCTTTTGTATTCTGAGCTTACTTCTGATTAATTTAAAGACTTTAAAGTTTAATGTTCTTGTATCTGCTTCTCTGCTAAATTTTTCAGACACTTCAAATCCTCCTGTGCTTTTCTTGTGTCCCTCTTCTGTTGTTGTTTTTCCACGTAAGAAAGATAGAAAAAAAAGAAGATTTCTTTAAAAGAAAGATAATCTTCCTTTTTTTTTTGAACAAGAAGCGGATTTTCAGCTAAACTGTGAAACTATTTAAAACTTATTTTTCTCGTCTTTTGGATGATGATTAAACCTTCACAGCACCAGAGAGCCATAACTGGACTTCACAGTGGGTATGAGGTGCTTTTCTCTCCCAGCCACGACGGGGTCTCAAATCATTGATTTTCTAGTGCCGGTCCAAAGCCCGGATAAATGGGGAAGGTTGCATCAGGAAAGGCAAACGGCTTAACATCTATAGCAAATCCACATGCAGAACCTGACTTCCAGACCGGGTCCATTGGGGCATCACTGGTATTGTTAGCCACCAGGGTACTGATGGTAAATATGGACAGAAACAGAAGATCCACTGTGGCGACGCAGAAAGGGAATAGCCAAAAGACAAAGACGATTTTTTTTTACTTATTCTTAATTCTTTAATCTTTCTTAATGTTTCATAACTGTTTTGAACTTTCTTAATGTTTCATAACTGTTTTCAACTGTCTTAATGTTCTTTTGCAGTTTGTCTCAATGCTCTTGATTGTTTTGTGAAGCACTTAGCATTGCCTTGCTGCTGATAGTTGCTTCATAAATTAAGCTGCTTTGCCTTGAGAGGCTCCCAGACAAAGGAAATAAACCCTAGAATATATAAAGGAAACTCAATTACATTTACTCAACTCAGTTGTATTTTCATCAATCTGATGTGAATGAATATTTACAGACATTATTTAGAGGAAAGGGATCTTGGTTCATATCTATGTAAAATGTTTTAGTATATACAGCAACTCTGAACGAGAACATTTAATTTATAATACCCTTTTGATCAAATCTTAATCTCAAATACTCCATAACCGCTCTTTTCCGGCATCCTTCCACTTCAGCATCTCTATTCAGCCCACAAATTCCATAGCTCCACCCCCAAAGGAACACCAAAGGCAGCAATAGCCACATGTTAACGTCACTACGCCAAACTAGCTTATATCACACTTCTCACTGCCTCACCTTGATGTACAAACGCGCCGTAAACAATCCAAACGGCACTGTTCAAAGTCCCCGACCCCACGCCATTGGAAGGCTGGCCCGGCGATGCATTCTGGGCGGAGGAGGAGCGCAGTGCCTGCAGTCTGTTCAGCAGGAAGATGAGAACACCGACCACGGGGATCGCCGCGGCGATGCACGCCCAGACCGCGAGGTCAAATGGCGCAAACAGAGAGAAGATGTTGATCTTCTCTTCAGGTTTTCGCAGCAGGATGCCCACGCTGTAATCCAGGTAACGCTTGCTGAAGTCCACCACGTTCTCTCTCTCGGGCGTTATGGTGATGGCGGACACTGCCAGGTCGGCTCTCTGGATGGAGGGGAAGGACAGGAAGGTAGAAGAAAAACTATTAGTGGAAAGGAATTCATGTCTCCATTTGTATTCCTGTTTCACCACTTCATCCCTCGCTTCTTACGAAAGCGAAGGATGAAAGTTGACGGGTGGGAGTTTTAACCACGGATGATCAGCGTCGGCTGTACGAATATTTGATTCTCACAGTAAGTTGGGGTTTTACCTTGTTAATGAGATCACCAATCATGCCGTTCCAGGAGCCGTTGGGGAGCCGGGCTCCATATTTACTATCTGCCACCTGGAGGAGAGATTAAACAGGTTCTGTGAATTTATGCCACCAGTCCTGGACCCGATCTCGACCGCTGGGGGGGGGTGGGGGTGGGGGTGTAATGAATGTTGTTATTATTGATTACAGAATCCTTCACAGTGTCTCAGAGTTGTGCTGTCACTGATTGACGCTCTGTAAAAAAAAAAGGAGAAATATTTGGTCCCACTTGGAAGAGTTAGTCATTAGTTTCGGGTAATAACTATAACTTTGGGAAAGAATTCTGACAGAGGCATATCTCAATGGGACCAAATCTTCAAACCAAGGTAAGAATAAATAAATGTGCATCCATCTGCATCAAAAACAAATGTTCGGATCGTTGACCGACGAAAGCAGATGACAGTTTTTTTGATCACGAGTTTTACTATGTTCCTCATTTCAGTCGGAACTTTGCGTCATGGAAACATTCAAGGACCGTCACTCAGTCCCACCTGATAGATCTCATACTTGAAACCCAGGATCTTGGCGAGGGCGTCCAGGACATCGACGGAGAAGCCTTTGTATCTCTTCGGCTGACCGAGGATGTTCTCGGCCACCATAACGAAAGGATCCTCCTGCAGGGAAGGAAAGTGTTGCTGGTCAGAACTCTTTATCTAGTCCAAGTTTTTCTAAGTTTCACTGCAGTGTTTTCACTGGACCACTCCCTCAACCCAAAAAATGACAGCGAGGCAAAGAGTAATGAACTGTTTCCAGCCATTGGGAGGACATCTCAGAAATATGCACCATTGAAAAAAGTGCAGAGCAAGAGAAAGAAAACACTCTGAATTATATTCCATTCTAGTGACCATGTTTAGTTTAAAGTCCTGTATTTATTTACAAATGCATTATATTTAGACATTTGCTATTCAACTGTACTCAGGCTGCAGGGGTATATCCCCGAAAAGTCTCCAATCCCCTGCAATGTACACGCAATCCCACTGAGTGAAGTCCTGAAAGTAAAAGTGAAGTTGCTTCCACAGTACTTTTAATTAAAAAAAAAGATTAGATTAGAATTCGGGTAAAATTCGATATAAATGAGATAGAGGCACTTGAATCGATTCATACAGAATAGAAATAGAAAAAACTTTATGGGCATTACAGCAACTCCTATCTTATAAAGTGACCCTATGAAAAAGAAACATAAACCTGTGAATATCTAAACGTACATAAATAGACATAACTTAAATAGAGATAAATATGGTTATAAATATGAAAAGAGCCCAAGCTCCAGTAAGAAAAACAGATATAGAGTAAAAGTTGTCTAGTGCAGGCTCAATGGTTGAGAAATCATGGCCTAAGAACTTTTGGGAGGTAAAGCTCCCCCTATAGTAAGGGTTAGGGTTACAAGGGTATCTTAAAATCAATCCAGTTCTTCCTCGTACTAAAGTCTATGGGGGTATAAAATTTGAAAATGATCCATGAAAGAGTTTTTGAGGTAAATATAGAAATCAGTGTTTTCCCTAAAGATGCTCCCCCTAGTGAGTAAAATACTAACTACGAAAAGGAAACATGATATAAGTACGAGTTGATTCCTAAACACCGAGTTTGGACTAAAGCAATCAATCCAGTTCTTCCTCGTTCTAAAGTCTATGTGGCTATAAATGTATAATATGATCAATGGTTTTTGAGTTATCGCCTTAACACGAAGGATCTGCTGGAGACGCGGCGGCGATGACGCGTCCATAATAACCCCGACTATCCGGGGATATAAATCTCTCTAAATCCTGACTTTTCCACGGTTAGGTTAACTGATGAAATTGGTGCATTGAGCTCGAGAGTCTCTCTGGGGATGAACCTACACAGACGGTTCGTGTCTGCGGCTTCTGCAGCAGCTCCAGTGTTGGTGCTGGTAACTGGCAGCAGAACCGCAGGTTGAAGGTATTAGTTCTGCATGGTCGGAACCCGCAGCTCCTCGATGCCGCTCCAGCACAGGAGGGAGCTCTGGCAGGAACCGGCGCCGCTGCTGTGGGATCATGGGCGAGATTTGCTCGCCTGTTTGTATCCCTTAAACTAATCGCAGAGTCCAGAGGCCCGCTTTAAGCCGCAGAACTGATGTCTTCTGAGTTCAAAAAAATCCCACAAAAACAGAGTCATTTTTTCTTTTATTGACTGAGAGATCTGACTGCGGAGTCACTGAAGTGGAACGTTTCCTCTGGAGCACTGGGTCACTTCATCAGAGACAAAACTCCAGTTTAAGTGTGAAGAAAACTTCACTTTAACTTTCTTTAATTGGAATCTGAGGATTGTTGTCATGTAAATCCTCACAAGCCAATGTAGATACAAACACCCTCACGCTCACGCAGTTTATTATACGATATATATATATCCTGGTTTGTGGGTTTGAATATGAGGTTTTAATTCATTTAGTTTGGTGTTTGGTGAACTTGAGGTTTAATCTCAGGTTTTATGGAGGGAAATTATCGGCTGATTGGATTCTGTGATAAAGGCGCATTAAAGTAAATATCAATATATGTGTTTCCTGCCGGAAGACTGAGTTTATAACTGGTCCTACGCTGTCGTCCCCCGACAGCAGGGGTATACCAGCGAAAAGTCCCCAATCCCCTGCGTTGTACCCGCAATCCCCCTGATGGAACTCAAATCGAAAATGGAGGGTCAGTCCTGAGCCACTGCGACACTATGGGCTAACCTGACCCGATTCCCAGCACACATGTTTTTGATGGTGGGAGGAAACCCCGACAAGCCCGGAGAGAAATGCCAACTCATCACAGACATAACCTGGGACGGACCGGGGTTCGAACCCGAGACCTTCTTGCTGTGAGGTGAAGTGCTAACACTGCACCCTTGAGCCGCCAAGATAAAGGTCCCCCTACTGTCGGGAATAAACCAAACTTTCCCAAAATCAATCCCGTCCTTCCTTTCACTAAGTTCTATGTGGATATTAAACGTCAAAATGTTCCACGAAATGGTTTTGGAGTTATCGCGTTAACACCAATGACCTGCTACGGATGCGATGATGATTCCATAAAAGCCCCAACTATTCAGGGATATAAGACGAGCAACAATCTGAGGAAGAATCGGGAAAAAATTCATTCTAGATTCAAAAAGCTAGTGAACATCTGACCAGAAGTGAAGCCAGATGTGACCAATGCCACGCTTTCCTGTTCAGATATTGATCCAGATGTCGGAATTCACGAGTTTTCCGATCAAAGCGGATCCTGAACTTTTTGCTCCCGGTTCATCTGAGGCCGATAGGAACGTTAACGATGCACAGCAACGCTTTTATCTCATATTTCCTCGTGGCGGTTCGGAGAAACCATGAAGGCACCATTATCTCCGACGTGTAGAATGCGATCTGAGGTCTTCACTGACACGCTTCATCTGGAAAGAATAAGACGTACCTTGAAAGATAGACTTTTGCGATTTAATAAAACCGCTAACCGTGAAACCGGTCCGGCGCTCTTCCTCACTGACAGTCCATCATAACTGAGGGAAGCGAAGAGTGACGAGTTGCTTTAGATGAGGAAGGCAGGAACTGAGTGGTTGCTTTTTTTATTTTCCTTTTTATTCTGTTTATAGAATTGTTAATAATAATTTTTTTTTTCAGTATTCAGTTACGTTTTTTTTAATCCCTATTACATGAATACAGTATAACATGTGTATAAAAATAAGGTTTAATTACCATAGTGAATCATTAATTATATACTTTATGTGTACAATCAGATACTAAATATGATATATACTGGATATAAAGTATAAAATAATATAACAGTACAATCAGTTACTTATGTAAAAGTATTAAATATTAAATAAATATCATTAATTGATGGATTTTTTTCTCTTTTTCTGTCCATCCACTATGCGTTTATTTATTTATTATTTTTGTCCCTTAAAGGATTTCTTGTGTACTTTAACTTGTTCTTTACATATTTAGAATAAAAATTTAAATCCATTAATCAATTTTATTTTTTATCTAACTCCAATAGCCTCTGATTATACCGGCAACTTATTAAAAATAAACAGGGCTGAAAATAACAGGAGATAGATGCTCCAAAAAAAAATAAAAAAAATAAAACAGTTGGATATTCCGTTCTAGATTTAGTTTATTATTATTTACATAGATGCCACCTACCAGTAAAGTGACCACTTTGATTGTGACTCCCTGCATCCCGTTTTCTATTCGACTCTCCTTCAGGCTGCCGTTGAGTCCGCGGAGCGAGTCCCATGTGGCGAGCTGCAGGATCGGACAAAGAGAAGGGAAACAGTTACCGACTTTGAGTGAGGTCATTTCTTTTGTGCATCAGAAAGTCAGCATTCATCTCAGCAGGTCTACCTGCCGTTGGGTCCTTGAGGAAGACCCTGACCCGGAAATTCTCCCCGGCCCGCTGCTCCCTCAGGGACGGGTGAAACGCAGAGAAAAGGATTTCACTCTGTTGTACTGTACGTGACTAATGGAGGATAAATTATATTATAGTCGCAAAAAATGAGTTTTAGGGCCAGTTATTAGAGAAAAAAAAAATTTATAAGAAAATGTATTTTTTAAATCTTGTTTCATTTAGAGAAAAAAAGTCAAAGTGTCGGGAATAAAGTCTAGACTAAATCATACGATGTTTTTATTTTGCATTTCTGTGCCTGTCAGTTGGACATTATCCTCAACATTTCGACTTTTTCGCGACATTTTGACGTTTTTGTTTCTCAATGGAATTTGAAAATAAGGAGAGTCCTTTGATGGATTCTCCTTCTCCTGTTTTATTATTACGACATCTGCTTTGTCGGACCATGAGGGGTTAACGTCCCACTTTGAAGCCTTAATGAAACGGACCGAGTTCTGGAGCCCATGAGTTTGGCGGGCGAGAAAACGTGTTTCAACGGTCCCGGAGAACAAAGACGGGCCGAACACACAACAGACGGATCAGACGCTAATTAAGCTAATGATGCATTTTCACCAACCCACTGGTGTCGATGGATTTCACGTTTGTACCGAGGTGCAGATTAGACGAGGACGAAGAGACGAGGAAGACATTAGGAGACGAGTAGATGTCGGGCCGACAAACCTTTCCAGCATGTTTTCATTTGTCAGATTTTCAGCCATGCACAAAATGGACCCGACCTAATTAGGTCTGAAGAAGAAGTTCTCTCCCAGCCAACAATCCTTTCAACACCTCTCAGAGAAATGAAGCCAGAGCTTTGAGTTCATTCGACTCAAAGAGACGAAGAGTCCATGTGAGGAAGAAAGACCGGCCGCGGGTTTCTGTACGTGACAGAAAAATAACCACTTCACGACTCGTTGGAGATTATGAACGCTTGTAATGTTTGTTTGTGAGTGAATGTTTGTTTGTGAGTGAATGTGTGTGACTGAGTGAATGTTTGTTTGTGAATGTTTGTTTGTGAGTGAATGCTTGTTTGTGAGTGAATGTTTGTTTGTGAGTGAATGTTTGTTTGTGAGTGAATGTTTGTTTGTGAGTGAATGTTTGTCTGTGAGTGAATGTTTGTCTGTGAGTGAATGTTTGTTTGTGAGTGAATGTTTGTTTGTGAGTGAATGTTTGTTTGTGAGTGAATGTTTGTGTGTGAGTGAATGTTTGTTTGTGAGTGAATGCTTGTTTGTGAGTGAATGTTTGTTTGTGAGTGAAAGTTTGTTTGTGAGTGAATGTTTGTTTGTGAGTGAATGTTTGTTTGTGAGTGAATGTTTGTTTGTGAGTGAATGTTTGTTTGTGAGTGAATGCTTGTGTGTGAGTGAATGCTTGTGTGTGAGTGGATGCTTGTGTGTGAGTGAATGAATGTTTGTGAGTGAATGCTTGTGTGTGAGTGAATGCTTGTTTGTGAGTGAATGCTTGTGTGTGAGTGAATGCTTGTTTGTGAGTGAATGCTTGTGTGTGAGTGAATGTTTGTTTGTGAGTGAATGCTTGTGTGTGAGTGAATGCTTGTTTGTGAGTGAATGTTTGTTTGTGAGTGAATGTTTGTTTTTGAATGAATGTTTGTTTGTGAGTGAATGTTTGTTTGTGAGTGAATGCTTGTTTGTGAGTGAATGTTTGTTTGTGAGTGAATGTTTGTTTGTGAGTGAATGTTTGTTTGTGAGTGAATGCTTGTGTGTGAGTGAATGCTTGTGTGTGAGTGGATGCTTGTGTGTGAGTGAATGCTTGTTTGTGAGTGAATGCTTGTGTGTGAGTGAATGCTTGTTTGTGAGTGAATGCTTGTGTGTGAGTGAATGCTTGTTTGTGAGTGAATGCTTGTGTGTGAGTGAATGTTTGTTTGTGAGTGAATGCTTGTTTGTGAGTGAATGCTTGTGTGTGAGTGAATGTTTGTGTGTGAGTGAATGTTTGTTTGTGAGTGAATGCTTGTTTGTGAGTGAATGCTTGTGTGTGAGTGAATGTTTGTGTGTGAGTGAATGCTTGTGTGTGAGTGAATGCTTGTGTGTGAGTGAATGTTTGTTTGTGAGTGAATGTTTGTGAGTGATGCTTGTTTGTGACTGAGTGAATGTTTGTGTGTGAGTGAATGTTTGTTTGTGAGTGAATGTTTGTTTGTGAGTGAATGTTTGTTTGTGAGTGAATGTTTGTTTGTGAGTGAATGTTTGTTTGTGAGTGAATGTTTGTTTGTGAATGAATGTTTGTTTGTGAGTGAATGTTTGTTTGTGAGTGAATGTTTGTTTTTGAATGAATGTTTGTGTGTGAGTGAATGTTTGTGTGTGAGTGAATGTTTGTTTGTGAATGTTTGTTTGTGAATGTTTGTTTGTGAATGAATGTTTGTGAATGTTTGTTTGTGAATGTTTGTGTGTGAGTGAATGTTTGTGAGTGAATGTTTGTGTGTGAGTGAATGTTTGTTTTATGAGTGAATGTTTGTTTATGAGTGAATGTTTGTTTATGGGTGAATGTTTGTTTTATGAGTGAATGTTTGTTTATGAGTGAATGTTTGTTTGTGAGTGAATGTTTGTTTATGAGTGAATGTTTGTTTATGAGTGAATGTTTGTTTTATGAGTGAATGTTTGTTTATGAGTGAATGTTTGTTTGTGAGTGAATGTTTGTTTGTGAGTGAATGTTTGTTTTATGAGTGAATGTTTGTTTTATGAGTGAATGTTTGTGAATGTTTGTTTGTGAATGTTTGTGTGTGAGTGAAGGTTTGTGAGTGAATGTTTGTTTGTGAGTGAATGTTTGTTTGTGAGTGAATGTTTGTGTGTGAGTGAATGTTTGTGTGTGAATGAATGTTTGTTTGTGAGTGATGCTTGTTTGTGACTGAGTGAATGTTTGTTTGTGAGTGAATGTTTGTTTGTGAGTGAATGTTTGTTTTATGAGTGAATGTTTGTTTTATGAGTGAATGTTTGTTTATGAGTGAATGTTTGTTTGTGAGTGAATGTTTGTTTGTGAGTGAATGTTTGTTTGTGAGTGAATGTCTGTCTGTGAGTGAATGTCTGTCTGTGAGTGAATGTTTGTGTTATGAGTGAATGTTTGTTTTATGAGTGAATGTTTGTTTATGAGTGAATGCTTGTGTGTGAGTGAATGCTTGTGTGTGAGTGAATGCTTGTGTGTGAGTGAATGCTTGTGTGTGAGTGAATGTTTGTGAGTGAATGCTTGTTTGTGAGTGAATGCTTGTGTGTGAGTGAATGCTTGTGTGTGAGTGAATGCTTGTGTGAGTAAGTCCATCAAATAACTTAGAATTCAACTGAATCTGGGTGAACTTGTTGGAAGTGCGTTGTTTCTTTTTGACTCTCATAAATATATTCATAATCCCATCGAATGTTAGAACCAAACAATGAAGCTAAATTTGTCTACAATCAAGAACCGAGTGAAGGAACATCGCAACAAACCAAAGATGAAATTTGTGGACGGCTTTTTTTTTTTTGAACATTTTGTGCTGGATAAACATTTTGGTAATTGGGTTTAATGTTCAACTTTGGTTTAAGCTGTTTGTTTGTTCGCCTGCTTTTGTGTGTGTGTGCGTGTGTGTGTGCGGCTTTGATGAAGCCTATAGCAATCACACACACACACAGCTTATTGATTAGATGGGACGGCGATGGTTGAATAGGCTTCAGACCCATCTGTGTGTCTGTGTGCCATTAATCCCCCCCCCCCCCCCCCCCCCCCCGCATCATCAGTGAAGTGTTTGCACTCATGGTGGGCTTCATTCCTCGTGACAGACGCTGATCTAAACAGCACATGAAGAATCATGACATGAATGTGGACTTATTGTTACTGCTCCGATACAGCGTAATTAAACCGATCGGATTACGAACACTTTTCATGCATCTTCGCGAAGAAGAAGATGAAGAAGAGGAGAAAACAAAAACAAAGAAAATCGATACCATAAAAAACGGGTCAGTCTCAGTTTAGAGGAGACTCATCAAACTGTGTAATCAACCGTGCGTCCATTAATTTGAACACGCCCCGTAATCTCGGCCTGGATATCTTAATTAGCGTCGATACGCTAAACATGCGGCCCGTCTCTTATTGTACGGTCCGGCGAGTCACGACGCTGCAGCGATTCATCTCCAACGCGGCCGGGAACCAATGGCTCCTCCCCCTAACGCTCCTCTAACGATGATGCCGTATGGAGCGTGTGTTAGATGTAAGACAGCTGTCGTTTCTACAAGATCTCAGTGTAACATGTGCACTCTGATGATTACACACTACTGCTGAATCAAACCGCACTTTTTTAAATATTTTATTCTTTGTTTCTTTTATTTTTATAGTTCCACTCTGGAAAATACTGAAAAGTTCATTATAATTCAAATGTATTTAGTAGCGCTAATGGGACTTCATGCTTTAATCCCTGTGGAAAGTTCACACACTATCCCCCCACCCCCCACCCCCCCAACCCCTACGGTGCATAACAATGAAATCGAGGAGATCTATCTTATATACATTGAGTTTTTACTTAAATCCTCCATATTTTAGTCACTAGGGGGAACATTTTTACCCAAAATACTGTGGACATAACTTTTCATTTGATTTGAAGAGTTCAGTCAGGGGGATTGATTGCACAACACAGGAGATTGGGGGCTTTTTCGGGGATATACTACTTTTGGCGACATCAGCATAGAGCTACTTAGAAAACGCCGTAACAGAAAGTGATGCATTGGCCCTGGTGTTGGTCCAGGTTAAACAGCCATAGACTGGAGGAACTGATGCCCTCGGGTCTTGTTTCCAGAACTAATGGCCCGGTCCTGGTTGAATAAACAAAACGGAGCTACTGTTTTCCGAAACTATATGGTCCAAGTGGACGTAAAACCTGAAGGATCGAAACCAACTACTTCTCCCAAGGTGCATTTCAGGCACAAACATACAACCACAGCGTCCAGTCGTCGCGGAGCTCGCTGAGCGCACCGTGATAAGTCACGGCTTTTTGGGTTTTATGTGCCGGAGCGAGGAAGAAGAAGAGAGGGAGATATTTCTAGATGGATTTTTTTAAAGCCACAAAGCAAATGTTGTTGGAAAAAACCTGAGACCAAAAGGAAAGATTCAGCCACGTGAGAACATCCATGAATGTGACGGTTTTGTCTGCCCTCACACCCATGTCCACAAATATCAAGCAGGACAACATGCGTTGAGGATGAGGAGAGTAAGAGGTGTAAAGCAAGCAGAAGATGATGGATGCTAAGTGTAGATATGAAGAAGGAGGTGTGGGAGGGAAAGAGAGAACGCTCGTTCAATAACAAGGAAGCTATTCTCAGCACTGCTGTCCTTTAGATGATCTCAGGTCCTCGTCTTTCTTTACATGTGTGAGATAGTGGCCGTGTTTCTCATTAAGGCACACGCTGATAAATTAGCGTCTCTCCAGTCGTACTTGTTGAACTAGAAGATGGTAATTTGAATACAGCAACAAAAGAGAAGAAGACGATGTGGAGAGACTGAAACTGATGAACCTTCTTTTGTTCTCAATGGATCTTCAGGGTGACGGTAAAACCACGCTAGCTTGTCTGCGGTCTGGAGGACGGATCTGGTAGTTCTGAAGATACCTTCAGTGAAAACAGTCATTCTGATGTTTGGTGGTTTCATTAACCCTTTAATGAGATCATTTTATGTCACTATTTCTTGTTGAGAAATGTGACTGACCCCGTTTATAATCTGACCCAGTGACAGCATGTATATGAAAAACATTAAGGGGCCATGGTTACAGCCCTGGGGGACGCCACATGTCACATAACCATGGCTATGGAGAAAGTCCTATTCAATAATCTGGATTTTATTTGGCAATTTAAAACATGTTAGGACTCAATGAACAGAATTATGTAACTTCAAAAAACCAAAAAAGTATAAAAAGGGCAAAATAGTTTTCCAAAAACGCGCTTCACCGAAATTATGAGACGACCTTGTATAAATGGACTATTTTCAAATTAGTCAGATTTTTTTTTTTTATCCTTTAAAAACAGAGCAATTTGTCATTTTATGGAACACACACAGTTTCAAGATATTTAATCAATAAATGGCCCCAAACAAATAAAATATGCAAAGAATTCATTTTTGTTTGCTGAGGACATTAAAAGGTTTTAATGCAGCGCCCCCCAGCCGTTGGACCACGGACCATCCATAGGCCACGAAGAATTTGTACAACATTACGCTATCTTTGCAGTATTTCCATTGCTTTTGTCACACTGTGTCTGTTTCCTCTTCCACTGGGGTTTTTCAGAGAGACCAAGGCCGGACAGCAAGAAGCTACCGACTGCAGACGACTCGAGAAGCGCCAAAGAACCTTTGACCCATTTATGAAAGTCCAAGGCAGATTATCCCCTTCAGTGTGTGAAAAGAAATCCCCTCTTCAACCTAACAAATAAAAGTGGACTGAAAAGTATGCTTTGGCATTTGGCATTCTGGGTAAAGGTTAAGGCCGAATATGCCCAGATTACCGGGAGAGCCTTGAAAATATCACTTCTTTTTCCAACTACATACAGTTCCTCAGGGAAGACGGGTTTTCTATAATGAAAAATACATTACTGAATAGAATGACTTTTGGAACGGACTTTGAGTGTCTCAGGCTTTCAAGGGATTTCAGTTTTTTTGTACAGCTGACGTTTTTATATGGAACATAATGCCTTGTAACTGTACAAAACAACTGTAATTTAACTTTAAATCAGTGTCTTGTTGCTTGGTTGTTTATATTTTACTTTAATATTTCATGTTTTAATCAGAAGGGGGCATTTTTACGAAAAAGCACAATTTTTCGCACATAGTCTCCTAATCCTTTGTCCGATTGAGTCCAAATCTGGTGCGTACGATTCGACTCAAGGATATGTATCTGGTATAAACTCCTTACTTTACTCATGTAGTTCATATTTTAGTCACTAGGGGGACTTTTTTCTTATGAAAAACACTGTTTCAAGGCCAGAACTCAAAAACAATTTCACGGATAATATAGAGCTTTTTACATTATAGATCCTAGTACAAGGAAGAACTGGATTGATTTGGGGAACAATCAACACTAGCGGAAGCTTCATCTCCAAAAGTGTTCGTACCACCATTTTTCAGCTGAATCGACACAGTGTGCAGAAAAAACATCAGCTCTTCAACCTAGTAAATAAAAATTTACTTTTCAAAAACTGTAATTTACCTTTAAATCACTGTCTTGTTGCTTGGTTCCATTTTAATGAGTCAGCACTTTTTAACCCCCCCCCCCCCCCCCCCCCTCCATGTTTCCCTCACTAGAAATTAAAGTCTTGTTACAGAATCCTGAAGGGAAATTTAGAGGTCTGGAGCTTTGACAAAATAACTCAAGCATGCCGTAGCTCCTTTATGGGATGCTATTTCATAACTGAAGGCTGTGAAAGGAAAGTACGTCGTTTTTCCACCTTGATGCTTCTCTTGACTAATTTTAGCTCGTCGTCCCGAGCAGATGGGCTGATTAGAATTCACGGCGCCGCACGACGTTAGTTATTTAATTGCTGTTTGTGACCCCCGTATATTCATTTGAGGTTGAAGTAAATTGAAGTAAGTTATTTACGTTGACAGACTGTCAATTCGGTGAGTCAGAGCTATTTATTTCAGATTTATTCGTTTTATTTATTCATGTTTGGCTCCAGCACCAGTTTGCCTCGGTCGCCTCTGAGGCCGAGCCCAGACGCTCTTTGAAGGAGACTCGTTTTGGCCGTGAGCGTCTTGACCTGGTTCTTTCAGTCACTCCCCAGAACTCGTCAACGCAGCTCATGCTTGAGACTTTCACGGACCGGTACATTCAAAGGTTTGCCTTACTTCTCGGCTCCCCTCGCCACATTGGACCGATCCAACACCTGCATTACTGCTGATGGGATCTGACGGCGCCCACTGTCGACTGGCCGGGGACTGAAGCTGGAAATTAGCCGTAGAAGCTAAAGCTGACCTCACTTTAATGTTATTGTTAAAGTCCGTTAACGAGAATTGTTCACGACCTTAGAAACCAATAAATGATGAATTAATACATTTTGTGGGATACAGCAATCGGGAAAATTTACTAAATAATAATAATAATAGTATTACATTTTATCAATAAGCGCCTTTCAAGACACACAAGGTCGAGTTCAAAAAATGATTTAAAACAATGTAACAGTAGGTTACCGAAGCAATTTTAATTGGCACCCAACATCAGACCCAGTCTTCCTCCAGCTTTAATTAACATTGTTGCTTTTTGGTCATGGTTTTATATAGTTATTATTATATTTTTTATTGATGCTTTTACCTGCTTTTACTTTGTAGCACTTTGACATTTGATCCAAATGTAAATTGCGTTATAAATTAATTGTATTATTATTATTATTAGGTCATTAAATACTCCTCAGTTTTCCCATTAAACCTCTTTCTGGTATAATTTACTGTTGCTTAACTTGAGGTCCTGCAGTTTTCTCGTCGGCGACAGGAAAGGGTTGATTGAGGATTTCGTCGATTGGATCGATTCCGCAAACACTCTCACTTGAATGATAAACCCCCGTGTAAATACGTTTTAATGACGACGTGCTGCACGTCGCTGCCCGGAGGACCGCCTACTGATCCTGACAATTATCAGAGTATTAATAGTAGAAATAGATTTTTCCAAAATACCACACATTTCCCAGGAGAGAGAGTCCGGCCTCTCCTTCTGCCTGAGAGGAGCTGCTAATGAGAGGAAGAGGAGAAGGACAAAGTGAGAGGCGCTCCGAAAAGACGCCATTAGGGATATTTAAGTGTCTGCATATCGGCGCGACCCACGCGAAGCACCAACGCGTCTCCTGTTCCTCCTTCATCTCATTCATCAGTTTTTACTTTTACCTCTTAACATACAAATTAGTAACAAAAGAAAAAGGAAAGGGAGATTTAAATAGATGCTGACGCCACAAATCTAGTTGTTCTGGGTTATATAATAGTTTCCATGGGTCAGAGGCTAGACCTGAACAAAACCAGAAATTTAGCATACATATGCGGTACTTATATTATTTATGTTTGTAACATGCGTGTTAAGTTTTGTATATTCTAACTGTGTTGAATTAAGTTGCATTGACTTCATCTGGTTGATAAGCGCCGGAGGGGCCCGTGATTCTGCTGGTGAGTCGTCTGGAAGCAGCAGACTTTTATACAGGAAGTAGCAATCAGGCTGTACCATCAGGCTCAGACCCCGGAGGGGGGTTTGATTTGTTTAGTTTAGTTCTTTTGTTAATTTTGCCTTGCTTAAATTTGTTGTTTGGACACGTTTGGATTTGATTTCTTATGTTATTATGTTAATCATCAAGTAGACTTAGTTATGTTTATTTGTGTTGTTTATTAGTGGGTTTTTGTTTTGTCTCACTCCCCCTTGTGTTCATTTGGTTGATTCATGCGCATCAAATTTGGATTAAGTCAGTCTAGCGTTTGAGAAATGAACGCCCAACAACCTTTGGACATAAAGCTTCTTCTACAACCAACCATTCCCAAAATCAATCCAATTATTCCTCACAGAAGGTTCTAGGGAGGGGGGGTATAACATTTTAAAACGACCCATGAAGTACTTTTTGAGTTATCGGGTTTCCAAGAAGGATTTGCGGCAACGTCGATACCGTAATAATATAATAAAACAAGAATTTTGACGTTTATGTCTTAATTCGTTTTGGCAACCTGTACAACTGGTAATAATAAAGGACCACTTAGTAACGGACTGTATATCCAATAAGTGCTGCGTGCGACGCTTCCGGTCCTGTTTTTTCAGCTCTTCATACTGGAGTCGTAGCTTGACAGCTACACAAAAAAAATCCGATGAGAGTTACTCCCGGCTAGTAAAGGCCGTCGGCGGCGGTCTGATCCGGAGCTCCTCCCCTTCACGCTGCTTTCACATCCAGCTTCTGTCTTCATATCCTCCTCCCCTCCCAGCGGAGGTCAAACATGGAGAATAAATCTCTACCTCGCTCTCAGCGCCGCCGCTCATGCATTATTCCTGCGCTCCGTGCTTCTTCCCCCTTTTCCCTCAAATGTCAGACCTTTTTCCGTCCTGACATCCAAAATGCTGCTGACTGCAATTCCCTAACTCACTCCGCCGCGGACGGCCGAGCCAAATGCCACCATTCCTCACCTCCCTGTACCGCAAGCCCACCTCCTCACCCCGTCTGACACGCTTCTTCTTCTACACCTTCACCTCCTCCTCCTCCTCCTCCTGTCTGATTCGGGTTTTAAAAAGGAGGGATCAAAACTAAAAGAAATCATAATTGTGGATGAAAAAAAGAAAGAAAAAAGTTTTGGGTTTAGTGGGATAAGAATGTAGATTCTTTATTTGAGTAAATATAAAAATCCTTTTTATGAACGCTTATGAATAAAAGAACAGTCGTAAAGGCTGTGCTATGACTAAAAAAACAAACAAACGGCCGTTTCACATCGATGATTTATCGGGAGTTCATTTTAATAACGTAATGGATGATCGGCGAGTTTATTCTGCAACCATGCAGTATTTTATAGGCGTACTTTCTACTCCACACGCGTACTTTACCTCCACGCAGACACAGGTGGCGACGTAACTCCTCCCCATGCAGGGATTCCGCTGAGGTAAACACATATTTGCTCCAAGGATACACAAACACGCTCACACTCTTCGGGTCACGAACGCACACCCGCCCACCGTCATCACACCCACCTGAGGAGGACTCCGGCTCTTCATCTTCTCCCTTTCAGCGGCTATTCTCTGGTGCGTTTTACCGTTATGAAACCTCTTTGATGTTTTCTAATCGACACAAAGCTGCGCTCTCCGGGGCCTTTCAAAGAAGCGCACATCAGAATGAATGTCAATTAGTGTGCGTGTGCCTGTGTGCCTGTGTGTGTGTGTGTGTGTGTGTGTTTGTGCTTTTCCCAGCTTTTGATTTCTGCAGCTTTTGTTCATGTATAAGATGATCCGTGGGTGTTGGATAATTAGCCCCGCCGCAGGGACTCCACACCGCCACGTTTCCTATTCAACCTTCCACGGGGTACAAGACTTTTGAAAATTTGTTTTTCAGTCATTTTTATTCAGCCGTCACGTGTCACATTATCAACCCAACTGTGTGGTTGAGCACTTATTGGGTCTCTATCGCTTATTGGAGAATGTTTATAATGTGACCCAGTGGCAGAATGCATGGGGCTAAAGAGTAAGGGGCCGAGGATAGAGCCCTGTAGGACACCGTTGGTCAGAGGGCCACCGAGGAGGAGGCATTAACCGTGACTGTTTAGAAATTCTTATTCAATAAGTAGGATTTTCTTTTTTTATGGGGGGGCATTTTAAAGTGTGTTAGGGCTCACTAAATAATATTATGTGACTTAATAGAAACAATAAAAAAGGTCTTAATAGGGTCAAATAATTTACCTTAAACATGCTTTAACAAAACGTAAAACTAATCTAAGATAGTTAGCTTAGCCGCTAGCATAATAGGGCTAAAATCCGAAATTCAAACCTTCTTTAGACCTTCATTAACGCTTGTTCATATTCTGTCCAGCGATGATCACCAACTCTACTTTGGCGCCTCTTTGTGGGACGTCCAAACATTGAGTAGTCCTTCATCACTGACCACGCCTAACAGCATAGAAAAATAGTCCTTCTTTGTGGCTATGCGCAAAAATGGAAAAGTGAAAGCATTATCTATGTTGTCGCATGCATTATTCACAGAAATTACCGGGCTTTGAATAGCCGAAGGCACAAATTGTTGCTAACGATGCCAAATTATCTCAGGGATTTAAAATTAGCGGCGTCTGACGCTCATTCTCATTCCCAACATTTCTAATAGATTTGTTTCGGAGGGTCCAGCGGCAACGCTCGCCTCCTTATCGGCAGATGGGCGCATCATTTTTCTCCTCAACAAAGTAATTGCAGATGTCTTTAAGTCCTGTGTGGGGGAGAGGAGCGGGAAAGGTGTTTGCAGCGAGAAAGAAAAAGAGAGAGAGAAGACCGGCTGCACAAATCCGTATACGTAATTATAATCTTTTACATACCAGATGTCACAAAATGTGTGTCTATACAACAAAAAAAAAGATGCGATATATGTTATCAGTGTTTTCATTCTAATACATCTGGGCAGAAGATATTAGCTAGTAGTTTATTTTGATCCTCTGCTCCATGTTTTAAATGTGTTTTGAGGGAATTACTCTCAATAAAGTTAGAGTTTGAAATGCTTGTGGTCAGAGTTTATGAGACTAGGACTAAATAGACTCCAAACGGTCTGATGGCGTATGACTTCTGCTCGTCATACTAATTTCTTTAGTATCTTTTCTTTTTTCTCTAAATGCAGAATAAAGTTTATATTTTATTTTTTGATGGAAATTAGAAAACTATCAGCCATTAATAATTCCTCCAATGATTTTAGTTTTCAGTTACATAAACTATGCAAAAACAAAAGTCAGTCCGTAAACCGATTCTATATCCAGCATAGCTATTTTACGTGCAATTATTGACGGCTGGGAAACTGCAAACAATAATCCTTGTTAAATATCGCAGTGAGTCAGCTGCGATGACGTAAAGTAAATGTAACTTCCTCTCAAAAGTTACACGGGCTTTTCTTCTGTCTGGTCGACAAACAGCATCTTGATTCTTGACAGAAGACGACGAGGTGATAAAAAAAAAAAGAAGCACTTTTCTATTTTTTGCAGTGTTTTGTGGGAGGGTGATTTAGCAACGACAAATTGCTGCAAAGACACATCAAAAGTAAATGAGATGAGAAAAGTGTGGAGCGAAGGGAGGGAGGGAGGGAGGGAGGGAGGGAGGGAACATGGGCGAGGTGTGGAGGGCCAGGCTGCTTCCACAAAGGTTCCCAGGGAAAGACGGAAATGACATTTCAATCTCTATCAGGTCTGATGCGGAGGAGGGACGGGGGTTGGCGTTTCATCCACGGGGAAAAATTTACTTTGAGAAACAACCCCCGGGAGGAGACAGGAAGAGGCGTGGACAGCAAGGGAAGATGGAGATGGAGATTGGAGATTTGGGTGGAACACAAACCCCGTCGTGTGAAGATAAATGGAGTGTGTGAGTCTGATGAGAGCGAGTCGATGAGGTGTCACCAGCAGCGTCTACCTTCACATCACAAACTCTCAGATAAAACTTTCCCGCCTCATCTCTCTTTAGAGTTATACTGCCCTACCGGAGAAAGTCGATGTGAGATAAACCAGCGGCTGTTTCCTGGATCAGGTAACAATCGGACAGCGGCTCGGTTTCCAGAATGATTTAAGGACAGACGCAACGGCATTGTTTTCCGAATGGATTTTTTTTTGTTGAGTTTGGTTCTCTGTCGGTGTCGGTCTGAGTTTGAGAGTTTGGCTCCGACATCGACAGAGAGCGTCAACGTTAACGATCGTCACGGATGCTGGAGCCGCGCGAGTTTAAGTCCCGACAGTTTCCTGAACTAAGGAAATATTTTACCAGATGTTTCTGAATGTAAAAACTTCTGCACACATTCATGAACCTGCATTAATATGTATGACAATATCTAGATGTAGATAAATGTCCATTAATACAGGGGGAACTGTGTGTGTCTCAGTCTGTGTGTTTTACTGTGTGTGTCAGTCTGTGTCTGTTACTGTGTGTGTCAGTCTGTGTCTGTTACTGTGTGTGTCAGTCTGTGTGTATGTCTGTTAGTGTGTCAGTGTGTGTGTCAGTCTGTGTCTGTTACTGTGTGTGTCAGTCTGTGTGTATGTCTGTTAGTGTGTCAGTGTGTGTCTGTTAGTGTGTCAGTGTGTGTCTGTTAGTGTGTCAGTGTGTGTGTCAGTCTGTGTGTGTGTCTGTTAGTGTGTCAGTGTGTGTCTGTTAGTGTGTTAGTGTGTGTGTCTGTCTGTGTGTTTGTATTTCAGGACGTATGTCTGCGTGTGTGTGTCAGAGTGTGTCTGTCAGTGTGTGTGTGTCTGTTAGCGTGTGTGTCAGTCTGTGTGTTTGTCTGTCAGTGTGTGTCTGTTAGTGTGTGTTTATGTGTGTGTCAGTTTGTGTGTGACTGTGTGGATGTATGTGTGTGTATGTGTCGGTCTGTGTGTTTGTGTGTGTGTATCTGCCAGTCTGTGTGTTTGTGTGTCAGCGTCAGTATGTATGTCTGCATGTGTGTGCCTGTATATGTGTGTGTGTCTGTGTGCGTGTATCAGTGTGTATGTGTGTCAGTGACAGTCGGTGTGTGTGCGCAAGGGTATGTGTGTGTGTCAGTGACAGTCTGTGCGTGTGTGCGACTATCTGTGTGTGTGTGTGTGTGTGTGTGTGTATGCGTGTGTCAGTCTGTGTGTCTGTGTTTGTGTGTATGTGTGTGTGTGTGTGTGGGACAGGAGGGAGGGGGAAGAGCACAAGATGTTTTGTCATGGATTGTATGTTAATCATCATATTTCTCCTTGCTTGTGTGTGTGAGTGTGTTTTTATGTGTGTGTGTGTGAGTGTGTTTTTATGTGTGTGTGTGTGTGTCAGTGTATGGGAGTGTGTTTTTATGTGTGTGTGTGTGAGGGACTCTAAAGAGCATAAGATATTACTCATGTATGTTAATGATAATATTTCTCCCTGCTTGTGTGAGAGAGAGAGAGAGTTAATAACCGGGAGGTTTTCACAATGTGTGTCTGTTTGTGTATGTGTGTGTGTTTATATTCCAGTATTAGAGATATATATCTGTGCGGGTGGCGACTCATATCGATATGTCAGAGTGTGTGTATGTGTGTGTATGTGTGTGTATGTGTGTGTTAGCTATAGCGCTGTACTCTACCGCCATAATGTAACACGGGGGACTCATAACTCAGAATGAGAAGCTAGGTGATTAAATCTTCATTACTCAAGCAACCGCGCCGTGTGTGTGTGTGTGTGTGTGTGTGTGTGTGTCTGTGTCTGTGTGTGTGTGTGTGTGTGTGTGAGCTGCATCATTTGTAAGCTGTTAAATAATCTGAATTGTCATGTCAACATGTAAAAAAAAAAAAAGTATAAAAATGAAAAATTCACGCTTGTATGTTTTATATAAGGGCTCACAGGAGAAAGCATTTAAATGGCGCCATCAGCTCGCTGACTGAACCAAGAAGTGCCACCTTACATGAGACGGAACACGTGAGCCGGATCATTCCACAGCATCAAGATGACATAGTGCAAACTGTCAATCAGTGTAAATGAGAGCCATTGAATCAAAGCAGTGATGATGATAACGGCCTCACGGCCTGCAGAGATATACGGAAGACTGAGAACTCCGCGGATCAAAACCTCATACTTCCTGTTTCCTTTGGACATATTTCATTAGCAGGGATGTCTTTGAAGTCATAAAAGAGGAGCGCAGTCGTGGTTAACGGGACACAGTTAAACAACTCCTTGAATGATTGGGAGAAACTGATGAAGTGTTAGAGCTCAGCGTCGCGTAGATGATGCCCGTCTACCTTCATCATTCACAGGATTGTTAATCTACCTGTCAATCAACCACACGGCAGACAGGGTGTGTGTGTGTGTGTGTGTGTGTGTGTGTGAGAGAGAGAGAGAGAATATAATGGTAGCACTAACAAACAGACAGATCTCGGATTTACCGATATGCTAGGTGAGCCTTCATCGTAGCAAAGAGGAAGAGGCCGGTGGAGAACAAACAATTTATAACCAGTGGCAGTACAGTTGACCTCTGATGTCACAACGTGAGGATAAAATGATAAAAGGGTAAAAGAATGAAAGTGTTAGAAGAACAGGAAGTGCTACCCAATTTGGCCGTGAGGTCATTAGCGTATAATGATAAAACCTTTTATCCTCACATTGTGACATTAGAGGCCAACTGTATGTATAACACCTGTTATAAATTGATTCATCTCCAAAAACTTCTTCCCCTTCCTCAGATGAAGCCTTAAAAAGCCAAAACGTTAGCAGATGTCGGAATAAAGACCTAACACGTTGTCGAGACTGAGATCTTTCTACTTGCAGGGGTGGTTTTTCATAAGTGTCGTCGTTTTTCTCTTCTTTTATTCCCCGGGTCTGGATTTAGAGTCAGAACCGTCTTGACGTAAGGATGTGATGGCGCTCAGCTTTGCCGCCTGCAACTTATAATTTAGCCACCTTAGGTGTCTAAGCCTTTCACCTAAGGTAGTTAAATTATAAGTTAGCGGTAGCGCCCTAATTCTATGTTGTTATTAGTTTTTAGTGCTACCTTCAAAGAACATACAAGCCCGGATACGTGGAAGAAAACGGATGTTCTGATGGCGTCGAAGCCACCTTTTAAGTGATAAGAAGGCGACTTTTCTGCAAAAACAATTAATAAACTTATCAAATATCAGGATACCACATCATCCTTCCTTTCCAAACATTTTGACTTATCATCAAGAACATTCTATATAAATGAAATAAAAGCCACTCTTTTCAAAATTGCTTCACTTTTACCAATTATTCGCCATTAAAATCAAATCCTCCACCCACAGAGAAACGGACCATGAAGAGTGGGCAACGTTGCTTCTGCATCATTTATTCCCAGCTCGTCCAGGGATGTGAAAAAGCAGAGAGCTCACCCTCTTGATGTCCTTGCCGAAGGTCTCGCTGAAGCTGGAGCCGAGGATCTCGAACTGGACGTGAGAGTTTGAGCCGCCGTCCTTGAAGTCCATGTTACCCGTCAGACCCGTGATGTTGCCCTGAAGGGAGAAAGATGAAAACCAGAAGTTTCATCTGTCGTCAGAAACCTTTTAAATACAATTTGGACCAGAGAAAACAACAGAGTGACTTTTTTTATTTTTTATATCAGGCTCTTCTTTATAAGTAAATACTTTACTTTTTGAAAGGAGCCACATTCAACATACGAATCACAATATCAGCTAGTTCCATAAAACCTTTAATGTCCTGCTCAACTGTCTGGTTGAACATATCTTGCAAAGAGTAAGGGGGAGAGGATGGAGCCATGGGGGACACCAGAGGTCATAGGAGCCAATGAGGAGGAGGCAGTAACCCCTGCTGTTGAATAAGTTCTCTGGATAAGAATTCTTGCCAGAATTGTTTGTTTTGATTCAGCCAAATAAAACCAAATAGTTTTCTAAAAGATATGTTTTACCAGAAGGTTGAATTCATCCAATGAAAGAAACCGACTAATTAAAAATTTTGTCATGAAACAAGTTTTTTTTTTTTTTACCGTTTAAAAACATGCTTGTCCTGCTGATTTGTCATTTTATGGTGAATTAAGGGGGTCTAAGACAGCGGCCCTCAATAGGCGATCCGCATCCGGCCCCCATGCTGCTTATCTGCGGACCCGGAGCTGAATCTGCGATAAGTGGGTTTACATGGACAGCCTAATTCCGATTAGATTCGGAATTCGGCACTGTGTAAGAAGAATTCAAACTGAATAATGAAGTATAAAATAGTTTAAAAAGAAGAGAAAAAGAAAGACAAAACGATGATAAAGAGAAAGAGTTTAGCGGCACTTCCTCCACCCATGTACCTTAAATCTCATCCATGATACATTGATAGCTTAGCGACAGAGACGTTAGATTGACAAGCATCAGAAACTGTGTGGGCCGTCCATGAAATAGCAAAGACAGACAGGTAATCAATCCCCAGCATATAACGCTTTATCAATTCATGATCAGTGATGCGTGCCTTCTGGCACCGCTGTTGATCAGGTGTCTCGCCGTCTACGGCGACAGCTTCTACAGACGAATGAGACGTCAAATGAAATGTCATTAGAGGCTGACGGAGCGAACCGTACTCGGCACGAGACGGCGATGATGTTCCGCCGAAAGGCCGGAGATGAAATGTCGTTTCCTGGCTTCCATCAGCTCATGTGAGATCTTAAGCGTGACTGAAGACGCCCTTCACCGCAGGACGACCAGCTAAAAGTTCATCAGTCAGCTGGAAAGGTCGCGGCCATTGCCATCTATCGGAGGAAAATAAAGTTTGATAATGTTTGCTTGCTGCAAAGTATGTGATGCTTCCCCAACTGTCTCTAGTACCTAGGAGGCGGAACTTGTCAAAGCCACGCCCACATGAATGGCAGAATAGCAAACAAGCAACTTTTATCGGTTCTTTCCTTATTTTTACTTGTTACTTGCTAAAAAATTCTATCAGTAAGGTACTTTTACTTTTACTTTTGGATTACTTCAGTACCAACGGAGCAAATAAAGTTGAGAGCATTAAAGAGAAATTCATTTCCCGACAAGATCTGCAGGTTTGGAGATGTTTTAACCCTCTTGTCAAGCAACCAAAATTCGGCAATTGTCAAAGTTGTTCAGATTGTGACGTCCGTTTTTCCTGCTTCATTAATTTTGACGAAACAAAAATGTCTTTAGCCGACAGGTGACATACGGCAGATTATAAACCTTAAAAATAAATCCAAATTTTATTACCAGATTTAAAGCAAAATTTGAAAGCGTCCTATTCATTCATCTAAATATCTAAAAACAAAAAATGTTCGTATTGTAACTCAAAGAAGTCCCGCATCATAATCCATCAGTCCCTGTCGCTGGCAGCAGTGCATGCTGGTTCTTCACTCTAACGCTCGGTTTTCGGTCTCAACATTTCCTTCACAATCTCACTGGAGCGAAATAAAGGATCAAGTCTGTGCTGAACGCCGCCGCTGTGACATCACGCGTGATAAAAAGGCCGCGCTCGTTCCTGGAAACACTGCGTCTGTCGGGGGAAATATCAGGCAGCGATTGTTTTTTTTTCTGAATGCAGAGGGGTTCTCTCGCTTCGCTGGGTTGAGTAATGGACCTCATCCAGACTTCATCTGAAGCACTGGCAGAAAGAACTGAAGACGTGAAGATCTCCAGTGACTGCGTGTACAAGCTTAAAGAGTAAGGGGCCAAAGATGGAGCCATGGGGGACGCCACAGGTCAAATTCTTCAAAATAAACTACAGAACATATTAACAATGTTGGATGAACTGAAGGGAAGTTTATCTATCTGATAAACCAGGTTGACAAAACTCTCCCCCCAAAAAGCCCCGATGTTCCGTTTCCCTCCCTGCAGAGACAGGAAGTTCTTTGGATTATTGCACAGAAAGCCTCGGTACCTTCTGGATCGTCTCCAGCATGGACCAGCCTCCGTTCCATGGCTTTGTGGACTTCCTGATACAGTTGAGACTGGCCATACTGTGCCACTTCCTGTCCTCCAACTTCCTGTAGAAGGCGTTTGCTAGCATCAGAACACTGTCGTACAGGTAGAGGTTAGACACCTGGGGAGGGAGGGGGGGAAAGAGAGAGAGAGAAATAAGGTTGAGCATTTAATCAAACATAAGTGAAAATCAACCTATATAACCTAATAAGCGTCATTTAATTCATATTGTTTGGTGCAGGAGGACCAATGAGCATCGCTCGGTCCTGACGGGTTCTGCTGAACGGCATGAGGTCCAAACCGCACCCTAACCGGGGGCCATGAAAAACCCCGATGCAGCCTTTTTCTTTCCCATCATCTTTTGTCATGAAGAGACACAATGTGAAAATGTGAGGAGATCGAAATCATGAAAGGGTAGAAGAAAAAATAAAACAACATCCTGTTTTTTTCTCATCCTTTTCTAAAGTGTGTTTATGTGTTTCTGGGTGTGTGTGTGTGTGTGAGTATGTTTGTGTGTGTTCGTGTGTGCATTTGTAACATTGATAGTGTCTGTCTGTGTTAACGGGCGTATGTGTTTCTGTGTGTTCGTGTGTGTGTGTGAGTGTTAATGTGTGTGTATGTGTTTCTCTGTGTTCGTGTGTATATGTTTGTGTGTGCGTGTTAACGTGTGTCTATGTGTTTCTGCGTGTTCGTGTGTGTGTGTGTGGGAGTGTTAACGTGTGTGTATGTGTTTCTCTGTGTTCGTGTGTGTGTGTTAACGTGTGTTTATGTATTTCTGTGTGTTTGTTTGTGTGTGTATGTGTGTGCTTTTCTACCTTTTTACCGTTGACAGTGTTTGTGTGTGTGTGTTAACGTGTGTGTGTGTTCGTGTGTGTGTGTGTGTGTATGTTTGTACCGTTGAGTAAACACATTCTGCACATAAATCAGGAGTGTTGAAGTGAAATTGAGGTGGAAAATAATTACAATGATCAGAAAAGAAATAAATTGCACTGAACATCTGAACTCTGGAAAACACGGATATTTTGAACGTTGGTGTTTGAAATGTTGAAAGAAGATTTTTCATATTTCAATTTCAAGCCGTGAAAGTGCTTAGATGCTTCAGATGTGATGAAATTAAAGAGGAAAAGAAAAGAAGGGTTTGGAAAGTGGAGAGAGTTTTGATGGAAGATGTCGGGTTTGGTCGCCCTCGGCTGTAAACAATAATCAATCAATAATCAATAATCAAATAAAGCCGGTTTGTTGGTTGAATCCTAATCAGTCATGTTCCAGTTTGATAGATAATGTCTAGCATTACCAGACATGACTTCCACTCCTTTGGAGAAAAGACACAACAACATCAACAACAACAAACTACCTTTGATAAAGGATGAAGAATGTTTTAATCAGTGTAAATGATAAATGTTGAAATAAAGAAATTATATTATTCGTATTTAACCGGCTCTTCTTTACAGAACTGCTTCGGTGAAGCCAAACAGTTTGTGAGCATGAACTGATCTTTCTCACTGATGATCGGACTGATGATTTATTTTGTGCCCTAAGAGCTCAAAAATAAATAAGAGTTTTTAGTCTTTTTAATATTCTCCGTTTGCGAACGCGATCTTTTACTCCGGACGCGACAACAGCATGACTTTGGTACGATGCATCCAGCGGCTAGTCAGTCAGAGTTTCGGGCGAAGACGAATCGTGATGTCATCGGTAATATGAAATAGATATTAGAGAAGTAATTGTGAAATACGTTTATGCTAAAAGACATTACCCCTTCTTGGTGTCCCACCCTTCACTGAAATCGGATTTCCGCGTCTAAATCAGTCCACGGAATATTCTCCCAAAGGCTCTGAGGAACATGAAGGTGGAGTTTGTGAAGGCTTCACCCTCAGTGCTTTTGTCTCTTGGTGTCTTTGAAACAGTGGAGTCATGAAAAACCTCCCTTTGTTAACGTTTCTTTTAGCTCTGCGACGACTTCTTGAAAATAACTTTTTGGGTCACTTCTGGGAAGGTTAACCGCTCTCCCAAGTCTTCCTCGTTTATAGGCGATGTGTCTCGCTGTGCATCAGCGGAGTCGTACAACCTTAAAATTTAGGAGATAAATTTTCAGGAGATTACATTTTTTTGAAGGAGAAATGTATTTGAAATGTATAAAGTTTATTAGAACAAATCCACACCTGCCAGTTTTACTTGTTTCATTCACATTATAATTCTAAATATGTATGACATTAAGTGTGTTAAAAATTGGTAATCCAAATGCAAGGAAACATTTTTACATGTAATCAAAATACATAAATTTATGTACCACTCTTTTAAAGTGCATACAATCCAGCTTAAGAAAATTGATGTCATAAGAAACAATTCCATCTTTTTCAAGTTCATCTTTTAAACTGAACTTCATTGTGGTGACTAATTGTTATTGTTATTATAGAAATAATCGCCTGTCCTGATCGTAGACTTCAACCAAACTCTCATCAATCCGCATGTTCTGGATCCAGGTTCATTACCTCCAGGTTCTGCATGTATCCTTCCTGCGGGTCACACAGCAGCGAGGAGATCCGGTGGTTCTGTCTCATACAGCGGGAACTGCTGTCCCTCCACAGGGGAAAGATCTGCCGGATGACTGTCATGCGCCCCAGTGCACTGTGGGTAAGTTCCAGGATCTCTGTGTCGCTGATCTCCTGCAGAAATGAGATTTAAAAAAAACGACATTATGGAACTTGTTCTGTAGTTTGTCTCTCCGTATTATAAGTAGGATAGATGATGTCACTTTTATCGGGAGGCAGGAGATGAACGAAAGTCTGTTGGGTCGATTTATGTGTATATGATCAAAGTCAACGAGTAAACGCAAAAATCAAGATCAATCTTTTTTTCAGTCAGGCTTTTCATTAAATCTACTTATTTATTCAGTTCGTTATTTTTACATTTCAGAGATTTTTTTTATCCTCATATTATTTCCTATATTCAAGTCCGTTTTTATTATTATTAATACTATTTTATGTCGATTTTTGCCAGGGATCATTTTTTAAAACTAAAAGGAATTCCCGCACACAAATTTTGTTGGTTGTAATGTTTTGGTCCTAGACCTTCATCAGGCAAATTAAATTTCTTAAACAGAAATATTAAAAGGAGTTTTAATTATTTAATCATTTTATATGAGTTTTTTAGTTTTTCATATTTTTATAGTTTTTCCTGCCTCCAGTATTCTTTTTGAAGATTTATGATAGAGATTCCTCAGGTCAGTTCCTGTTTTTATAGTCCCGTTATGGAAAATATGTCCAAACTACACCTTCAGCAGGTAAATGAAATGTCTTGAGTTTCGACGGCCAATGTTTCTGGAGATCTTTGATATTAAACCCAGATCAGTTCCTGTTTTTATAGTCCCGTTATGGAAAATATGTCCAAAATATACCTTCTTCATGTAATTAATAATAATACATTTAATTGAAAGTTTCATAATTTAAGTGAGTTTTTATCATTTCATGTTTTTAAAAGTACTTTTTTTTTCTTCAAGTTTTTACTGCCTCCAGTGTTTTTGAAAATTAATGATAGCGATTCCTTCGGTCAGATCCTGTTTTTCCATTATTTCATTTATTTTTGCTTAGATTTGTAGATGGAGATATGGACAGTTGGGGGAGTGAGACGGAAAATTGTTTTTATGTATCCTGTTTTTACTGTGCACCATTTTCTCTGGTCTATTTTTGTCTTGTTTGTGAAAGCAGGTGGTTGGGAGTTAAGTGGAAGTTGTTTTTAATCTTGTTAAACACTTGGAGTTACTTTTTCATGTATGGAAAGTGCCGCAGAAATGGAGTTTGATTGTTTGACTGAGAATGTATAACAAACAGAATAATATCAATTTTTTTCTCTGCCATAATAGTGAGGGGGGGGGGGCTAAACTGACCGGAGAATTCTATACAGTCCATTAAAAACAGCTCCTTTAACCCAGAGAAAACCAATTATTTTCATTGAGGTGCAATTATAGATAACTTACCAAATAAATGATGTGTGAATATTATTAGCGTTATTTTGTCTTACGACACCGACATAATTACTTCCTGTGTACTAATATACCAGGATCCTGGCCGGCGACGTGGTGCGTTTTCTTTTCCCCGAAAGAAAAAGTCAATTCTGTTGCGTGTTTGTTCACACCATCCAATTAAAACTAAACCCAGGCTTGTAAATGAAAGTGTCAAGGATTTTTAGTTGATTTGTTGAAGTTTTGAAAACCCGTCATTCCGGCATGTTAACGGGTTTCTAGTCAAAGCAAGTTTGGTTCCGGGGGGCTCTAATTGAGGCCGAGACATTAAGAACCCGTCTGCTAGTTTTGTTTGAAATTCTTTTTCTGGGTTTTTTTGTTCCTTCCACTCAAGCGTACATAAAGAAACAAAAGTGAGCAGACGGTTTGTACGATACCTTTCCGACAGTTAGAGGTTGGATCGTTTTTACAAAAAATATTTTTTGGACTGCTAGTGCTGACTCAAGAACTTCAATGAAGCTTGAAATCAGCGGCTCGCACCATCATTACTAAACTTTATAACCCAACACTATATCGGATATTTCCGACACTAGGGGGCGCTTTATATCCAAAGGTTTTGGGGCCACGATAGCTCAACCGTTGGTCCGATTAAGTCCAAATTTAGTGCGTAGGAATCACCCTGAGGAGATAAATCTTACATATACCTTACTTTACTGTGACACAAGAGGCAGTATTTTAATTGAAGTAGAAGATGTGCACCGATCACTGATTTTTATAAAGTCTGACCGGTCGATGCCGATTTTGTCCGATTCCAATTTTGGAACCATAATGAGTAGTGTATTCCAAGACTTCTTATTTTGAAAGATTGCAAGGGAAGTAAGGCTGGTCAACATTGTGTATGTGTTCTGTCTTGTTCAAGTTAATGAACCCTTCGGCCTTCTCGCGGTGCGTTTCTCAAACCGAATCTAATTGAAAATATAAGTTTGCTGGCCTCGTTCAGCACATTATATGTTATATATCGGCTTTGTCCAGGGACTTCAGGGCTAGTGGTTGACTCCGTGCCGTGGCTAGCTTTAGCTACTCTGCCAATGTAGTCACCTCAGGGTGACTTTTCAGGGTGAAATTTTAGTGCCGATCACATCAAACTACAAATCCGCTGGCCGATCGATTTGTGCACCTCTACGAATCAGTATTTGGTATTTGTTGCTGTATTTATTTGTTCATGTTTGATGTTTTATTACTGCCGGCTGTAAACCAAATTACCTCCCGGGCATAATAAAGACACCTTGAACATTACCCTCATAATTCACATTTTATTCCCTTCTGGGAGCATTCTAATGGAAAAATAATGGGGACATAACTTCACATTTAATATGACTTTTCAATCAGGGGATTGCTTGTACAACGCAGGGGATCGGGGACTTTTTGGGGAAACACCCTTGCTGTCGGGGATGACAGCATAGGACTAGTTAACCTCCAGTGAGGTGGATCTTACATTGAGAGAGGAAAGGTCACAAGTTGACCAAGTATCACCCTTGACTATTACTAAAAAGAAATAATGATTTTTATACTTGATTCCGTCCAAACTTGTGCATTTTTGGAAGAAAGTGCAGAACTTTCCATGAACTCTATGAGATTTTGTGAAAGCAGACCACATGTGTAGATTAAAAACAGTAAGACGGACGGATGTTCTTATTCCTTCTATAGTCATCAGCATAAGAAGACAGCAGAGACGCTGGGACGCCGTGAAGACGCTCTGTGAGATAAACTAATCATGCAATCAATATTCAAACTATTCTCCTCACACTCAGAACCCAAAAGTGAGGCGGAGGACCATCTGAAATGGATGGGATATTACAGTTGGACGGCGATGACGGCCGTGGGGCGAGCTGTGGATTATGGGAGATCTCGGGAAAGGATCGGAGAAGAGGTTTTTACAGCGGGCGTAATTTAGCTTCCAGAGGCAGGTAATGGCGGCGGGAATGATGGCTTCCCAACTGAGGAGGCTTAGAGAGGACATTATGTACCGTTTGTCCCGCGGCTTATTCAGAAGCAATGATGGCGCAGCTTAATGCTTGGGATAATAGAAAACACGGCACGATGAGGTGTTTATCATAAACGTGTCGTAAGGCGTCATTACTCCACTGTCGGTGGACTCTTAATGTGTCGCAACACAAAGAAACCGTTGGATTAAGATGAAGGATTAAGAGGAGAAAAGAAAATTCTCATCATTAGGTGGCTGGAGAAACGTGTTCTGATATGAATGTGCCTCATTCACCGACCGTTCTCACGGGGAAACTTCTTCTTAATCCCCCACGTAATCCATGTTTACGAGGATTCTGGCGTTCACCGATGTCTTCTTATTCTGGATTGGTTCTTAAGTCCAGAATCGACCGACACTCAAGAGTCTCTGACCAACATTTGAGTGACGCCACGTTTGGGGAAAAATAATCGGTTACTGTGTTTCCTTCAATGATACAGTTTTATAATACATGAATTAATTACAATAATAGTTTTTCTATGACTCATAGAATAATCATTTTCAATCATTTTAACAAGCGTTACGGTCATTCTGAATAAATAAACACTTAAAAAATGCACCGATTTCAATTTAATGGACCGATCAACGATTCTTTTGAAGTCTGAGCGGCCGGTTCGGATAAAAAATGTTTTCTAAAGTTTTAAGATCATAATGAGTAATGATGTAATATTGATTACAGTGGAATGAAGGTCGGCATTGTGTTTGTATTCTGACCTGTTGAAATTACATTAGATGCACTGCGCCAGCTGCTCATCAGGAGAGGTAACCTTTCACGCCATGATGCACGCACTGATGGAACCGCCATTGGCAGCAACTCCAGCAACATCTCCACTCCTCAACGGCTGACATTTTTTTTCTTACGTTTGCCGTCAGGAACTGCTTTGCTTTGAAATTTTCTCTAACATTTTTGTTAATTTTTCTTCTTCTACAATCTCGGTTGCAGGCGTGTGTGTGTTGCACATGGACCTGTAGTCTGATGCCCTTTTATGGGCATGAGCGAAGCGTGTCCCCTTGCTAAGACACAGTTTAAGTGTCATGAATCTGACGGCGGTTTCCTCTTAGGAGTCTTCTGAAGAAGATATTTAAGAATTCCACATCGCTCAGCATTCTCCTACATCCTCCTGCTCCTCCTTCCTGATATTGCTATCGGCTTGGATCTCCACGTCCATCACCACTGCCCTCTTCTGCTCCCTGTACACCATCATCATATTTGCTGGTCTCGCCAGCAGCTGCTTGGTGGTTTGGAACTTGAAGTCCACTCAGGATCTTGGCTTTGATGTTCTCAGCCCCCTCCTGGGACTTCTAATCCAATCCCCTCATTGAGTTTTTCAACGGTATTTGCACGACCTGGACCTTTAGTCGTGTCCTTCGTGGTACAACCCCGCATCAATGAATCTGGAGCGGTGTTCTGTTGCCATGATCGGAACCTCTGCGCTGCCCTCCGGCCCAGCCGCTGGTACGAATACTTGATGTTTGCCGCTTCCTCTATCAGCCGGCGTTACATCGTTGCCGTCGTCCAAGATGCGTCCTCTTCTGTCCAATCAGACCTCGTGTCCAGCTGCCTGAAGCAGTTCCATTCCGGGGGGGGGGGGCATCTGATGTTCTAATGTACTCCACGTCCCAAGGATTGAGAACCTCTGTGTGTGTGTGTGTGTGTGTGTGTGTGTGTGTGTGTGTGTATGACTGATAGATAAATAATAATGAATTATGGCAACATCCAGTATTGCGATTCTCTCCACGATTAAAATTTGATGAACTCACAGTTTGGAGTTTATTTATCGTCAACACCATTCATTTCCTGAACAGACTCTTTAGTAACTACTCCCAGGAGGAGCTCTCAACCAGTCGTTCGGCTTTAGTTCGGTTCTGCCTGGCGATGGAGATAGATAAGAGGAGAAAAGATAAAGAAGACAGAACAAGGCTCTGATGGATTTTGATGTCCTAACAGATGGATGATCGTACCTGCCTCGTCTAGAGGAGCTGTAATTTAGCCAGGAGTCGCTTTTGTCCACAAAGAGTTTGATTAGCATTTCAAAGCGAGCCAACTGTGTCTCTAGAAGTTTGTCTGTTCTCGTCTCATCTGCATCAACCGTGTTCCAAAGGAAGCTTGAGGTAATTAGGTTTTGTTTGACAAGATCCTTATTTAAAAAAAAATGAAACCACCAAACAGACGGATGTCTTGGCGAACAAAGACGAAATCTCTAAAAGGATCTTTTTGTCTGTTTCTTTTCTTTCTTAAGGGGTCACTCCCTGGTCGACTGGTCCACGATCGGACCACAGAATCATCATTTACAACACCGTAAAGGTCATTAGCGTAATCTAAAACTGTTAATTACTAACTCTGACAGTTACCCCTGTAGTCTGTTACAATGGTTACGTATTTAATGGCATTTTCAGGGACGTAACATCAAATACATTTAGTGGAATTAACAAATATTAGCTGGATTCACGTAACATTTGATGGATGGATGGATAATTGGATGGATGGGTGGATGATCGGATAGATGGGTGGATGATCGGATAGATGGGTGGATGATCGGATAGATGGATGGGTGGATGATCGGATGGATGGATGGATGGATGATTGGATGGATGATTGGATGGATGGAAAGATTGAATGCTCCATTAAGCATGATTCATTTTGGATCAACCTCTTACTTTTTACTTGGCACCTCCAGAACTTAAAAATGTTTTTTTATTTCATAAACTTTTAATAACAGGTTATAATAACAAAATAATGTAAGTGGAGAATTTTAAGATGAAGACGGAGAACTTTTTTTTTCTCATTTTAAGACAAGTATACAACAAAAATGCAATTTAAGCTTTTTTTTGGGGTTGTTTTCTTTTTCTTTGATGCAGATACATACATATATATATATACATATATATATACATATGTATATAAATATTGTTTTTATTTCCATTTCAAACAATAGCTGCACTGAACAGGTTTCCCACAGCCAAGTTATTTTCTCTCCCCCTCAGCTTTGATCAGGCGTGTTCATGTTGTCGGATTCCATCTGATGGCGGCCGCGTCACTGCTGTCCACGGAGCGTCTCTCTCTCTCTCTCTCGCTCTCTCTCATCCCTCGCTCACCTCCTTGCCTTTTCCTTCCTGATTAATTAGTGCCCTTCATCTCCTCGCACCTTCTCTCTCTTTCATTTCTGAGATATCGCTCCCCTGTCTTTGTTTGTTCTCTCCCCGCCGCTTCAGCGGCTGGTTTTAATTGGCGGCGGGAGGACGGAGCTGCTGTGGCTGAACGTGTCACCGGCAGACAGAAGGTGAAAAGGACTTCCTCCTCCGGCCCAAAAACCTGCCACTAAGTTCGACACCGCGGCTCTCTGAGCAGAACAACAGACAAAACTCCAGACTACCAGGAACACATTTTGATTAAAATGTTGAGTTTGGCTTTTACGAAAAAAGAAAAGAAAAGGGAAACAAGATCTGTTTCAAAAAGGTGTTTGTGCCATTGCGACACCATCGCGACCGAAAACATCCAAAGTATGCGAGAAATTCTACCTCAACACGGCCAAGAAATAATGTCAGCTGCAAGATTTGCAAATGCATTTGACGAGGAGGAACGTTGGCTCTCTAGACGATGAAGACACGTCTCTATAAGTCAGTTTGCTAGCTAGCTAGCTCAATGTACTAGCTTAGCTAAGTTAACGTTTTAAAAATGTCACACTGTGCGTAATTTGTCAAACAGTGGACTCACTCAGAAAATCAAAGCAGATGAAATGCCTTTTTTTTTCGTGAAAGTATGGCCACTTTATACCCCCTTTGTGCCTCTTCATCAAGCCTTCCTCAGGAAAATTAGGACATTGCATTGAGAGGAGGGAAATGTTTTAATGTCTAGATGTTTGACTATCCAAAGACGACCAATAATTGAGAAATAGTCAAAAACTGAAAACTTTTGGAGAAAAAGCTCCCCCTAGTGTCAGAAATATAAAAGCGACCTTTTCCAAAATCACACCAGTTCTTCCTCCCCTTAAGTTCTACGTAGCTATAAAATTCAAAAATAATCCATGATACAGTATTTCAGTTATTGCGTTAAAATGAAGGATCCGCGGCGGACGCAGCGGTAGCAATGAGGACTTTGTTATATCCTCGACTTTTGGGGGGGTTTAATCCGGCGGGCACGGGACCACATTGAAATCTATAAAATGTTTTTTCTATAAGAAAGTTTTCAGTTCAGATTTCATGTGACAACCAGAACAAAGAAGGAGAACGTATGACTGTTGGAAAAAAAAAAAGAAATACACAGTATATTTGGATAATCCTGAATAAATAAAACCAGAGACTCCAGCAACCTGATGTTATACTGACATCATGTTTGATACTTTTCATGAAACCGGCACAAACTTACTCCATAAGTAAGTAATAAGACCCATTCCGACCCTGTTAATTAGAACCACAAACTATTATGAGTCTAATGAAGATTCGAAAAACAAAGCAGAGACTTAAGTGGATTAAGAGGTGGCTAGAAATCTGTGAGGTAAAACAAAAGGCAAATCTGGCGTTGAAAATGATGTTTGATGTTTTTGCATTCAGCCCTCGGAGGACGACGGCTCCCCTGTTACCGTCTGATTCAACTCTTGTCAGCTCCTTTAATTGGATGGAAAGATACCTGGATATTGATGCTGGGAGCAGAGTGGGGAATTAAAATAAGAACTGATCATCTTAAATGAACTCCTCATTTACTCCGTCTGTACCGGGTCAGTAGAAGCCAGAGTTACGTAATCACCTTCGGATTTCGGACCGTCAGAGTCCGACATCTTTTACATAGTCCGTAAAAGTAAAAAAAATAAATCTTTCTATAAACATTTTAAATGAGACTGCGTATATTTGAATAGTTTGTTCCCAACCAATCAGATTTCTAATTTGTCATTCAGGGCGGGTTCTTTGACATGCCAGGGTATTCTAGCAGGGCCAAACAGCAGGTAGACTCGTCCTGCACCTGCATCAGTGCCACGTTCTCAGAAGGCGCTACTATTCGTCTCTCCGACTCTTTCTGAGCGTCAAATTAAAACTTTTTCTACTGAAAGGACTTGACGGGCTGTCAGTTCTGGCCTCTGGGCTGTATGGAAAAGGAA
This sequence comes from Lophius americanus, assembly GCA_037951165.1. Classification (NCBI taxonomy): domain Eukaryota; kingdom Metazoa; phylum Chordata; class Actinopteri; order Lophiiformes; family Lophiidae; genus Lophius; species Lophius americanus. The sequence continues at coordinate 835,205 of JBBDHG010000147.1, read as the reverse complement.
TTTATAATGGAACTGAAGCGCAACGTTGTTCTCTAAGGCCGCGTTATTGGACGATTTTCTGTAGACAGAAGGGAGGACAGACTTTATCGGCTCTGGTTAGTCTAATTATTAAGTATCGTAAATAGCTGTGGATCATTGTTTGCTGTAGATGGTTGCTGGTGTTCGGTTTGAATGAGGTCCAGATTCAGAAGTCTGGCGGTACCAGTACGTCTGATGGCAGGTATTTTATGTCCGAGGAAACGCTGTTGAATCCTGCGATGGCATTTTTGTTTTCTTGTTGGTCACATGATGGTGATGAACCCTGTTTTAACCCCTTTATTCCACGAGATAAATGTGACTGTCTCTTTAAATATGAGCTGGTTACTCGTCTGACAGCAGCCTGGATCTGTAGAATTACTCAGACGGTATAGCACCGAGGGACCCAAGTGGACAACCCACAGCTCGTTACTGGATCCTAGTGTTCTGACTTCCAGCATGAAGAACCGCCCTCTCTGGCGGATGTCAATCATAGAAGGGCTCTTGAATTCATTTGCCCTGTGAAGCTTTTTATTACAGAATCTACTGAACCAGCGCCGTCTGATGTGCTTTACAGATCAGATGGCATCATTTCACTGCAGAATTTGAACTGGTGTGTTGAGGGGAATCCTCTCTGCTACTACAACTGACTTCAACGCCACTTGTGAGCTAAGGGCTTTTTCGACGATTTTAATTTGTCAGGTTCAGCGCATTAATTATGCATAGTGTGTTTGATTTGGACATTTAAGTGGCCGGTCAATGTCTCCCTCTCGTCTTCTTGTTTTTTTTTTTAATGGGATTAAAACGATTTGGAAACAAGAGGAGTTAGATGAAACCTCTTAAAAATAAAATTACGTCTGGACTTTACGTGAAAGATGTCAGAACCAGCCAACCGTGGGAATACGATCAAGTTCAAATAGTTTTGCGATACTTTGCTTAACACACAACAATTAACCCGCTCCATCCGTATTAGGTTATTCAGCATTCAGAATAAACACGCTGTAGGATCACAGAAAACTTGAATAAGCTTTAATCAAGCACACGCCCCTATTATATATATATTATATTATATTATATTATCTTTCGTCTGAACACGACAACACAAAAACTGTAATATGGATAATTTTCAGATTCTATAACCACATAGACCTCAGTGTGAGGAAGAACTGGACTCAGTTTGGGAAAGGTTGGTTGTAAATTTCCAATATTAGGAGGATTTGTATTTCTAAACATTTTCGGACCATAATTTCCAACTTTTGGTCCAATTTAGTCAAAGTTTGATGCAAATGAATCAACTCAAGGAAATCTATCTTTTTATATTATAATATATACCAAAATACTGTTTCTCAGAAAGTGTTTTCTAACTCTAGGTCTGATCTAATCCAGATTTGGTGAATATAAATCAACCAAAGAACATCAATCTTGAACAAAATCATATTTTATTATATCTATTATAATAAATATTGTATTTTTTATTTTGTATGTTACTCATTCTGGAAGCTTTTCCTTTCGAAAAAATACCATGGACAAAACTTCACATTTAATTTGAAGACGTCAATCTTTCCCCAACTTGTACAACGCAGGAGATATGGGTTCTTTTATTTAACAAAAAACACTTTTTCTAACCTTTCATTTAATCTGACGAGTTCAATCGAGTGGTTTGCTTGTACAACGCAGGGGATTGGGAGCTTTGTGGGGATAAATCCAAATTTGGTGCATACGAATGGACTGGTGGTGATATATCGTGAACGTCTATCATATTTTACTCTTATAGTTCATATCAAACTCACCAGGGGGAGTTTTTGTTTTGTTTTGTTTTGTTTTACGAAAGAAAAAAAACTGTTTATCAAATTTAAGTTCTAAATCGTTTTTCCCAATTTCGTCCATATCTGGAGCAGGTGAATCCACTGGATCATATCTATTCTGTGTGTAGACATTATATTTCATCCCCATAGTTTGTATTTTACTCACCAGGGGGAGCTTTTTTTGGTTTTTACGAATAAATTCCACAAGGAAAAGAGGACGAGATCATCTGATGAAGAGGACTGCCCCTCATCCCTAACGTTGTCTCTAACACCAGACGGCTCTAAAACACCTGGACGGACTTTACCTGTTCAGCTGATATGTAACTAAACAAACCCTGATCCATTCATACTGGTAACAATAACAACGCTGGGTTGATTGACCCTTTAAAGCTCTCACCGAGAAAAAAAAAGAAATACTGCTTCAAAAATGACTAATTTGCATATTCAAATCCTTTGGGGCATTTATTAATTTGAAATCCTAGACAGTGTGAATGTACCATAAAACGAAAAAATTGTTTGTTCAAGCCTGTTTTGTTAAAAATCAGACTGAAAAACTTTTATTCACTTTTTAATTTTGTGGTTCATTGATATTCGTCACTTTTCATTAAATTAGCTCAACCTTTTGCTGAAGCCTGGTTTTAAAAGTATTTGACCCTCATTCAACTTTTTTTGGTTGAATCACGTTACATAACAACTTTTAGAAAGTCCTTGAATGCTTTAATGTGCCAAAACAAATTCTGCTTATTGAATGGAACTTCCTCCGTCGCCTCTGCTACTGCCTCCTCCTCAGGGGGGGCCCTTTTGCCTGTGGTGTCCCACGGGGCTCTATCCTCGGCCCCTTACTGTTTAGCAAATACATGCTGCCGCTGGGTCAGATTCCAGCACGTTCTGTCACGTTTTTTTTTTTTTATAAGATATGAGCTTTAAAAATATTTAAAGGGTTAAATTGTACTAAACAAATATTAAAGGAAATAACTGGAACAAATAATGTTTTTCATTTTAATCAAACGGATACTCTTTGACGTCGTCAACTTCAGCTGCACGTCTGAAACGTGACGGGTGACGGGTGACGGGTGACGGCGGGTTCAGGGACGGCTTCGTGCTGGACGTCTTACCTCGTTCACAAACACCCAGTGACTGTCTTTGGAGGCCAGGTTTGTCTCCACCGCCTGCAAACACAGAGAAAGACACAGTGTTAGCAATCAGGACTGCCGCTAACATAGATTAGGGATTAAAACAGATATATCATGTTGGTGAAGAGGATTTGAAGGTGGTGGGAGTTCAATTTTAATCATTTTGTCCCTAACTTTCTCTTTTGAAGTATGACATCAGCAACTAGGCCAACGCTGTCATCCCCAACAACAAGGGTATAATTCTAGAAAACCTCCAATCCACTGTGTTGTACACAGAATGTAAGTTTTCAGAAAAAAGAAAGCTCTTAGTGATTCAAATAAGATGTTTCAGAGTCAAATATGACGTATACAGAAAAAGATCTCCGATTTATCTCGAATCATATGCACCAGAATTTGGACTAAATCGGACCAGCGGATTTATGTTTGGAATACTTTTGGGGATTAAACTCCCCGTAGTGTGGGATGAATACAACTAAAACTTCCCAAAATCAATCCAGCTCTTCCTCACCCTAAGGTTTATGTGATTTTTAAAATTTGGAAAATCATCCATGAAACATTTTTTTGTATTAATGTGTTTAGACAAAAGATCTTCGTCGTTAGTGAGCGAGGCGGACGGGTGATGAAGGTTCCATTATGAACCCGACATTTGTTTGATGGAAGAAGAAGTCCTAATTGTCACATCCGATCATACAAAACATGTTTTGCCTATAAGGTAAAGAATAACTGGACAATGGTCAAATGGAATCTGTGCCGGGTCAACCATCCATCGTCTACAAGCACTTATTCTTTGCAGTGACCTATCGGACATCAGGCGAAAGGCGGGGCAGGTATCTCCTACCAGAGATATTAAACCTGTCCTCATAACCTTTAGTGGGACTTTAGATGGACTGTAGCTATTATTACACACAACACACACTCAAACACACACACTCGCACTGGAAAACGACTCACTGACGGCGGGCAGAACCTCTAATGGCTCATAAAGGCGAAGGCTGTTGAGTGAAATATGATGTATATATATATATATATATATATATATATATATATATCTATATACACCTAAGATAGATCTTCACAAGTTCACTAATATGCAACAAATTGGGACTAAATCCGACCAATGGTTCAGAAATTATAGGTTGAAAACTTTTGTAGCGAATGTTACCCCCCAGTGTCAGAAATTTACAACCGACCTTTCCCCAAATCGATCCAGTTCTTCCTCTCACTAAGGTCTATTACATCTTTATGATCAAGATTTGAACTGCTAGATTGAAATTATATATTATTCTCCATAGATTTAACATAGTTTGCTATGAATTTGGACTAAATCAAACAAGCGGTTCAGAAATTATGGTCTAATAATTTTGGCGATAAAACTCCTATTAGTGTCGGAACCATCCAACTGCACTTTTATAAAGGTCCAGTTCTTCCTCACACTATGAATTGTAGGGGTATAGAGTTTGAAGATGATCCATGAAAATCGTTATCGCTTGAACACAAAGATATGTTCAGCAGCGGCGCCCACCCCGACTTTTTCGGCGATATAACATAATAAAATTGACTTTTTTAGGAAATTACCTTACAAGAATTACCTTAACAGTTCGCCCTGATAGTGCCGCTACTGGAAAAGTCAATCGCTCATGATTATCCACAGCCAGTTTCATGTCACAGCTGGACGGACGGACGGAACGGATGTGACCAGCCTTCGGCCGCGAGAAATAAAGTGGAATATTTCCTGAAGGGTGAAGCAACAGCTTCGGCGGCGGCACAAAAGCCGCGATCCCGCCGCTCGCTCCGTCTCGCCATGCTCCCTGTGTGATGTATGAGGTGTTCACAATGTGCTCGCTAACCGCCACGCTGCAATAACCGGCCCAGGGGTGATTGGAGAAGATGATGATGATGATGGGGATGGACTCGCATGACTGACAGCTAGGGAAACGTGTGAGAACCTCGGTGCGAGTGAGAACAGAGAGTCAGACGACACGGAGGGAACCATGCAGACGTCGGGCCTGAGGTGTCCCCTCCACTTGAGACAGTTCGCCTTTTTTCTTCCTCCTTTGATTCCTGCCGGTGTCAGCCCTTTGAATACTTTACTTGACAAGGGAATAAAGACGGACGCTTGTCGCGGCAGGAGACAATGTCAAGGTTTCAACAGCTGCTCCTGACAGGCTTCATGCTTCTTGCAGAAGGGAGGTTTCTCTGGGCTTCGGCGCTGAATAGATCAGCAGGAGTTCCGTGAAGTCGGAACATGTTCGAGATCCTCAAGTCCAACCATGTAAGAAGCTGGAGGACACTAGAGGAAACTCGGAGATCAAGTACTGTACCTCCGTCAAGCTAGTTCCACTCTGAGCACAAGGTGCAGCAAGATAACCCGAAAGGTTTTGAATGGGTTCCGATGAAATTTTCAAAATGCTGCCAGCGGGATTTCAAATATACTGTGTGATCACAAAAGCAGAGAGAGAGAGAGAGAGAGAGAGAGAGAGAGAGAGAGAGAGAGAGAGAGAGAGAGAGAGAGAGAGAGAGAGAGAGAGAGAGAGAGAGAGAGAGAGAGAGAGAGAGAGAGAGAGAGAGAGAGAGAGAGAGAGAGAGAGAGAGAGAGAGTCTTTGTTTTTTTTCTCTTCTCAGGGACGTTTTTATGTCCGATCCCTCAGCAGCACATCAAACTCAAGGTGCTGATGGGATATCGATTGGCTTCGGAAAAATTAACGACACGAGACACGAGACGGAATCCACGTTACGACGTTCAATAGATATTGAGCCACGAGTTGTTCTCCCGTAAAGACATTGTTATCTATTTCTGAATGTTGAATTCTGTTTCCTTGTATTCCACTACATTTATTCTTAAATCCCGCTTTGATTTGGAATAAAACAAACATGTTCGACACACAAACAACACGAGCCAAACTGTTGAGGCATAAACAGAACGAGCATCTGCTCCAAGGATAAACTGAACTGAATCCATCTTTCCAAACTATTTGTAGAGATTTTGCTTGTTTAGAAAAAACAGAGAAGAATTCCGACTTTACTGAAAAACAGTTTTAACCCATTTCTTCCGCTTGTATATGGAAAATTAAAGCGTGATGGTCCTTTTTTTTTCAACTTCCCTGTTTTTCATCTTATATTCTACAACGTATTTCAAAATGTACAACTCTGTGAATTAGGATGACATCAAAACAATGTGAAAGTATTAATAAAATTAAGTTTTCCATCCCTCCATCCATTTTTCTTCCGCTTATCCCGGGCCGAGTCGCGACGGCGTCCAGAACCTCCACAAACGCATGTTATCAGAACTGGTTTTAAGGTTAAAAAGGATGTGCCATAAAAGCTGCAGGACGGAAAATGAATCGAAATTTACGTTTGGTCACAAATAAACAATTTTGTGAATTGATAATTATTTCCGGGGAAAAGCGTCACCGGAACCGCAGATTGGTTGTGTTAATGCAATAAGTCCAAAACTATGTTACGAATAATTTTATACACAGATAGACCTTAGTGAGAGGAAGAACTGGATTGATTTTGGGAAAGGTCGCTGGTATATTTCCTACACTAGGGGGAGCTTTATCTCCAAAAGTTTGTGGGCTATAATATCACACATTTTCGTCCGATTTAGTCCAGATGAATCGAACGGAGGAGATTTATCTTGTATATATAATTTTTTCACTCTAATAGTTGAGCTTTTTACACAAAAAACACTATTTTTCAGACATTACTTACAGTTCCATCTGAATAGTTAGACTCTGTGGAATTGCTTGTACAATGCAGGGGATCGGGGGTTTTTCGGGATTATAGGAACGACAACGCAGGCCTAATTAAGGATAAAGCTTTTTTAAAGAATTTTAATAGCATTTAAAGGGTAAGTGTCACAATGGTCTCTTTCGGGTTAAAGGAAAAATAATGATTATTGGTATCAATCAGTTTTTTAAACTTTATTCATATAGCACAGTTAATAAAAATCAATTGTTTGTACGCCATTCAAGACGCTCTTTATCCCGGATCAATGGAACAAAGCCGCGACCGATGCACACCATGAAGAGTTTAAAACTCATGACATCTTTGTATGATCAAAGGAAGCCACATGCCACACTTACAAGAGCACAAAGATCGGAAACGTACAAAGAAGGTTTTTCTGCAGCACAAAAAAGCAGCGTCTTAAGTATCGCAACCCGGCAAGAAAGTGTTGCTGCGGAGAGAGGATTGAAAGAATTCTTAAAAGGCTTAAATATAAAGAACTAAAGAACAGTCGGGAGATTCTCGGAGCGTTTCTATTTCATTTCCGCAGCCAGCAGCGGCGCTCAGGGGACGGAGGTGGTCCGGTTCTGGGGGGATTAGGGGGTTTGCTCGATTATATCATGCGCCGCTGCCTCCCCGGCTCTCCATCTCTCTGGGGGCGTAATAGTCCCGACAACAACAGGCATTACCGGGCAGCAAGAGTGGCAGCATGTGTGGAAGTTTGCACCGGGGACAGGCTGCTTTTAGCACAATGTTAATGGAACAGACTGGAATCAAAACCGTGAGGATGACGCTCGGGGGGGGGGGGACGAGTCCCCGGTCTACTTCCAAATCCACTTGGAAAAGCTAAACATCCAGTTTGTTGCTGAGATATGAGGACGGTCCCCGAGTTTCTATTCCTTGTTTTTCTACTTTTTGTTGAGAGAAAAAGAGAATTTAATACGTTAGTAATCGAATTTCCTCCTGACGGACCTACTAATTAGGACATTCAGAGATTATGACTTTGTTCTGAATGTTGAGGTACCGAGTTTATAATCTGGCTCGCTTTTTGTACCACAGTTCGCAATTTCACATCATGGAAAAGCATCAACACAAAGACAACCCTTTACAATAACCGACTTTTAATAAACAACTTCTCTGCAATCAGAGACTCGATGCTTGCCAAATAGTGAGCACACTTCTCTGTACCGCTGATTGGATCTTGCTTAATAGTGACCCGTAATGATAAATCAAACGCTATGTTATTAGCTGTTTATAAAGGGTAACTAATGACGTGGATTGTATAACATGATACAACCAAAAAAACAGGCCAAAGGTTGAGCGGGTCTAATTCATTTTTTTTAAATCTGTTTAAAAAAACCTGCTTTTTTAAGATGCCAGGAGATTAAAGGGTTTTAAACTTTAACTATCTGTCGGGGTGAGGGTGGGGGGTGGGTGGGGGGGAATTGCTTCTTGGCAACTCAGTGTGTATTGCAGTATTAATTGTCCTTTTTAAACTTTTGTTGTGTTTTATGTTTTAACCTGAGTCAGCAGGTCTGGGAGACGTAGAAGATCGTTTGTTTCAGGGTCACAGTGTAGCAGCTGATTTTCTGTTTATTATGGGATCATCATAAAGCCATCAGAAATGCTGCACAAATGTGACCAAATTCCCGTATATACGACAAAAATGGCATAAACTGCTGTAGATCTGAACCACCATGTATTTAAGATTGACCTCAGATTCATGGACACAACAAAAGGGGACAGTTCTATAGTCTCTAACTAAAGATGATCTATAACTATAGATTATTAATGTTTATTAGATTTATTTGATGTCGTAAGCGGCCTTGGAACGTTAAGGACGATTTGATGGAATAAATTGTAATCATTCCTCTCCACTCATGACTTACGAGCGTTCCTAAAGCTCGGGCTGAGTTGGGAAAAAGGTCTACAGTTTGAAGAATGACCTTGAACTCAAGGACCTTGTTAGCATCTCCGAATTTTAAAGGCATTGTGGAATCTCTGGAAGGTGAGTCCATTAACAGTTGTGAATGTTTTCATTCATTCTGAGTTATGTTGTGTCTGAAAGTCTGTGTTCTGCTGCTAGTTTGGCCGGGTCTTCCTTATAAAACAGATTTTAATCTCAATGTGACCAACCTGGAAATATAAAGGATCAATAAAATAAAATAAAAAATGTAAATCTGTCCGGTTAATCAACCCCATCAGTGTTCAGGATCAAACCGGACTTGATCTTAAAGTCCAGAAGGTTCAATCTCAGCACAGAAATGCCATGTGTATGTTCTCTGAGAGAGATCCGAGGTCTGTTGCTGGTTCCGTTGCGCTGATTGCCTCATCTGCTCGCTGTGTTTCCACTAGACTTAAATTAAATCCCGGCGCTTTCCATCCAAACGCTGAACGGGATTTGTCCATGTTTTGATAAGATACCTAAGAATGAGCGTAAAAGTTATTTTTAAATAATACTCAGTATTTAGTTTGAAGTGTAAAAGTCCGTTTAGTCTATTTTATTCATTATTTCACTTCTTAACGCGAAAACAATTTGGGCTAAATCGCTTTTTACATCCATTTTCTTTGATTAAATCTCAGGTTCTAGACATCAGTCCATTTAATCCTCTCACAATAGATATATTAGACATTAAACGCCTAAAAGAACTTAAAGAAACCGGCGAAATCTCAATGGGAAAAATCGGTTTCAGAAAACGAACGAATGAATAGAAGAAAACATTTGTCTTTAATGTCTATGTTGGCCTCGCTAGCTTATATTAAAAATGGATGTACAATGTTTCGGAAATCAATAGTTCACTTGTCAATAGCTGGACAATGATTACCCTGGAAAAGGTCATAAACAAAAAGCTTCCACTCCAGAAATCGGCAAATCCATCCCAGAAATGTCAAATCTAAGAACCATTGGTGTTTCAAATAGAACTCTACGGAGGAAGGGAAAAATCTATTCGTAGCTAGAGTCATCATGATCGTGGTTTTTTTTTCCGTATATATGTGAGAACGTTTGTGAAGGGTAGGATGCGTCCCCCCTCGGGAACAGACGGAACACAAATCGCCTCCAGGACATCTTTGACTTTCATCTTTGCCCTCATCAAAAGGCAATAAACGGAACCTACGAATGAAAGAGGGGGAAACAACATGTCGATTCAGCTCTGACGGAAATGAGCTTGTAGTAGAAGAAGACGGTGCTGAGGTCACAAGAAAAGACTTTTGTTAAATATATATATAGTATTAGAGACCCTCGGCCACAGGGACATTTCACTCTTGACAACTCCTGGAGACGATACTGCCTTTACTTTCTGGCTTCTATTGATGTAGGGGTGCTTATATTGACAATCTAGGTCTATGCAGTATATCCCTGAAGTGTCCCAAATCCCCTGCGTTGTACAAGCAACCCTCCTCTGATTGAACTCCTCAAATCAAATGCTTAAAGTTTGTCCACAGTAAAAACAGTAAAAAAGTATTTGACTTAACTTGCAATTAGGAAAAAGACAAAAAGGGTTTAACGTAAAAAAAAAGAAGAAAAAAACTCCTCCAATGAGTTAAATTTTAATTATAAGACTAAAATAATGGCGTAAGAAATTAGATCTTTTTAAGTCGATTCATATGCGCAGGATTTAGACTGAATCGGACAGATGGTTGAGAAAATATTTCCCGAAAACTTTTGGAGATAAAGCTCTCTCTAGTGTAAGAACTTTACAACTGACCTTTTCCAAAAACAATCCAGTTGTTCCTCGCACTAAGGTCTACGTTGATACAACATTTGAAGATGATCCATGAAATAGTAGTTATGTGAGTTATTTCTGAAACAGTATGTTTCTTAAACAGTTCCCCGTACCGAGTGAAATAGGAACTATTAGAGTAAAATGTGACTATAACAAGATCGTTCTCTTCGATTTGATTCATATGCATCAAAGTTCGACGAAATCAGACCAACAGTTGAGAAAATTCGCAATGAAAACTTTAGGTGGCGAAATCTCCACCCAGTGTTGGAAGAAGAAGAAGATCGATGAAATTGTCTTTGCGTTATCGCGCAGACGTGAAGGATAATGATGGTGATAATGGTTCCATAATATCCCAGACTTTTCAAGGACATATTAAAGATCAGAAAGCTTACTTTCAGTGTTTGTATATGTCAATATACAAACACTGCATTCGGTTTTTCCACAATGCTGGATTCGTCCAAAAACACAGATTTACTCCCTTTACTCGTGTAAATGTCACTCACGTCAGTAACGCAACGATATAAATGATGATTTATGCTACTGGCTTCAACAAGCAGAAACAACTGCTGCTTTGTATTTGTTTACAAATCGGATAAATACACAACATTGTCCAATGGGACAAACAGAGAACACCGGGTGTTGACATATGTCTACAAGATTGTCCATCCAGCTGAAAATGTTCAAGTAAGACAAGAAACAAGTCATGTCGCCAATTCTTGACGCATTTTCTCGAAATATGTTTGAAATATGGTAATTACACAGTAATAACAGTGTTATTGTGTTTAAACCCAAATGCAGTGTTATAACAAAGCACTGATTTGTTTCTGGGGCACAGTGGTGCAGTGGGTAGCGCTGCTGCCTACCAGCAAGAAGGTGCCGGGTTCAAATCCACCTCTTCCCGCACCTCTGTGGAGTTTGCATGTGTATATATATATATATATATATATATTCATCCCACCAGGCTCAGAACTCGGCCCGCTGGAGGGATTTTACCATGCATGTTTATGACATGACAGATGAAAGGCTCTATAAAAAATGGGTCAGAGCTCCTTCGTGTCCTGTAATGTGTTTCAGTCATCAAAGGAGAGGCAGTTTCCACGTTGTTCAAACATGGCCTTTTAGCTGAACAGCCATTATATTCTGTACGTGTCTGCCTTTTTCTAGTGAGTCCACTTTCAATTCCAGACACGCGTCATGAATTACTGATTGCCGGCATTGTGTGATATAAAATCCTTTCAGCTGGTTGCATCCTTGACTTCATTTTTCGCTTTCTTCACCTCAACGGACCGACACAATACCGTCGTTACGGCCGAGGCTTCACCAAACCGACCGTCCTTCTTCATCGTCAATTTCGCTCAAGAACAAGACACTCGGATACGTAGAGTCAATTTGTTTCTTATCTGCTACCGATTTTTTGTTAAGCTACTTTTTTAAGAAAAACGGATTGCGATGTTTTTCTCGGACTGTTCTTATGAATGAAAGCACAGAAAGAAAGATCTTTTTTTTCTGGAGGACGTTTCATGAATGGCGGCAGATATATCGGAACGGACTTGGCGATCAAACTTGAATTTATGAAGTCAACACGACGATACAGAAAAACCCTTGAGGTTGAATTATGTAAAGCAATACGCACTAAAGAAGGGAAAACATAAAAAAAAAACGTTTTCAATGCTACATTTTACAAGATTACGTTACACTTCTGCGTTGCCCGAAACCGGTTCTTGCTGATTAGACATTGAATGCATCATGCAGTATATCTCAATCTAACGTGCTGCTGCGTTAGCGAGCTCTCCAGACGTTGTAATTATTGCTCACACTTTAGCATCATCAGAGTCACTTTTCAGGAATGAAATATGATGAAAATATCACACGGGGCCACATGATGTCAAAATGGAGGAGAAATGAGCGTCCGGCTCAAAGCTGCACTGGTGGACGGACACCGTGTTCTAAAACTGGACGGATGGCCGCCGTACTTCCAACTGACCACCTTTGTGAAAAATGAGGTTATGATTTCATTGATTAGACACTCTTTATTCTTTTTGATAGTGTGGAAAGCATCAGAAACTCAGTCGGAGACTCTGTAAAGTCGCTTTTGCATTTTAACTAGTCTTCAGCCCGCCATGGAAGCTGTTTCCTTCTACCACCTCCTCTGCGCTGTTATGACTGTGCCAGGTACGAGAACTTCTCTGGACACTTTACACGGCCTTCACCTCAGAGCGTGTGCAGAAAAAAAACACCGAAACCTCAGCAGCCAAAGGAGGAAGTTTTCACCTTTGAGGCTATAGACAAATTCTCTAGCAGAGGTCTGTCAGAGTTTCCATATTAAAAAGGAAAACAGAAGTTATGAGCACGCAAAGATGTCAAGTAGAGTTTAACTCAATGTTTTTGTACGAGAATAGAACCGACCAATCTGCGGCACCGGACGCAGCGATGACAATTCCATGGTATTCAATAATATGTGATATATTCCAATATAAAAATGGCGTCCTTTGACTGCAATCTCAAACTATGGGTAGCAAATAGAGTTCTAGTCAAAGTTCAATGAGAAAGACTATCCTCTGGTGCACTCGGCCCACAGTTTCTGCTCATACTCTCTTATCCTCACCTTTCACACCTGCTTGGTCTCAGTTACCTGTTTCACGGTCTGGGGCATCAACTGATGTCAGCCGCACTTATTCAGGTAGCCTCATCCATCCCATCACTGTCACACCTTCATCCTGCCCTACTCATCATCAGCTGCTGTCTTTACATATCACCCTCTCCATCCATCTAATTCTTTCATACTGCTGGTTCACACGCCATCCACCTCCACATCTCCGCCTAGTCCTCGAAGATCCATCAGCCTGATCGTTCATCAGCCTCAGCACAGTCATCAGCCACCACCACCAGTCTCCAGACTGAGCTATTCTTATGTCCTGTCCGACTTAAGCTCAGTTCTATGGTTCAGATTGGATCAGATTCCTGGAATCTTTCGTAGCTTTTAAAAAAGCACACGTTTTTAGTTGTGATAAAACAAAATGTATTTCAAGTCTACTAGTTATACATTATTATAGTGACAAATAAATAATTATCAGCTTTCTTCTGTGTAGGATTGTTAAGCTTAGTTCGGGGTAAACACTGTTTTGGTGTTTAAACCATCATAAGTTGACTTTTTGAACTTGTAGCTTTTAAATATCCGACGCTGATCGACTTTAAATATTCCACCCATGCTGTCGTTACCCTCTAGCCATAATACTTATGTTCTTTCTGTAAACTGAATACGGCTGAACCTGTGACAGCAACGGCTTCATGTTTGAGATGCCTGGGAAGAAAGTCGCAGGGATCCGACTTGTTTGCCTTTGAAGCACATCACTGGTTGGTCGCTGCCACCTTCATCTGGACCCTCTGGGGCCTAAAGACCAGGGAGACGGTTGCTGCGCGACTGGTAGTAGCCGGTAACGGCGGTGACCTTTCAGAGAAGGACGTCATTAGAGAAGAGGAGTGGCGTCGAGAGGCTGGCGGAGGCGCAGCTGAGAGGTGTTTGGCCTCACAGCAAAGCATTACTCCACAGCTTTTATCTCGTCCCTTGAACCACTTCTTGAGGGGAATTCAGAAAGGACTTCTAAAAAAAATCATGTGATGTTGTTCAATATTGCGATATAGATTTAAAATGTGGCTTAATAGACCATCAGGTGGGGCCAATGCATGTTGATCACACTGACCCAGGTTAGACTCGGGTTTAAATTGCGTTATGGGCGACTGGATCACAAGCCGACAACGAGACAGATGGTCGTTTACACCCGTGTCCATCATGCGTCTCCAAACGTGTCCAGCCGACCAATTGTGTTCAGATTTAGTTGCTGCCTACGTCACTTCAGGGATTTCTCCTGCGGCCAATAGATTAACCTTCGATCACAAACTTCCTGAAGAGTCAGAGAGCCAAATACTATTTATCCCAGATCATCTGTTGTTTTGAACAACGTTTTTTCCTTCATTCACTTTTTTTCCTCCTTATTAAACCGGATTCGTCGTCAAGTGCACGAGGAAGTCGAGCTTTATTTCATCCCGGATAACATTGACTGATCCACTTCTCCTGATAAGTCACTCAGAAAATGGCTTTTACGCAATTCAGACTTTCCCAAACACCACATTCTCTCTCTCTCTCTCTCTCTCTCTCCATTCTGAGGCTGTCACTCACCACTCCTTCCTATGAAACCTTTTCACTAAGAGGGCTGTGGCGAGGAGGTGGGTGTGCATCAGAGAAAGGAGATAGAGATTGAAGAGGGCCTGAAGTGGTCCATTTTATAGAGCAGGTAAAGTGACTCACGGCGTGATAATAAGGTCTGGAGAGGGTAATGGCTGTTCATCACATGAGGAGTTTGTATGTGATGGAGGGAGAGGGAGGGAGAGAGAGAGAGAGAGAGAGAGACAGAGACATATGCAAAGCCATAGGACATGAAGGACGTTTTGATTTGTTAATTCTGTAATTACACATTATTATCATTTCATTAAGGGTTTGATGTTATTTTGTGTTTTTTTTTGCATTTATGCTTTTATGTAAAAGTAAAAGTAAAAGTAGTGACTTCAGCCTACATGTGGTTTAAGGTAGTTGGAAAGATATCACACAAAGTTTAAGGTAGTTGTATTCTATTCCAATAGGAACTATTGGAATAGAATATGATGTACCCAAGATAAATCTACTTGACTTGATTCATATGCAGTACATTTGGACTAAATCAGACCGACGCTTGAGAAATTATGGCCCAAAAACTTTTGGAAATAAAACTCCAAATGGTGTCAGAAATATACAACAAACTTTTCTCAAAATCAACCCAGTTCTTCCTCGCGCTGAGGTCAAAGGGAAAATGCAGTTTGAAGACGATCCATTAAAGATTTTTTGAGTTATGAGTAACCATAAATGCGCTGCGGCGGCGGACGTGGCAGCAGCAACGGAGATTTTGCCTTTTTTTTTTAAAAATAATTAATATCTGGTCATTTATGCGATTTTCTATGTAACATTTTTTCCAGTATTTTCCAGTCAGACTTTCAAGTTCCGACCAGCTTTCTTTACGGTAAATGATTGCATGTGTGTGTTTGTGTGCATGTAGGAGCTGTAATTATAAAAATAATATCACAATTTTCAGTCACACTAATAACAGGAAGTAGGCCTCAACGACAATTATCGCTGGACTGACATTAAATTTCCACGGTGTGGGCTTCACGTCTTATAGAGGAAGAGAACGTACAACTCCTGGGTGTTCCCTGGAGCCTCAAGGGTAATGTATAACAATTCAGAGCCATGTTTATTTGCAGGTGACTTCAGGCGAGGTCCTGGCTGGTGCCTCCACCGACGGCCGCCGGGCGCACGGCGCCCAATCAACGCGGTTTGCATCGTTATATGTCGTCTCCCTCCTTCCCTTTTTATCCTCTCATTAGTACAACCTGATGAAGAAGGCGGTGGTCTGCTCTTTCCTCGCCACTGCCACCGACAGCGTGTTGACGCTGGACTGTTAGGCATTAAAGCAAAACCTGCTCCAGTTGGAAAAAGTCACATGTCTCTCTTACCTAAATAATAAAAATTCTTCCCCAAAGAGGCTGAATGGAAGAGGTCGCAGTCGTGGATTGTGAAATCTTATACCTTCACAGAATGTGAACGTTGTTGGAAATGTGCCGATCACTTATATTGATCTGATAATGTGTAATAACTCCGTAGTTCTGGATCAGGAGCCGGTTCCACTAGTTTAACAGAGAGTGGGTCAAAGTTCTGCACGTATCTCCAGCGTCAGCAATAGTTTTTAAGCATTGGGAGATTGATGATTTATTTGACAGCCAGGCCTAAACAGAGAATGAGTAATTCACACAATTTCCTGTCTGTACGAGAAGGCGGGTCTTTTCGTCATTTAATCATTTTCAAAATGAAAGATTCCAACTGCAGGGTCCGGTTTAGTCGAAATGTGACAAATCTGAATGGAATCGATAAGATCTGTCATATTTTAGCTTAACCGTTGATATTTTACTCAGTAAGGGGGGGGCCTAACGCTCTTAACACTCTCACGTTCAACTTGAGGAGTTCAATCAGGGCCATTATTTGTATAACGCAGGAGACCTGGGGTTAGTTTAACCAAAAGTCTGATGGACATTCGTCTCCACAGTGGACTTAAGGGAAAGACGGAGGAAAGTCAGCAAGATCGTAAAGACTTCAAAATGATCAAGTGAGACTTAAACTTCCTCCCCTTGAATTCTCAAAACACCCAACTAGCAGCAGACAAACTCCTCTAAGTCCGAACAGAACCTTTAAGCTACTTTGGCATTCATCAGGCTGGATTTATTCATAGGACTGTGGCGGCAGCATCATGGTGCCAGACTGATAGAAGCCGGGGCGCCGAGGATAATTACCAAACATCTCACACAGACATCTCAGGCGTGCTTGTAGTTATTGATCCGTCTTCGAGAAGCCTCGTCGAAACCTGGCCACACCATCCAAACTTGGCCTCAATTGGCCGGCGGGCGTCCGAAGCCCAGCCGTCGCTCTACTTTGCATAAAGAGAGAGCGAGTGCGGCGCGTAATGGCCGTGCGAGGAGGGTGACCACGGCGGAGCAGAAAAACATACAGATTATACAGACAGAGAACGCTTTCGACCTCAATTATAATATGTAGATGGAACGGCGATGGAGACGGAGAGGGGGGACGAGGGAACCAGGAAGCTGGATTTGATGGACTATATCAGAAGAAAGTTATCATCTTCATGAGAAGAAGAGTTGTGGGATAGGATGGATTTAGAGAGGCTGATAAGGAAGTCTGGAGGTCAATGAAAACGATAAAGCGGAGATAGAGAAGTTCTGTACGTAGTTTAGCTTCGGTGAAAGGACAACGGTACCAGAAGAGTTCTTTTTCACATATTTCACGTGAAGAAAACTGGTAGTACCGTCACGCGTCGGCGAGAAGCTGATTCAGCCCAATAATTATACGTTTAGGAGAAATCTGTGGTCGACATACGTCAGAAACAGAACAATTATTACTTAACATTACTTAACATATCGTAACATAGCTAAATTGAAAATGAACGGATGCTTTTAAAGTCCGGATCAAAATGATCTAGAATCTTTTTACCGTCATTCTCCAGGAACAGAAACACCTTTTTTTTTGCTATCCTGGATTTGAACATTTTGAGCAAAATTCATGAGAAATGCTAATAATCTTTATCCGATTCATTCGTCTAATGTGAACATTTTAAAGTAAAACACGATATATGCAAGATAAATCTGCTTGAGTCGATTCATTTGCACCAAGTTTGGACTATTTGGGACTAACAGTTAAGAAATTATGGCCCAAAAATGTTTGGAGTTAAAGCTCCCCCTAGTGTCAGAAATATACAACCGACCTTTCCCAAAATGATTCCAGTTCTTCCACATACTAAGATTAATGTGGGTATAAAGTTTGGAAACGATCTATCAAAGGGTTTTTGAGTTCTGTCTAGGAAACGGTCTTTCTCAGAAGAAAATGTTTGTACTGAAATGTAGAGCTGACTTTGGAGGAGGCGCGGGGAACGTGGTGGTCCGGTTGTTGGTGTGACATTTACACAGAAAAGAGAACATGTGCGCTTAAATGTAGAAATTCTCAGGAGAAACCATTTAGTGCCCCCCAAAGAATGTTGTGTGCGTGTGCATCTCTGTGCGTAAGTGTATATTTTCCACCGCTGCAAATTTACACTAGAAATCCATCAGAAAAAAATGTCCATGATAAAAACCCTCAACGCTCACATGGTGGTCTTCATTCAAAGTCTGTGTGTGTGTGTGTGTGTATTTGTGTGGGTGTGTGTTTGCAGGTGTATGCATATGCTTGTGTGTATGAGTGTGTTTGTATATATATATATATATATATATATGAGTGTGTGTTTGTAAAGTATGTGTGGGTGTGTTTGTTTGAATGTATGTATATATGTACATGTGTTCGTTTGTGTGTGTGTATGAACGTGTGTGTATGTGTACATGTGTATGTGCGTGTGTTTGTGTAAATGTATGGTTGTGTATGAGTGTGGATGTGTGAGTGTGTGTGCGTGTGTATATACATGCGTACGTGTGTGTGCTTCAGTGAATTTATGAATGTATGTGTGTATCTGTGTTTATATGTGTGAATGTATGAGTGTGTGTGTATGTATTACTGTGCGTGTGTGTATGTATGAGTGTGTATGTATGTATTACTGTGCGTGTGTGTATGTATGAGTGTGTGTGTATGTATTACTGTGCGTGTGTGTATGTATGAGTGTGTGTGTATGTATTACTGTGCGTGTGTGTATGTATGAGTGTGTGTGTATGTATTACTGTGCGTGTGTGTATGTATGAGTGTGTGTGTATGTATTACTGTGCGTGTGTGTATGTATGAGTGTGTGTGTATGTATTACTGTGCGTGTGTGTATGTATGAGTGTGTTTGTATGTATTACTGTGCGTGTGTGTATGTATGAGTGTGTGTATGTATTACTGTGCGTGTGTGTATGTATGAGTGTGTGTGTGCGTGTATTTGTGTGAACGTATAGCCGTGTGTGTGTTTGTGTTGGGGTATGTATGAGTGTGTATGTGGGTGCATGTGTGAATGTGCGTGTTTGTGTATATGTGTGAGGTTGTGTGTGTGTGTGTGTGTGTGTATGCGTCAGTGTGTGTTTGTGTGATGTGTATCTCAGCTAGGATCCACATTGACTCCTGAGAGGTGGGAAACATTCGTTGAGTGAAGAAATGTCTCAGAGCCAGAAGAAATCATGAGTGAGAAATATTAATGGAAGGTGAGAACACACTTTCATCACGTTTCACTCGAGTCGCTCTCTCTTTTCTCACTAGTCAGAACTTTTTCATGAAAGCGACGTAACGTCACATTCAATTTGAGGAGTTCAATCGGGGAAATTACCTTTGCGATTAGAGGCTTTTCAGGGAGACAGAAGAACGTGTTTATCAAACGTCTGGACATTTTGGAAAATCAAATTTTGATTAAAAATAACGGCTGACCCTCCCGTCTCTCCAGGGTTAATGGAGAATTTAGACATGCAGGGATGCGCTATGTCCTTAGAGGTTTGTACACACACACACACACACACACACACACACACACACACACACACACACACACACACACACACACACACACACACACACACAAACACACACACACACACACACATACACACACACACACACACACTCTCGTCCGTGTCGGTCTCTCACTCTGTGATATGCATACAAACGCACACCTGTTGAATTAAGTAGTAGACTAAAATGCGCGTCGGTCCGCCATCATTCCAGACAAAGACATCAAAGGAAGTTAAGGGACGCCCTGAAGAGGAGCTCACTTGCAATATTTATTATTTTTTTGATTAATCCCTCATCTTCGTCTCTCAGACTCGGGCATTCTCACGTTTCAGAGATCTCGTATGCGATCGGATGTCACACTCTGACTCGCTTCATAAGCAGAAAAGTGTCTGTTTAAACAGATTCCAATCCTCTGATCGCTGTGCAGCGCGCCGTTTTCCTCGGATATGTGTGATGCAACGGCGAGGCTTTCTGTGAAGACGCCAGGTTTACTTTTTCAACTGTGTCTCTTTTCTTTGCAAAAAATAAAAAGAGCTAAAACCCATGCTCAGAATGTAGAAACTCAATCCTTCTAGTGTCACGTCGGAATTGCGAAACATTTAAAGGTACCGCCCACTTCCTCCGCCTCCGTATTCTCATATGGTCTCCACAAAGAGCAGAGGCGGATAATCTTGGCATTCCACATCTGCAGAGTAGAGTTGGCGCCATGCTTTGATAGAATTCCTGCTCTATCTGATGGGGACAATAAAGTTGGAGCCGGAATGAGATGCATCTGAGTTTCAGCAGCGGGAGCTCATCGTGATGCAGCGTCATGACAACTAGGCCCCAAAAAGGCAACAAAAGGCTACTGAGAGATCTAAAGGCTGCTTCTGCCTTCTCTTCATCACTTTCAATAGTTTGCTTCATCCAGTAAAGGGCGCTGACTGAAGACGACGGCCTCGCCACAAACTACGGGGGGATTTAATCTGACATATTTGGGTTGAATGAACATTTACTGATATAATCCTTAATAAGGAAAAACAGAAGCGATGTGAGGGAACGTAGAACGATGCCTGTGGGAAACACGGACTTTATATCGAAGCAGCAGCAGAGAAACGCTTTGAACTCATCAGGGTTAAAAAACAAAAAAAAACGAAAAGGCTCCACACCTGCAGCAGCCATCAGGTATGGGCCAGCGAACGTTTCAGGTAGATAACGTATCTCTACACGTGAAAGCTGCACTCTGTGTGTCGTTGCTTTTCACCTGTCAGATATCTGAACCGAATAAAGCTGCTGGAGACAGAACCAGCGACTTTAGGGGGGTGTTTAATGCCCCTCCCCGGACGTCGGTGTCCGTAAAGTCGTCCAATAGAAGAGCAGACAAATCTGAGCGCGTAGAGCTGAAAGCCTTCGGCCCCGGCCGAGGAAGCCGAGGAGACATGATTAAAGCCTGTATTTCCGATCACTTACTTCTCCATTAGGAAGATTGATGGCGGCTGAGCCGGCCGGGGACACCGGACCCCCGTGAAAAATGATCCTATTACCTGTTGGTGCTGAAAAAAGGTGTTTTTAAAACTCCTCACGGTGAGTTATTCACTAATCCTGCTGGAGAACTGGCTCACAAACATGTTTGTGTGCTCGCTTACAGTGTGTGTGTGTGTGTGTGTGTGTGTGTGTGTGTGTGTGTGTGTGTGTGTGTGTGTGTGTGTGTGAGTGTGTGTGTCAACATGCATCAGTTTCTGTGTGTACATGTTTGTGCCAACTGTGTGTGGGCAGACTGGAGTACATCAATGAATCCTGCGTTTGACAGATATTTAAAATGCAAGTACCAGAAGTCGACTCATCAATATGTGACAGACGGTTCAGGAGCCTCCAGGTGAGTGTGTGTGTGTGTGTGTGTGTGTGTGTGTGAGTGTGTTTGTGTGTTTGTGATTGTGTGTGTGTGTTTGAAACTCAAATACTGAATAGAATAGAATGTTTCAGAATCACTGTTGATGCTAATTATTGAAACATTCCACCCTGAGTTAACCCTTTAATGCAGGTTCAGTAATTATCATGCGGATAATTGTGATTAGGATTGAATTGTTTTTCTGTTGTTCCATTTTATCCCGCCGTTGATTCTAATCCCAATAATACAAACTCCTCCCATGATGCAGTAGAGTCAGTCACAGGAGGTTAAATTCCTTTAAACAGGTCAGAATACATACACAAGGCCGACCGGACTTGTGTATGTATTCTGACCTGTTCAAATTAATTCAACATCCCTCCTTAAACCAACTGTAGGACATTTTCGAAGTGAAAATGAAACTTTGTTGGCCTTGATCCCACTAGCTTTAGCCGCACTGTTAACGTTAGCTTTGAAAGTTGCTATCTTCCTAAGGTGACTAAATTTGAAGTGTGTAATAAAGTTTGTTGTTACGCCGCAGCTCCTTTTGCCGTGGTAGCTAATGCTAGGTGTGCGTGTACGGCGCCTGAGTGCAAGTGAGGCCGATTGTTGGATTTCATCCAATCACGCATCCCTCGCCTCTACTCAAAAGTTACAGCTGGTGCTGATGGGATGTCTCGTATTCAGTCGGCTTGGATAAATTGGAATTTTAATCACATTATAGTGTAATAAAAATCTAGTGGCGGTCCCAAGCCCGGATAAATGGGACGGGTTGTGTCAGGAAGGAAGAAAAAAACATCAGGAAAAAAATGGCGTCACAAAAAAAATATCACTTTTGTTACCTGCTCATATTTCGGGGGAAAATTACTGACTAAACAAAATAGACAGTAATCAGTTGAAGGATCACTGAGACGTCGTCAGTCGCTCTGGATTAAGAGAATTTTGCAAAATTCTCTTAATCCTATAT
Organism: Lophius americanus; assembly: GCA_037951165.1. Lineage (NCBI taxonomy): Eukaryota > Metazoa > Chordata > Actinopteri > Lophiiformes > Lophiidae > Lophius > Lophius americanus. The sequence continues at coordinate 812,912 of JBBDHG010000147.1, read as the reverse complement.
TGATTGGAACGATAAAGTTTTTCAGAACACTCATATTGAGATTTCCTCAATCACGGTCTCAAATTCGCTGGGAAATAAAACATTACGTTTCATCTGCCAGAAAAAGCTGGAACTAACTACTTTTATATTAAACATGCGCCGGAAACATGCACACGTGTAACGCACGGACCGATGCAAGCGTGTTGGACGGCGTGCGCTTCATTCAAATGGCCTTTAATGCTTTGAATAGAGGAGTGTTAGGGGAGCGGAAGGTGATGTACCGCAGCTCGGCTCATTTTCAGACAGAGGAGATGTTTACTGATGAATGAATGGCAAGGTGGGCTTTTGAAAGTAGGCCTCCCTTTCAACCTGCAGCCCGTCATACAGACGAGGCCGAGTCGCTCCTCTTTCTCCACCAGTGAATGGAGAATTCTGGATCCGGGGTGAAAAGACTAATATAATGAGTTTTCTCCGAGGCTACTGTAAGTACACGGAAAAACATGTTCTACTTGTTGAATAACAAACTAATGCGACAAAAAAACATTGTGTTGGACATTAAAACGTACATTATTTCTATCTATAGACATGATGTTATCAATATATTATCATCCATCTATATACATGTTATTTATCTGTTATATATCTATAAACATGATGTTATTGATCTATTATCTTTCTATAGACATGATGTTATCAATATATTATCTATAAAACATGATGTTATTTATCTATTATCATCCATCTATATACATGTTGTTATATATCATCTATCCATAGAAATTATGTTATTTATCTATTGTCTATAGACATGATGTTATCTATCTGTCATGTATCTATAAACACAATGCTATGAATCTATTATCTATCTATAGACATTATGTTATTTATCTATAGACAAGATGTTGTGTATCTATTATTTACCTATAGACATGATGTTATTGATCTATTATTTATCTATAGACGTGATGTTGTGTATCTATTATCTATTTATAGACGTGATGTTATGTATCTATTATTTATCTATAGACATGATGTTATTTATCTATTATCTATCTATAGACATGATGTTATTGATCTATTATTTATCTATAGACATGATGTTATTTATCTATTATCTATCTATAGACATGATGTTATTGATCTATTATTTATCTATAGACACAATGTTATTTATCTATTATCTATCTATAGACATGATGTTATTGATCTATTATTTATCTATAGACATGATGTTATTTATCTATTATCTATCTATAGACATGATGTTATTGATCTATTATTTATCTATAGACATGATGTTATTGATCTATTATTTATCTATAGACATGATGTTATTTATCTATTATTTATCTATAGACATGATGTTATTGATCTATTATTTATCTATAGACATGATGTTATTTATCTATTATCTATCTATAGACATGATGTTATTGATCTATTATTTATCTATAGACATGATGTTGTGTATCTATTATTTATTTATAGACATGATCTTGTGTATCTATTATTTATCTATAGACATGATCTTTTGTATCTATTGTATTACATTTGAAAATATAATGATTATTTATTTGTTTTTTGTCTAATATTTTTGAGTTAATTGCGTCGTGTACAAAGTTCAGTACCAGGTTGATATTTTGGTGTCCACATACTTTTGGCCAGGTATTCTCACGTAGGCTACGCAAACCACCAGACCGGATTCTCGCCCTTTCAAACGCGGAAATATCGGCGTTTCAGCCCGATCCAAGATCGGAACCGATATTTAAAATCCGTGTATTTTCTGACAAATCTCTTACGTTCGTGTCACGGGTTGCAACATCAACTTTCCAGCGGAGCGTCTCAGGGCTGTTGGGTTTCAATCTGCGGCTGCAAGGAGACTCAAGGTCGGACCCCATGAGCCCAATCTGCTTAATGACACATGGCGAGCTTCAGATGAGGGTTGGAGCAGCATGGAGGTTATTATAGCCGCGATCCGCACCTGCGTTTGACGCGTTCCTCACGACGCGGACCGACACGGAGGCGATGTGATGGAGATTGGAATCGGCGAAGTGAGAGGGATTACAAATTGAAAATGAAGGAAGGGAGCAGGAAGTTGTTTTCGCCGCTCCGATCGCTTCAACCGGAGCCTGGGTTGTCGCCGCCGCCGCAGAACGTTTTAAAAGCTCATATCCGGCGTAAAAACGATGTTTAAAAAGCCGTTTCGAGCTTTATGTCAATTTTTTTTTCTTTTTGAAATGAACGTTGCATCTTAGTAGTAAAAGAAATTAATAAAGAAAAATGTATTTTTCTATACAAATACATAATGATAATAATATTCATAATATTTAACATTATTAATAATAACATTTGATTGAAATCTAAATGTATGAGTTTAAATCTAAATCTCAATGTCGAACCTAAAGGATTTAGAACAAAACTTTATGTTTAGCTAAAAAAATTAAAAATGCTTATTTAGACTGACGTCAGCGGGAAAAACCAAAATAAAAGCTTCCAGGTACAATTTCATGCAAATCCGTCATACAAAGAAACAAATAAACAGAAAAAATAACCTCGTTGCCAGAAGTAGTGATATTTATCTTAAATATGATATAGGGACTGGCCTCCAGGTATTATGGGTAAAATGAGAAAGATGATGTGTGAATTACTTACGGTTGTTTTTTACAGTGTATCACGTATGAATCCATACTTGCGTGATTGGTCGATTATGTGATTTTGTAAATGTATAATGACCGTCAGGAACACAGGTGCGTGAGAACGGACGCTCAGCCTGACCTGTGATTGGTGGTTACACAGCGAGATACGTTAGCGTGAAGATCTTACCTCACAAGCACGCCTTAATGGATCTTGTGTGAACTCAACAACCCCAAGAGAGAGACGGGGGGAAAACACAGTAAGAGGAGGAGAGAGGAGGAGAGAGGAGGAGAGAGGGGGAAGAAGAGGAGAGAAGAGGAGGGAGGAGGAGCTGACTGTGTGTGAAAGATAAAAGATGATATGACACACATGCGTGTCATTACGTGTGATTAGCAGTTAGCTGCGCGGCGGCGTCCATCTGCTTGATGGTTAAACAAAAGCAATGATTAGAGTCTCGCTAACATCACTACCGACACCAGGGTCACAGAACGCAACACGCGTGGGTGTGTGTATCTGTGTGTGTGTGTGTGTGTTTGTGTATGTGTGTATGTCTGTATATCTGTGTGTGTGTGCATGTGTGTGTGTGCATGTGTCTGTGTATGTATATCAGTGTGTGTGTGTGTATGCGTATATGTATATCAGTGTGTGTCTGTGTGCATGTGTGTGTGTATGTATATCAGTGTGTGTGTGTGTATGCGTGTATGTATATCAGTGTGTGTGTGTGTGTGTATGCGTATATGTATATCAGTGTGTGTCTGTGTGCATGTGTGTGTGGTACAGGACGGTTAGATTTGTTCAGAGTGTTTTTACATCGTTCAGACTTTCAGAACAAATACGCAAAGTTCGAAAATAATAAAAAAATAAACAAAAAAAAGACGTAAGAAGGAGAAGTCAGAAATGGGCTTTGGGAACACATCGGATACAAGAACAGAAAAAAGTTATATGGAACGACGAAGGAATTTTAAAGCAACAGGAAATGCTAGAACTCCGTTGGCAACAGAAAAAGCTCGGAATGGTTCAGAATTACAAATGAATGGGACAATTTTCCTTTTTTTTGAAGAACTGGAAGTTATTCCAGGTTTTTTTTTTTTTTCTCTTCACATGAACAGTTTCCACAGACAAAGAATGAAATCGCGACATGAATTATGACGGCGCTCCGCCCCTTTTTGGAACGCCACCAGCGTCGAGCTACAGCAGTTTTCACCAGTTTCACACAGTTCTAAATAACTGATGTGGGAACAGCTGCCCTGATCAACAAACAACACAAACAAACAAACAAACAGACAGAAATATGACTAAAACAAAACAAAAGAAAAGTGATAGACATCCTGAGTTTGTTTCTGATTTGGATAAGAGATTGAGATTTTGACCTCCAACTCCTTGTTCCTAGACGGAGAAGGTCGGAAAAACGAGAAAAGAGGAAGTCCACCGTTTGACTTTTGTTTCAAATTACATAGGTGGTGAGGTGTTGAGCTTCCAGGATTAGAGGTGGTGTCCTTTCGAAGAAGAAACGCGGCGCAGGGAATTAAAAAGAAAGGAAAAAGGAGTTGTGACCATCTGCAAAATGAAGTTGCGTCCTACTCAAACGTCCTCTGGTCGGACCCGGCGTACCACAGCATGTGGGTTTTGTACTTTTTTTCTTCTTGACTTCCCCCACAATCACCATGTAATATAGATTTGAGGGGCGCCCGGTCTGTCGGGGATGGGATTCAGCCTCAGTCAAGCAGAACCACAGTGACTGTAGAGAAGAGAGGTCTCCCATCTGCCGCTGTGATCACTGCAGGCTGAGAGTCTGAAGTCAAGTCCAACCGGGAAAACACGAGAGCCGGCACTCCGACCCGCTGCTTCCTGAATCTGACTGGTGCCTCGTCTTTCCACATCCCTTCAAGGGGGGCAGCAGATCAGGCTGGTGAGTCACCCCGCTCTGGTTATTCCACTCCTCCATCATCAATTTAAGGCAGTTGGGAAAATCTCATCCGATCCTTAATCAAATATACCTTCAGCGCCGGATTCATAGGGTCTCACACTCAGAGGACGGAAATACACATAAATATAATTCAGGTTCTTCTTCTGCTGGTTGGTTGCTGGAGTCCGATGGGATACCGGAACACAGAAACTGCTCAGACAGCAAACCCCCTTTAATGGCCATCAGTTCTGATGTGGGAGGAGCTCTTGCATATTTGAAGTATTCATGTTTATTTGCTTCAGAATTCAGTTTCACATAATTCCAATAATTCCAGCTATGAGAATGTTAGGTGTTTGTTTACTTGATCAGTTTTCACAAAGGTTATGATATAAAAGATCCTAACACAGAACCTTGTGGCATGCCCTTTCTTAGGAAAGAAGAAGTACAACTAGCAGCTTCTACTCAACAATGTTTTTGTAATCAACCGCCTCATTTATATCATTTAAAGCCTTAAGGGCAGTCGTAACGATGCCGTGCCTTTTCCTAAAACCAGATTGATATTTGGACATCATCAGCATATAACAATTCCTTAAGTTGGTTGCAGGCAAGTTTTTCATAAACCTTTGCCAACATACTTTTTGAGATCGGCCTCTAATTGTTGACGTTTGAGGGGGCGCCGCCTTTCAGCAGAGGGAGTTTTTAGAATACTATTTGGTCCTGATTGGATGTTTTTGGTTGTATAAGTTTACATAATTCTGTTTAGGTTCATATCTGGTGCACATGAATCGACTCGAGGAGATCTATCGTGTCATATCTTACTCTAGTAGTCGCGCGACCCTGAACAGGATTAGCGGTAATTGATAATGAATGAGGTCATATTTTACTCACGAGGGAAATTTACCTCACATGAAAAACCTCGAAAAGCTCTAACCTGTATTTTACTGTATCTGTTCCTACTTCATTCACCAAGGGGAGCTCTTTTTCGGTAAATCGCCTATTTTTTGGACAAGAATTCTTAAACCTTGGTCCGATTCATTCCAAATTTACTTTACATGAACTGGGCGAGATACAGAACATAGTAGCCGACCCCTGGGTATATAGCATGTGTCGTATTCTTGATCCACTATGGGATCTTAGAAACAGATTGCTGACTTTATGGAAATATGTTGGCGTCTGGAAAGCCTCCTCTCTACGTAGAGTAATTAAAACCCATGATTATGATTGTACGTCGTTTGCTGCTACTCAAGTCTTCAATCGAGAAATTTTTTTATCCCGAAAAATGAATTTGTCTCAAGATTTAAAGGATGTTGGAGGAGATTTTCGCGGAGCAGCAATACGATAAATCGCTGCTTTCACTGATTTGCAGAAGTGATTGACAGCAGAGACAAATCACGGCGGGTTAAATAAGAATCGGTAACGAGGAAAGGAGTCCTGTTCTATTATACATTTCCCCTTTTGTTTAATTATTCAACATTATCTGAGAGATAATCACGTTCTATATTTTACGACGTCTCATTGTCCATGTTTGCATCTTCTTTCCTCGCAGACCTGCGTGTGAAAGACCGTTCCCTCCAAAATCATTCATTAATCCATCGTTGCCATGAATGAATGAATGACTTATGACCTGACAGACAGAAGGTGCGTGTTTGACAATTACAGCTTTATTTTTGGTTGTTTTTTGGTTGTTTTTTTAAACTCGTTTGATTTGATTACTCTGATTTGTTTTACTGTGTTTTTGAATCCGAGACATAAAAAACACATTTATTTCTCTCTCTGCTTCTTTCACCTTGGATTTCTTCTTTAGATTTTAAACCAGCTTGATTGGTGTTGTGAGACAGAAATGTGACTGGAGTCCTTATCGGGACATGACATGGAGATGTTCCATCGGATAAGCGTGGACGGCAGCGGGTCCGAGAAGCGGCGAGAGGGAAGGTGTGCGTGAGGGTCTGTGGTCATGATGTTCATGATAACGGCGGTGAACGTGACTCTGAGCTGTTTGCTGCAGTTAGAGACCCTCTGAATGATGAAGAGGGGGTTTAAAGGAAACCCACAGAGTACAGCCTGTACCAATACAGACACACACACACACACATGCACACACAAATACACACACAAACACATACAAACACACACATACACATACGCACACACACAGGCATACACACACACACACACAAGCACACACACACTCATTATCACACACTAACATACACACACATACTCACACATATACACATATACAACACATACAAAAACACAAAAACACACATACACACACGCACACACACACATGCACACACAAATACACACACAAACACATACAAACACACACATACACATACGCACACACACACTCATTATCACACACTAACATACACACACATACTCACACATATACAAACACATACAAAAACACACATACACACAAACACACATACACACAAACACAAATACACACACAAATACACACACAAACACATACAAACACATACAAACACACACATACACATACGCACACACGCAGGCATACACACACACAAGCACACACACACTCATTATCACACACTAACATACACACACATACTCACACATATACATACACATACAAAAACACACATACACAAACGCACACACATACAAAAACACACATACACACAAACACACATACACACACATACTCTCACACACAACCATACTCATATACACAAACAAACACACACACACACAAACATACACAGACAGACAAACAAACAAGCACACAAAAACACAAACATAAATACACGCACACAGACATACTCACACACACCCATACACACATCTCACACGCACACACAAACATACAAGCACAAACAAACAAACACACATCACACACACAAACACAAACACACACACACGCTTGCTTTCAGCGGGTCTGGACTCAGTGACTCTAGAGAACGTTCTCAGGTTCTTTCTGCACAGAGGGGTCAAAGGTCGACACGGTAAAGAACCACTATGCTGAGGTTAATGGTGCACCTGTGGTGAGAGTCAGGTTGTGGACACTCAGAAGAACACAGAGAGGACAAAAGGATGTTTGTGTCTGAATATAGAGAGAAGGTGAATGTGTTATTAGGGCGAGGTAGATTCTGTTCTGTTACCATAAAGAACGTTTAAAGTTATGTTACCTGTGCTAACCAGGATTCACAGTTTTTATAGTCGGAGTCCTGTTTTCACGCAGATTCATCAAACACAGACCCCGACGACTTTACACCTCATGTACAAGCCAGTCCTTCCTCAAATTAAATAAAAAGGTTACGTCGGAAAAACAACATTTTTCTTTAAAAAAACACCACAGAGTGAGAAAAAAGTAACTATTAGTATTAAAAATTATAAGATAGATTTTCTCCAATCGGTTCATTCATCCATTCATACGCAATTCTAACTTAATCAGACAAGTTGTTGTTTTTTTGACAAATTCTGGACAGTCTTTGCTTTTGTTAGTTTGGGAGTTTATAATAAAACACAATTTGATATGTAAAAAAAACAAAGGGTCGACATAATAAACTGTAGTTTCAGCTTTGAACTAAAAAAAAAGACTTTATGAATTTGTGTGTTTATATATATATATATATATATATATATATATATGTATAAATGTATATATGTTAATTTATATATTAATATTCATGTATGAAATTGGGAGGAAAGTAAATAAGAACGAAATAAATCAAAATCTGAAAATGGGAAATCTGAATAAATAAATGATTGAATAAATGAATTCTAAATCTCTCGATATCTTTATTGATTGACCATTATAGGGATTTATCTACATTCTGCTTCTGCGTCGCCTTCCTTCACCGGGGGTTTGTTGTGTCGGACCCCGACATAGATTTCTGTGGATTCTTGGATTTTTTTATTCAGACTTATCGATTCCAAAAAAGGGAAATTCCCTAATATTCCATAATATAATATTCATAAGACTGCAGCTCTCTCTTAAATGCTACGATCACCATTAATGCTAATTAGAAAGACATGCTACCGATCTTAGAGGTAGTTCAAATAAATTGCACAAAATCTTTACCATCAATGTTTTTTTTTTTAATGTATTTGAGAAACATAAAAACGGGATGCCAAAGTATATCACGTAATTCATCAAAGGGTAAAGGAGTAATTAAATCAATGAGGTAATGATGTTTATTGATGCATTTAGAAGTCAGGGGTAGTTAGCATATCAGCAAACATGTTAAAATTGTTAAAATTCCTCATAAATGAAAACCCTCTTGAAACGGCGCCCCCTGTCTTTAGAGGCGACCGTCGAAACGTCAAAGAAGTTTTAAACTAATATGAGTTGTTTAAAAGCTTTAGCACCAGCACTCAACAACATTCGTCTCGTCATCAACCTGTGCTCCACAATGATGAAATGATGTTTGTTTGTTTGTTTGTTTGTTTGTTTGTGAGCAGGATTACAGAAAAACTACTTAACGGATTTGCATTAAATTTAACCCACAGTTTTGGCACATCTAAGAGGTGTTTAAATTTCGGGGACGTTAACTGATTGGCATCATTTAAATAAAGTAAAATAAAAAAATAAGCCTTCTGGTGTAGAAATGTCAAAATGTGGCTATTGCTGCCTTTTTTTCCCCTTTGATGTTTCTTTGATGTATTTTGGGGGTTAGAGCTGGCAACTCAGTTTGAAGAGTTCCTTTGATTCCTTTGATGTTTCAAGAGTTGTTTCAAGAGTTCATTTGATTCCTTTGATGTTTCAAGAGTTGTTTCAAGAGTTCCTTTGATTCCTTTGATGTTTCAAGAGTTGTTTCAAGAGTTCCTTTGATTCCTTCGATGTTTCAAGAGTTTCTTTGATTCCTTTGGTGTTTCAAGAGTTGTTTCAAGAGTTCCTTTGATTCCTTTGATGTTTATTTGGAGGCGGAGCTTCGGGCTTAGTGGGCTGACCAGACGCTGAAGTGGAAGGCACAGGAGATGAGCCGCTCCGAAGTATTCGAGATGTACACAGAGAGTTTGTTGATGTTGTCGGTAGATTTTGAGGATTCCTGCCTCTCCGTCTTGTCTTCATTTGGGTCCGACTTTGGATCAGCATCGACTTAATTTACTTTAACATATTGAAATACACGGTTGAGTGATTAGTGAACAATAATGGATTCATGCACAGAGAACTTTCTAATTGTCCTATTTTCTTTCTATATTTGTTGTATGTATAATGTTCTCTTGTATCAGACTGTGGTGATGTAATGACAGGAATGCGGGCCCATCTATATTGTTGACCGTTTTAGCCTGAGCCTTACCCACTCACTCAGCATTCATATATGCCTGAGTGGTTGGAGGAGGTCATGTGATCGACGCCATGAGTTTGTCCGTTGGAGAGTAGTTGTGTCTTCATAGCGCAAAGCAACAGATTCTATTCCACCTGCGGTTGATTGACGCTTCCTCCCTGTTTCCTGTCAAAAAATTCTTCAGCTGTTCCATCAATGAAGTCCAGCGGGACCAGAAACATTTTTTTATTTTGAAATCCATCCAGAAGGAGCCTTCCATTTTATCATAGAGTCAACGTTCATTCAGGGAGCGACTACTAGAGAAGTCATCGTCATCCGGCGCCGTACAGAGGAGGAAGACGAGTTATGGAGACGCCATGGTGGGAGACATTAATTTGCTTGGTGGACTCTTGCTGCATCTCCTAGCGCCTTCTCCGGTAGTTACGGAGTCTGCTGCTGCCTCCAGTTATTAACTTGCAGCTCTTCCTGCTGGTTCTTGTGACGACGCCTGGATCCGTCTTTGCTTCACCTTGTTGTTCCCTCTCTCTCTCTCTCGCTCTCTCTCGCTCTCATCTCTCTCTCTCTCTCTCTACCGTACCCTTCCGTTGCCCGCCCTTCGCTCTCTCCATGTTTTTCTCACACCACCAACCCTCCTGCTCGGCATCTCCACGTCTGTGCTGTTGTTTGTGCTGAGGGCTACAGAGGCAGAGGAGCACAAGGAGAGTAAGGAGAGCAGGGAGGCCTGCAGATGAATCAGCTGGCTGGAGGGCGAATAAAGACGGTTGTAGTCCGTGAAAACGGCGAGAGCGGCGTTCCTGCAGCCCCTCAGAGAGACAGAGCCAGAAACAGACAGAAAGTAGCGAAGCTGCTTGTTAAAAGCGGCGCTTGTTTTATTTTCCCTACACGGCTGTCACTTCTGAACCCACCCCATAAAAAAAAAAAATCACTTTGGAGTAAGATATCAAGATTTGATATAAGTGTGTGTGTTGCTGACGTAGAGGCGGTACCGTTGCTGCTTCGCCCGTTAGCCGGGAGCTCCAATTTGACAACAATTCTGAAACTCATGAAGATAATTTACTGTAAACGTTTTTTTCTGTAAACTTGAGCCTCTACAGTTTGGAATCCTTTTCTGTTTTTTTCTATCCCGCATTTGTAATGAAGCTGAATATCATCAGTTCAAAATGACGCGGTTAAGGTTCATTTTTCTATTTTCGGTTATTGTTATTAAACGTAAATGAAAACAAAACCTAAAATACGTCACTTCCTCTGCGACTTCCTCTCTCGGCTCTAAATGAAGAATGCAAATGTTTAAATGTCAATCTTCTAACTATAGCTCTACTTTGTCATCCTTGACACCGAGCCCACAGATTGAACTCCTCAAATGAAACGGGACCTTATGGTCGTTTAAAACGAAGCTCCCCCTAGTGGGTCAAACGTGAACTGTTAGAGTAAAGCGTGATGTTCCTTCAGATTCATATGCACCGAATTTGGACTTAATCTAAAATAACAGTTGAGAAATTCTGTCTTCAAGACATTTGGAGATAAAAACAACCCTTAGAGTCCGAAATTTTGCAACCAACCTTTCCCAAAGTCAATCCAGTTCTTCCTCACACAAATGTCTACATGGATATAACATTTTAAAATGAAATACAACAATGTCATCATTAAATAATTATATAAGTATTATTCTGTTAATTTTGTTTCTGTTTAAAAACACGCTGGACCAAACAATTTGTCACTTTATGATAAATCTAGAGCGCATAAAATATTGAATTAACAAATGACCCAAAGAAATAAGCAACGACATCATTTTTCCATCGTCTTTCTTTTCTGAGTTCATGGGTTAAAGCCTGACGGGTCTCACGCACACACTAAGATACATCTTCTGCCTCTAAATGATTCACAGAGGCAACCCAAATGGCGACATGTGACATTCTGGGAATGACGCTGAGCTCTAATAGCATATTTGTTCAGGGCTATTTGCAAAGCCTGATTAATCCATATCTGCTTCCCTGCTGACAATTGGGGGCACCAAAACACAGAATGTGTGGGACACTGGGACATAAAAAGAAGAAGCTACACTGTTATGTTCTGCCTCTCTGTCCCCCCCCCCCCTCCTCTCTCCAGCCTCATTCCCACTTCCTCAATCGCATTCATAGCATTTCTCTTCCTGCCTCCCGGTTGCCCTCTGCCTTTTCCTCTCGTCTCCTTCACCTCACTCCCACATCCAGCCATTCCTTCCCGCCTAGGAACAACCCCTCGCCCTGCAGCTGTTTGGCCTTCCACGTCCTCTCTGCCTCTCTCTCTCTCTCTCTCTCTCACCTGCTTCCCACTAATAATCTGACAGCTCGTCAACATTTCAAAGGCGTTCTTTTTTTCCTTCTGATAGCTGGAATGTTTTTCATAACCCCCTAACCCTGTTCATACTGGAGAGGCGTGGGCTGCCAACCTTTTCCATAACTTCTGGTAACTGGAGAGACCCTCTATACACATGAATAAAAATAAGTAATATTTATTTTGAAGTTAATACTTTGATGCAGTCTTATTTATATTCCGTGTGGCGTGTCCCCTGCATTTGTGTCCATTATAGAAATATAGAAATAAAAGAAATTCTGTATTTTCCATGTGATTGGAAGCAATAAATGGATTTGTCTTATAAGTATCAGCAGATTTATTTAATTTATTGATATTAGTGACCTGATATTATGGTTTAAATTGCTTATTCTTTCCATCAGTAGTATTTATCTCTCCGAATAATTGCAAATTCTGCAGCGGCCGCGTCCGGCGCAGATTGTTCGTGTTAACGCGATAACTCCAAAAATGTGTCACGGATCATTTTAAGATTTTTTAGCCTTATAGACTTTAGTGTGAGGAAGAACAGCATTGATTTACGGAAAGTTTGGTAGTATATCTGTGAAACAAGGAGGAACGTTATGTCCAAACGAAATTAATTCACTTGAGATTGAAGTTGTTTATGTTGGGATTTATTTTAGTAGTTCATATTTCACTCACTAGGGGGAGTTTTATTTAAAGAAATAACAGATTTTTAGACATAACTTCCAAATGGTTTGTCCGATATAGTCCAAATTTGGTGAATAGGGGGCAACTCAAGGACTTCTTTTAGGGGTCTATACTCTTGCTGTCTGGAATAACAGCATAGGCCTACATTCACTTTAATATGAATTTATTGTTAAAGGGAAATAAAAAAGGAGAATTATTACTTTTTCCTTGATATTCAGGCCTCCAGAAATTCAACCTTGTACTAATGATATGTTCACCTCTACTAGATTTGACACCCAACATGTAATTCATTACATTAAGCACCAGTTTGAAGGAGATAAATGTGAGGAGAAAAAGGATAAACCATCAAAAGTATGTTAAGCCCTGAAACGGCCTTACATGGAGACCCAGAGAGGAACCACATGGGACTAATAATCTAAGATCCTTTATCTGTCAGATGAGCAAAATAGAAACAAGTTAAAAAACAAAACCGTATAGCCTGAGACTCTCGTGAAGTTGGGCCAACCATTCATCCAGTAAAAACCTTCATTCCCTTAATTACACTGATGGGCTTCTTTTAGCCTTGGCGGCAGACCAGGCTGTTTTGGGTGGGAATCAAATCTGTTTAGCGAGCCAAAATAGATCAATCGGGCCTTGAAATAAAGAACCGAGCCAAGTCAGAGTGAGGAGTTACACAAGTCAAACTTCTGTAAATACCTGAGAAACACACCGCAGCGCTGTTTCAGAGAGAGTCAGTCTGAGGGCGCCGTTACAGCAGCATCGTATATTCAAATGGACATCGCCATAGCTATTTTTGTTCCTACACTTCTGTGAAGCGAGATAATTGTAAGATAGGAATGTCTAATGGTCACCATCAGTTGATCAGCTTATGTTTCCATTTTTTCAGTGAAGCAGGACACAACATGCAATTTCTATTTTATATATTCAGTATCCAGACTTCAGCCTCACAGTGAACTTGACTGCATGTTTGTCTTTGGCACTTGCATGACATTTCCCTCGTTGGACTTGTATACTTCATAATGATCATTCTAAAAATTCAAAAATTTTCTTTTTGTTTAAAAAAAAAAAAAAGAAATCTTATGAATTCCCTGCAGTACCGCCCCATAATATTAGGCATAACGCATCTTTGACAGCGCTATAGTTTGTTTTCTGTTCTATTGGTTGTTAAGTGTGTCTCGGACTATTACGTTTTTCATGTCTGGTTCCTATTCCAGGTTTTCTTTTTTCCAGTTAGTAGGTTTTCTCCATTTCCTGTTTTTGAGTTTTCGCCTTGGATCATTTTTGTTATTGGATATTTTTGTTGCTCTTTCCTTTATTTAATACGTTTCACTGGATTCTTTCCTATCTGTCTTTTCTGTGTTTGGGTCCTATTTTTGAACTGCACACATGATGATATGATGATGACTGATGAAGATTTCTCCAGTCTTATACTGTGTCATATTTATTTATCTATTATTTTTCCTTGTCTTTATCAGTTTTATGCCTTTATAGATTGTTTTTTTTGTTGTTGTGAAAAGTGCTTTACTAAATATATACATATATTATTATTGAAACACAAGGTTTTGTGATTAGTGAACTATTGCTGGATTCATGCGCTGAAGCTTATCATGAATATGAAGCAGATATTGAAAGACTGGATCTTTTTTCTCTAAATCAGGCCTTTTAGGAGGCGCTGACATCAGACCTAAAGTCTGTTGCTATGACAAATAACACATTCACACTGTCTTCTGTGTTGTCTTTGTTTGTGTGAGTCCTGCTGCTGCTGTCGAGAGTTATTAGCATTCACCACCACTACTGCTTCACCCGCCTGACGAGAGCCGCCACGCATCAACACACCCGATCTGTGTGTGTGCTGGACGGGCTTCACACAGAAATACCTTAAAAGTGAATTTGTTTGCCTAGCCCCGCTGAATACCGATGAGGTGTGAAGGCGATCCATAACATCACGCATCGACATGACAAACAAAGCAAAGGCCAAGGCATGTTACACGTTTGCTGATCTACCGATTGATTACATAAGGAAAAAATCGTCCCTGTTACCATTCCTCTGTAGATCGTAAAAGCGGTCCTTCACACGAACAGACATGAATTACACAGAGGGCAGCTGTTAGCCTGACAAGCTACAGTCAGTAATACGGAGGAAATACGTAAACAGGTTGCTGAAAAAGGAGAGATCCAAGAAAAACTATAGGTAAGCAATATACCGATATATGAAAAGTACACAAACCAGAACAAAGGTGTATATTGTAACAGATCGAACGTATAAAGATAAAATGTATACAACTGATCAAAGGTTTACAATGTAACGGATCGAACATGTACTAGAGATCAAATATGAACAAATAAACAGATCAAACATGAACAAAGTAACAGATCAAACGTATTATAGATCAAACATGAACAATGTAACGGATCAAACGTATTATAGATCAAACATGAACAATGTAACGGATCAAACGTATTATAGATCAAACATGAACCATGTAACAGATCAAACATGAACAATGAAACAGATCAAACAGGAAGAATGTTACAGATCAAACGTGAACATGTTCAACGCAAAGAAAGTAAAAAATCAAACGGGAAGAAAGTAACAGATCAATACATACATATAAAACATGTAAAACAGATCAAATGTATACAGATGAAATGAATACATATACAACCCAAAAAAAACATTCAATGTAGAAGATCAAACGCAAATCTTTGTTTTGACCTTGGTTCAAGCTTTCAAATGTACAACAAAACCTAAAGTGAAGCAAATTATCTGAATAAACGTCCTAAATCTTTAATACATGTTGTGGTTCTGACTTGTAATAGGGTCCCATTCCAAAACGATTAAATGAACAAGTTATACTCTTTAACACGGTTTCTAAATTTAAGTTGAGTTTAATAATAATTCCCAAAACAGAATAACTGGAGCCAGGTTTTTCGGCAGCACACAAGCATTGTTCTCAGCCCACCTCCATCGATGCTGCCTTCCAGCATTACTTGATGTCATTTTTTGGGGGGGTGGGTATTGATATTGAGGGGTCACAAGCCAGTGTTCCTCTAGTGACGGTCCCAAGCCCGGATAAATGGGGAGGGTTGCATCAGGAAAGGTATCCGGCATAGAATATATGACAAATCAATATGTGGAACACACAACTGATTTCCAAATCAGAAAATCAACAAACACTTATGCAAAAAAAGAAATGCACAGCTGACTAAAGACGTGAATGTTGTTGTTTTTTATAAAAAACTACAGAAAATCGATGGAAGCTGACACCAATACCAGTGAACGTTGGACTGGTCACACCGTGAAGACGGTCTAGGTACAGTTCTCGTGCACTAGAAAATAAAACAATCCAGATATGCTTGTTCGTCTTAAATAGGATGAAGTTCTATCATCAGGTGTCGACGAGATTCAATGTTTACATGTGAACATATGTAAACAGAAAAAAGCAACAACTCCAGAATCGGGGCTGGAGTTCATGTAAACATAAACTATGAATTTGTAATCAGAATTCCATTCATGCTCCACTACACACACACACACACACACACACACACACACACACACACACACACACACACACACACACACACACACACACACACACACACACACACACACACACACACACACACACACACACAGTGTAAGAGGCGGGGCGAGCTGTGTGTGTGTGTGTAAGGCATCAGCTCTACAGTAAACATTTGTCATTTAGCTCAACCCCTCAGGCTGTTTTCAGCTTACACTGCAGTGGTGTGTGTGTGTGTGTGTGTGTGTCTACGCAGCATGCATAGTATAGTCTCTATGTGAGAGAGTGTGAGGGAGACAGAGAGAGAGAGAGAGACCGGGTGTGATTAATCTGAGCTCGATGCTGCTCCAGTGTCAAGGTTCTGATTGTAGGTGAGACCTCTAACTCATATTCACTGACAGCTAAATAAAGCCGCGTGTCCGAGCGGCCGCGGCGTGAGCGAGACACCGAGGAGGTCGACCTGAAGTAATGCGAGTGTCTGAGGTTTTAGTGATGTGCTACTTATCACAAGGACAGGAAGGAGAAAAGCCTGCAGGCAGCAGCGCCGGCCCGACGTTCACCCTGGATCTGACTCAAAGTGACTCACGGCCCGATCTTCACTCTGAACTCTCATTTCCGATGAAAACAGAATCACTTTCCAAGGCTAAATCCATCCGGTTTTCAAATGATGACCACGAGTTGGCAAAAAAAAAACTTCATCATTGCCGCTGCGTCCGCCGCAGATCCTTCGCTTTAACCTAATTATGCAAAAACTGTTCAATGGATCTCTTTCAAAATGTATACCCACATGTACCTTAGTGTTAGGGAAGAACTGGATTGACTTTGGCAGGTTTGACACTAGAGAGACCCTTATCTCCAAAAAGACCAACAATTTAGACACCCATAATTCCCCCCCCCCCCTCCTTCTTTTTCTCACTGAAGTGGTTCTTTCCAGGAACCCACTTCTCACAATAATTTAATAATTTCCTCCAAGGACAGAGTGAAAAAAAGCATCACTTGTCGATTCTGGGTCAGAACTCTTGTATTGTTAAGAAAACCCATCTTGTTAGGTTGAATGTAGAAGGTGTCACCACGGTGATGTAGATGAAGGGTGATGTCACCTCGACCCCAAGTTCTCTCCTGGACACCGGGTCACAGAACACAATCAGGATTTATAGGTCGAGTGGCTCTGACACATTTCAGCCGGTCAGGATTTAGTGAAGAACGCTATTACAGCTATTCAATCGTAGCTAAAAAACAGGATTTGCTTAGAAAAGGGAAAAAGTAATGGGAAACGTCCATGAGAACTGAAAGTCTGGGCTCCTCAGGTTCCTTCATTTCCTATCTGGAATGAAGGATCTGCTGCTTCTCTTCAAGCACATGAAGGAGAAAACAGGTTGATTGCATTCATGAGATCAGAGGGAGTTTCCTCTAAAAAGTCTCCCCGCTGTTAATTTAGACTAAAGAAGGGAAAAGTAAGCTTTTACCCTTTTTCCTTCCAAAACTAGAGCGCCTTAAAAAAAAAACACATGCGGATATGACTCATGACGCAGACACCGGAAAACGGAATCGAACGGGAAGCTTCTGGAATGACCAAAGTCACATGATGGTTTGAACCAATCAGAAGCAAAGACTGAGGACAATCAGGAAAAACAAAGAGAAAAGCATCTCTAGCTACCTCATGGCTACTAATTGTATAACTGCTGACTCCACAGTTCCATGAAGGAGACGTTGTGGCACCTTTATGGTGCCTCACCAACATTACAGAGGAAACATAGGGGTTCATTGTTGTTCTGCCTCTGATATTATGTGTGAGATTTGAAAAGCGTCTGAAAGCTGTATGTAGTAGAGGTGCCCCGATTGTGACGGTGGCATGCATGCGCCATAACTAGCATGAGCTAACACGGCTACAGACATCACGCAAGTAAACCAGTAAGTTGTAACACCAGTAAGGAAAAAAATAGGCTGTGGAGGACTGACCTCCAAAACACTCGGCGCAACAAACGTAGTCACAACACTTCAAATTTAATTACGCTGAAGAACGTAGCAAGTCTCTAGAAGCTAATGTTAGCAGAGTGGCTAGAGCTAGTGTCTGAAGTCCCCCAACAAAGTTAACATATGACATGTTATGGATTCAACAAGGCTTACAAAGTCTTATTTTCACTTTGTTAATAAACGCACTGCAGCGTACATTCGTTTCAACAGGTCAGAACACATATACAATGTCGACCAGCCTTACTTCCACTGTAGTCCTTCAAAATAAGAGCACCACTCATTATGGTTTTAAACTTAAAAGAAAGAAAAAATCCGAATCAGCAGAAACTTACAAAAATCAGTGACCAGCCAAGAAAATTACAATCTGTGCACCTGAAGAATGTAGGTGTGGTTTCCTTTCAGGTACTCAGAGGCAATTTAGGGGAAAGGGTGTTTTTCAAATTGAGACTGAACAGTTGTTTGTCACTTGTCCTCATCCATTGTCAGCTGGGAGAGGCTCTTGTCCACCCGCCACCGTACCCAAGATGGATGGACAGTAGTAATCCTATCTGGGTCCCATCTTGGACTGCAAATGAAAGTTTTGTGTGGCAATTCTCTTTCCGATAACAGGCTGCAAAGCCATTGAAAACAGCGCACTCGTGTTATTCCAGGAGCGACGGCTCGCAGCTCCTCCAGCACGATCACATGGTGATCCTCGGCAAGATGAGGGATGCAATCAATCTCTCCTGTGTGCTCCTCTATGGTTTCCTCCCGGATGGATGTGCCGGAGGAACCCTGATGATGAACCACCTGTGATGAACTCAACGATTTCCCCCGGCATCCTGTCTTGAGGGCGAGAACAGACGGCGTATCAAGGTGACACATTTCTGCCTCTTGTCTCAGGTGACAGAAATGTCGTAAATAGTAAACGACTGTACTTATTAAGCTCCTTTCTAGTCTGACTGAACGCTCAACGGCTTTGCGTCGCAAGCCAGCAGCCAAAACCACACAGACATTCATCCAGTCGGGTTAGCCGAGGCTAACATGCGGGTCACAACCTGCTCATCAAGAGCGATGGCCGTTCACACAGCAATAGAACTGCCATCTACTAAGAGTTCTACCACCTGAGACTCAATGGGATTTTGGATTTGCAGTGTAAAACTGGTCATTTATAGACATGTTTATAGCTTTAACTTGCCAATTGTCAAAGAAGACAGTTTTTGTCTGAGTCAAAAGTCTTCTTGAGCCCTAGAGCCTCCTGTCTGAACTACTTTGCTTTTTTTTTTTAAATGAAGACTTAAACTCACGAGTCGAAAATTCAGAAAAGACACCAGCTTCATTTAATGTAATGAACACTATCAATTCTTGCAAGTGGACTTTTTTTAAAAACCCCTACAGTTGAATTCATACATCTAGAACTTGTCAGAACACCTCATATTAAAGAGTTGAGTGAAGTGAGCCTGATTAAAGGAGGCTCTATATATACGGATCACATCATTAAAACCACCTGACCCGTATTTTGTAGGTTCCCGCCAAAACAGCTCTGAATGAAAAACCCTGTTCTGAAAACTTCCTAACAGAACCAACATTAAGTTTTCCAGAAGCTTATGCTAACCTACATCTTCTGAGGTATAAGACGGGCTAACCTGTTTCATCACCTGTCCTTCCTGAAACCAATTTGGGAGCTACTAAACCCTGCTAACAGAAACACCCAAAAAGAGCTGTAGTTCTGTTGACGGCCATTTTTCTTTTCTGCTTCAGACGGAACAACTTTGAGGACAAGCTGTTAAGTTGTTGCCCCAATTATCCCACCCACTGACAGGCCCCATAGAGATAATCAGTGTTATCAGACTTCACACGTCAGAGGTTACAATGGCTGATCGGTTTGTGGCACTGCTTTAAACAGCACCACTACTAAAAACAAAACAGACAATCACAGGTTTTGAGAGACGCTGTTACAAAGAGCTTGTTGACAGAATCCCAAAATGCTTTGTGTCGTTATGTCATCTTGTGCTATAACTGAAAGACTGCAATTAAGAAGAACCCCCCTTTGCTGGGCTTTCTTTTTTTTTTCATAACTGATGGATGCAATTGGTGTACAAAGCGGTTTTACTGCAGGTGAAGATGAAGAAGAAGAAGAATTTATTGTCACATGCAATCATACAAGTTGTACAACGTAGCAAAATTGGTTCTCCGGACTTTCTGCTTCCATCCGGAGAACCTTGAGGAGTGATGGGGCAGCTATCTGCTGCACTTGGGGAGCAGATTGGGGTCAATCAACAGACTGCTGGGGCTTGAACCGCCGTCCTGCTGATCTTCCGTTTGAGAGACTGCGGCTCCAATGAGGTAAGGCCGCCCGAAGATGACTAGATTATTATAGTAGACAAGTACATTATGATAGATTATAATAGTATCCAACGGACTGAATGGGTTCTTAGTTTACAAGAATAGAAAAGAATGATCCGCGACTCCTCAGTAAAAGCGTTTGGACAAGGCGGACGATCTCCTTCCTGGGGGGTATTACAAGAAGCGGGCTTAAGAAACCCTGAGTTTATCCTTGAGCTCCCGCTTGACCAATCCTCAGATAAGAAACTCGGGATTTCCGGTTGCAGATCCGCTGATCTGAGTTTGTTCTTAGTCGAAAAGGTGACTAAGTGAAAAGGTTGTGGAAGGAACCTGAACGGACTTTGATTTTCATTTACGGGCATAAAGCGTACTTGAATGCAACGGAAAAAATAAATCCATGGGTTGGGTGGACACAGAACTCTCTGAAGGGATTATAGATGCCATTTCAGAACGCTTCAGGATCCCCCCCACCAACCCCCGGGAAGTGCCACCGATCCGAATACACTTGATGGATGGCAGATATGTTCATGATCATACCTCACTTTGCCTGCTTCCTCAAACACCCCCTGGTGATATTCTGCGGTGCTGATTCTGACCACCGGCCTTCAGTCCACACTGCAGAACTCTGAATGGCTTCATAATGGATCATTATCACTGTGTTGCAAGAATGCAGAACTTCATTAAAACCCAAAGGAGGAGCTTTTCTCCCTTTAGTAAAACCATTAAAGGACATTAACTCTTTTACCAAAACCAGTAAACCAACATTACAAAACAAACAACATTTAGTTCGGAGGTATCCTCGTCCACACAGAAAACATGCCATGATTTATGGTTGATCCACTCCAACCTTCATTCAGCCGAACAAAATACATCCTGTTTAAACTGAGGACACAAGTAGAGAGGAGAACCGGCGGTTCTGACCCAAACTCAGAAGTTGTTATTGTTTACCATCATCACCATCACTGCCTCCATGGTTCCGACTGTTCTTCATCTTCCCCTCCACCAGCCTGCATCTATGCTTCTGCCAGAGACATTTCAGTCGGTAGGTAGATCCAAATGGACCCACAGCAGAACCTCCACACGGCTGAAGAACTCCAACTGTGTGACCACGACTGTGTTGTATGTGTGTGAAGTTCTGATCACTTAATGATGCACTAGAAGAAGAGTTCAAGTTCAAGATTTACTCTTACTGCTCCCGACGGCTTTGATAGCCCTCGGTTATCAAAGTACACTTTTCATCTGAGCTCGCCCCTCGCTGAGTGTGTTTACAACCCGTATCTGACCTCAGTCTCCCTCCTCATCCTCTTCTTCACTCTTCCCTCTCCTCCTCATCCCAATCATCTGTCTTTTACCACTACCTGTAAAAAAAAAAAATCCATTTTGAGTTTATTTTCTTTCTTTCTTTCAGTCAAAAGGAGGAGAGGTTCTGGACTCTGCAGGGTCCAGGAAAGCAGCAGTAGTTATAGTTAGTTGCTTATAAGTTAACGGGCAGTTGAACTACAACTCTCTCTCTCTTTTATGTAACGCAGTTTTCAATATTTCACTCATTTACATGAGCTGTGAGAACAGAAAGAAAAAACTTTGAAGCCACTTCTCGATTAATCCAAGGAGGAAATTAGGGTCAAAGACACTTTTTCCTCGTGATAATAATGTCGGGTCACACTTTTTAACTTCCTGTCCTCGAGATTATGTAAAATTGTGGCAAAGCTTTACTCTCCTCTTCAAAAAAGTATTCATGTGCTATTTGGAAGCTAAATGCATCCGTTACATTGATAATGTCCTTTCTTAACGAGTTCCTGCAGACTGGGGAAAGTCCATTCGTGCACATGTTCTGATTAAACAGAGCAGATCGAAACCTGGTTTCTGATTGGCTGCCGGTCCCTGTTGAAATACGCACAGTATTTGTGTTTCACTGTTCAATACAGTTGGTAAAATCAAACCGTATGCTATTTCAAGCATTTAACATTAATCTATGTGCAAATTTAACGGATGGGTGGAAGACCAAGATGAATTATTGCTGATTTTGAGGAAACTTGCAAGGACATTATGGAATCATCATCATCATCGCCAACGCAAATCCTAAGTGATAATCTGATAACTCAAAAGCTATTTCATGGATCATTTTCAAGTTGTATACCAACATAGACCTTAGTGTGAGGAAGAAATGGATTGGTTATGCACTTATTCAGGTAGCCTCATCCGTCCCATCACTGTCACACCTTCATGCTTAGCCTCATCATCACCTCATCACCAACAGCTGCTGTCATACATAAGAACCTCTCCATCCATCTTATTCTTGCATGTTGCTGGTTCATGTGCCCTCCATCTCCACATCTCCACCTAGTCCTCGAAGATCCATCAGTTTCATCATTCATCAACCTCAGCGGGGTCATGAGCCGCCACGACCACCAGTATCCAGAGAGGGGATATTCCTGCAGCTGCTCAGGGCAAGTACCCTTCAATCACAATCTCCCCGAAGAGTCTGAACGCCAAAGACTTTCTAACAGACTCATTATCACACATATGCCGTTGTAATAAATCATTCATCTTTTTGACATCTCGTCTCCTCAGATTGAAGTAATGTCCAACAAGACAATGTTTGGTATCTGTTTTTGCAGTACAACATCACCCACCTCTAAAACCTGTCAGTACCATTTCACTTACACTTTCTGTGTAAGCATTCCGAACCCAAAATCATGTAGGGTTAGAATTAAGGATCACGCCGGTGTGATTTTTGGATCCAAAGGGTTAAAGATGGTGGATATCACAGGACTGCAGATGAAATATGGTAAAATAACCCAACTCTACAGAGAGCTGAGCAACATTAAGGTAACATTTACGGTGTAAGTGAACCCAACAATGAAAGAGAACAGCAGGAACAAAGAGATCTGGTGCCCCCTTCAGTTTCCGTCCACACCTCTCACTATATCCTGCTACTTCCTGTCTGCTGAGTAAGCTGGAGTCGTTTGATAACAGTGTGACATTTCATTAATCCCAGCTGGGGACAACCCCCGTCTTCTCCACCCGCATCGCGGTCAAAGTTCGTACGGAGTGCTCAGCTCCAGATGCAGATACATATGGGCTGACATCCTCAAGGACGCCTCATCTACTTGATTTGATTACACTACGCCGGCTGCTCCGGTCCCGTTGCCTCCCACACGGGGCAGATACTGGACCCACTGGTGACTGCTGCGTTAATTAGAATGTCCTACTTTCACGTCGGCGTGAACTCCTGCTGCTCTGCCGAGTTTACCGTAAAACATGTACAAACAGCCAGAGGTTCATTTTGATAAGGATTCCATTCAATCAGACTTGTAGGTTTTTTTAGTGGTTTCATATTTACATGAGAAAAAAAAACAAAAAAACGTGACACCAATTATGTTAAACAACTTGATATTAAGTAAGTTAATAACGCATGAAACGCGTAGACAGAAGATAGTTTAGTACAGGGGACCACAGTGTGACACAACTTTTTTTTCCCTTCCCTCTGAATGATTTTCGCTTTAAAGGCCTCCTGGCACTCAACCTGACGCCAGACTGAGATAAGAGGTGCGAAGAAGAACGAGATCGCCGGGTGGGAAGGAGAGCGGAGGATTTTGCTCAGAGGTTTTTGATCATACCACTGCCTTTGTGTGACTTTGTTCTTCCGTTTCTCACTCCTCGTCAGCACAGAACATACAAGGCCATTCACAGCGTTTCCTCACCCCTCTTGATAGGGGAGACGCTTGTTTATTTATCTATATGCTGCCACAAAATCTGCCAGCGGCTCATGTAAACAGACCCAATGACAAGCCTTTGGAGAGAGGGTAAACCACATTCTTTTCAAGCTTCGGCATCACTCTTTGAATACTGAAGCACCCTGCGCTCCCTGGGGAGTACAGCATCTTTTTGTTGCAAATCGATGGAAAATACGAAAACCCTGCTGTTCAATCCGAAATCCTCCAGGCAGTCGTTCTGTTTTCACACTACATTCAGAAATACAACTTTTGGGTTTTTGTCTCACACAATACTGGAAACGGTGACTGCGTGCACACAAAGAGGGACTTGATGTGTTGCTGAGTTGTTTCCTGATAGGACTTACATGAAACGAAAACACAAATGCTGACATTGTGAGAAAAAAAAGATAGGTAACTAGGCATATTCTGTTTTCAGCGACAGCAAGGGTATATCCACAGAAAGCCCCCAATACACTGCGTTGTACAAGCAGTCTATCTGTATCAGTTTAATGTGAAGTGATGTGCGAAAAGCAGTGATTATCTTGAACAAATACAACTCTAATAGTACATAAAATATACAAGATATATCTCGAGTTGATTCATATGCACCCGATTTGGACTAAATCAATGGTTGAGAAATTTTGACCCTAAAACTTTTGGGGTATAAATCTCCCCCTATTGTCGGAAACGTCAAACCGACCTTTAACAAAATCAACCCAGTTCTTCCTCGCACTTAGGTGTTTGGGGTGTACAATTTGAAAATCTACCATGAAGTGGTTTATGAGTTATTGCGTTGACTCATCGATCTGCGGTGGATGGGTGAACGTTGTCCGCGGACGCGGTGGCGGCGATGACGATTCCTCAGCATTCCCGACTTTTCAGGGATTCAAACAATCGTGATTTATGAACGATGCTCTATGTCACATTTTGATTCTGTGAATAAAACGTGTTGACATATCGTTGTGAAGCGGTGTTGTGACTGACTCTTGAAAAGTTCATAAAATAAAGGCCAGAACTTTGTGGACACATTATCATCATGTCCACTGATGCTCAGCCTCCACTCTTCTGTAGTTCCACACATTGAACCTGTGGCGGGGGATTTGCTCAGAACCACAGCAGTACTAGTCAGGTCCAACACTGTTGATGTGTGATAAGGACCGGCATGCAGTTAGTGTTCCGGTTCATTTCAGAGGTGTTGGATTGGATGAAGTCGTGGTCCAGTGGAAATCGGCTTCTCTCGCATTCAGCTGACAAAACATGTCAAGGTGGTTTTCTATGAAGACCACTCCCACAGTGTATAGAGTGAAATCATCATGAAATAGTTTGCATTCATAAATAGTCATGACGAGTACTCAAAAAAATGTTTTTTCCTTACTTTGATTATATTATATACATTTATGAGTATGAGCTTTTATCTAGACGACAAAAGCATAAAAATCTTTTTACAATTATTTCAAATGTGCCAAAAAAAATACTTATCCCATTATCAATATTTAGATATCATGCATGGTCACGGAACTCGTGGGATCGTTTGTCTTCCCTTGTGTCACGTGATCGGTGTTTATTTCACACACTTCCCTCTTTTCTCCTATGTCATCACGAGAGTAAACACAAGTGCTGCCTTGTATTCGTGGAAGTCACAGATATGTCAGAAAACCAAATGCTGCTATGTTTTATTCAAACAACATTAATCGCCTTCAACTGTGATAAGCTTTACTTTCTCTCCCACATCAATGACCCACTGAAGTGATTCGCCTCATTTGCATCACCTGGCACAATTTTTTATGCCTACTCTTGACTTTGCGTTGACTTTTGATGTTGTGTCTGGTGATAATTATATTTATTTTATTTTTTAATTTCTAAACCTGTGCTGTCTGGCAACCTTGGCATGCAAGTACGGGGATTTGGGTGCCCCACAAATTTTGCTTTGTAAAGGAACAGTCTATCATACTCTATATAAAGAAATTATTAAACTTGAAAAAGCACTCAGAGAGCCCAACAGTACCGTAGGTTTATGAAAAATCCATGCATATTAATCCATTAATGGTGGAGTTATTGTAGATCTGCCAACAACTTCAAACAAACTCCCTAAGTATCTCTCAAATACTAGTATTATAAGTATTGGCTCGACTCCTGCGCTTTCCACTTCAATGTCTCTGTTCAGCCCAACAAGCACCCAGCTCCTCCCCCAAAGGAATATCCAAGGAAAACTTGAATCTGAGCCCCCAGCTTCACACATGAAGGAACTTTAAAGGAATCCATGGAACTTTTGAAAGTGAGGCCCCAGCTTCACCTGCAAGGGAAGATCAAAGGAAACAAAGGGACTTTTGAAAGTGAGCCCCCACCTTCACATGCAAGGGAAGATCAAAGGAAACAAAGGGACTTTTGAAAGTGAACCCCAGCTTCACATGCATCAAAGGAATCAAAGGAACGAAGGGCAGACTAGCCACATAGTCACTATCCAAATGGCTTTTTAAAATAAGTTTAAGTATAATATATAAATATAATGATGTAAAACAGCAATCACCCATATGATAATTAAGCAAAGTCTACATCTGTGTAAGAATTTATGCAAATCCGTCCTGTAATTTTTCCGTAACTTGCTCACAAACAGACTATTTAACAATTTACTTTACTTAGCACGTATAAAAAATGTTAAATTATGATATTGTACAGACGAGCTATTATATAACGATACCAGTCCTTCCCACAGATGGTGTGTTCAGGTAACTATGGATATATATTACAAACCTCATTTCTGCTCATCAAGTCAATTAGCTAGAATCTTATCTAACTGGATTTCTGTTTCCCTTTCAAAGTCTTTCAACAAGTCTCATGCCTTCTGCCGGAATAAAGCTAAACAGCAGCGCAGCTTTATAATAGTCATTCACCATCAGCTTCATTAGCATAATGTAGCATTTTAGCGATTTGTTCGGGGATCGTTTACATTTTTTGTTGGTTAATTAACTTGTTAAGGCCCGCGGGGTTGTATTTTACAAATATCGGCCAAAACTAGTCAAGAGTAATGTAACTTGACATTCACTACGTCTCCCATCTATAATGTTTTATGACTGTTGACGCAGAGCACCAGAAGGCATTATGTGCGATTAATCATAAAGCGACACAAATGCATTTTAATTCACTATAAATGGCATCATAACTCACCGCAGATGTGGTCCTGAGCGTGTCACATTCAGTCTGTGTTGTGGATAGTATGGACGTCATGTTTACAGAGAAATGGCAATTTTGTTGATATTATACGTAAAAAATAAAAAAGAACGTTTCAACTTTGTTCATTTTATTGTCTATTTCAGTATGAATCTTCACCAATATAATAAACTTCAATTTTAATGTTACTTATGGGGGATCCATCAAAAAGAGACACGAGTCAGAGTTACAAATTAATTCCACTTAGTTGTACTTACTGAACAGCATCTGTATGGATGTTTCACATGTTAAGTGTCCCAGTAAGGTTTAAACCTTGATCCCTTAACTAAAAGGCTTTTGATTGGAAATAGTCCTACGCTGCGGACCCAGACAGCAAATGTAAACCCCCCAAAAGCTCCCAGTCCCATGCGTTGTACAAGCAATTGCCCCCCTGATCATATTAAATGTGAAAGTGGTAGTGGAAGTGGAATAGTGGGGTGTTTTTCCCAGAAAAAAGCTCCCCCTAGTGATTAAATTAAAGTTAAATACGAAAAACCCAAGAGAAAAATCCCCTCGAATCGATTCACATGCACCAAATTTGGACTAAATCACCCAATGGTTAAGAAGATATCTCCAAAAAAATGAATGTTTATGTCAGAAATATTAAACTGACTTTTAACATAATCAATCCAGTTCTTCCTCGCACTAAGATCTACGTGGGTATACATTTTACAAAATGATCCATGAAATCGTTTCTGAGTTACGGGGTTCACGTGACCGACCTGGGGCGGTGGACGCGTAATGTATATGATATAAATATGCAAAAGAAGAAAGAAAAGAAATAACTTTAACTTTTTACAGTGTTAACTATAACAGTAGGGGGATCACGAGGAACCAAAAGAGCAAAAGCAAAACAACTGGAATACATCTGGGAATTGAAAACTGCCAATCATAAGGATTTATTGACTTTAAAGTTTTTCAAACGGAACCTTTAACTCCCGGTGAGTCATGTTTACCCTGCTGGGTTCTGAGCCGGCATCATGCAAACAGCGGCAGAGCTGATGGGTTAAAAAGTTCGTTTGTCGATCCCTGGTTCCATGGGTAAAGAGACGCAAAGCGGCGGTCGGTTTGTTGACGTCAAGGAAACATGTCAGCACCAGTTTACCGCCTCTCTCTCACATTCACAACTGTCACAATTGGCTTCATTGGCTTTATCAAAAGAAAAACAGAAAGGAACGGTTTTCCTTTCTCTCAAGCATCGAGGTTATACAGATTATCCCGCATACATTATCTACCACCAGTTGTATCTGTGCAGTGTTTCTGATTAAAAAGTCTGGGATATTATGGAATCGTCATCGACTCAAACTCAAAAACCTTTTCATGGATCTTATTCAAATTTTATACTGCTCAAGACATTAGTGTGAGGAAGAACTGGAGTGATTTTGGGAAAGGTCGGTTGACACCAGGTGGAGTTTTTACTCCAAAAGGATTCAGGGCTATAATTTCTCAACCGTTGCTCTGATTCAGTCCAAATCCGGTGCATATGAATAAACTCGGTGATTTCTAGCTTGTATTTGTCATATTTCTTTCTAATAGTTGGTATTTTTCTAAATAGATGGAGGTTTTGAATGAAAAACACTGTTTTCTGGATACAACTCAAGAACTATTATTACTTAATACCCCAGCAGACCTTACTGCGAGCAAGAACTGGACTGATTTTGGGTTGTATATTTCTGACACTAGGGTGAGTTTTATCTCCAAAGACGTGAGAAAGTAGTGTTTTACTTTTATAGTCCACGGTTGTTGTTTTTTTTTTTACAGAAAACTCTGTTTTTTTGACATAACTTCCTGACTGTTTCAATTTAGTCCAATTTTGATGGATATGAATCGACTGGTCAAGAACTTCAAGAGCTGGATTGATTATGGGAAAGGTCAGTTGTATAATTCTGATACTAGGGGGGAGCTTTCGATCCAATCCAACACATCTTGTTCGTATCATATTTAACCCATTTTTTAATATAACCTTTTCAGAATTTCTGTGGACATAACTTCAGATTCAATTTGAGGAGTTCAATCGAGGGGATTGCTTGTACAACGTGGGGGCGGGGAAATTTTCAGGGATATGCCCTTTCTGTTGGGGACGACAGCATAGTTCTAGTTTGTTCAGAATTTGACAAAATATGTATGTATTTACATAGATAGATACAGACAGAGAGAGAGAACAAGAGTAAAAGAGAGAGAGAACGAGAGTAAAAGAGAGAGAGAGAGAGATACTTAATCTCATCTCAATAATAATTCTACCGCTGAAGTCATGTGACCCGAGAATCAGTCGATTGACATCCAGGAAGTACAAATGCCTGCCTCCACAAACGATTGGATTTATTTAATTGAGTTATTTTGTTTGGTTTGCATTTGGTATTTTAACGCATTTGGATTTGATTTGTTGTATGATAAGCTGACCGTGTTTCTTTTTTGTAATTAAAGACTGTTAAGGTTTTATGTTGCTTCCTCTATTCATCCGGTCCGATAAGCCGCTTTAAACATTTTCTGTACCTTCATTCCCTTTTCTTTTTTTTTTTAAAAGAGTTTAAGAACTTTACTGCAATTTTTTTTTTTCTTATTCCGGTGTATTTCGGGGTTATTATGTGTGTTTCAGAACCTGTCCCAATCCCTTCTACGTTCTAGTTTGATGCAATTTCAGTTGCATCTGTGTCCTTTTCATTGATGGACTACAGACGGTGGGTGGAGTGTTCGGAGAAGGTGGTGTTCAAAGCGTAAATGGGAACAGATGGGGAATTGCTTGTGTTCCAAAACATCAAACTGAGGAAATAGAGAAAGAGTCTGGCAACCCATCATCACCACTGAGTGGTCCAATTAACAGAACCTTTCATTCCAGACACAGACAGTTCTGTTGAACGACTCGTGCTTTAACTTTCTCTCTAAAACAAACTACTATGAAATCCAAAAGCATTAGAAGAGAAGAAGATGTGAAAGGTTTCAAGGTTTGGGAGTTTTGGAGAAGAATATAAGATTAGATCTCAGATTAGCACGGGATCTTTTGTGTTTTCGGTCAAACGGCGAGCATCACAGGGGGTCCAAAACTCAGAACTTTAACATCTCCTCTCTCTGAGAGAAATGGATGATCATCTGACGGAGAACAAATGGACAGAAGAAGTATCTTTGAGTGTGGTTTTCAATATTAAAAGGTCCGGAGATAATGGGGTTGAGCTGATCGATAGCAGACCGGCGGTCGCGAATCAACAGAAGTTGATGTCTGAGCCGATGACGGCTGAGTGCTGATGTCAGGACGAAGCAGAAGGAAGTGGGCTTCACGGCCAAACAAGAGCAATAGGGCTACAATAAGGACAGCTGACTGAAAACGCGTCGTCGGTGACTTGTGTTAATTATTTTAACTTCTTTACAATGTAAAACGTTCTACCTGAATGCAAAATATTAATACAAAAACAAAAAACGAGAAGAAGAAGTGGTTCTTCTTCTACGACCGCTTTTTACCTGAAACCCGTTCAGATACTTTTAATTTAACGTTGGTTGTAGTTGACAAGCGCCACCTGCTGGCGAAATAAATGCAGCACGTCTTTATGTTACGCTTAGTACTTATATAATTTTATAGTGGGATCACTGATGATTAAAAATGAGGAAAATTCTGTTTTTTACTCAAACAAAATTTGATATTAATGTTGTTATAGATTGCTGCAAAAAGGTTTCTTGATGCTTTATCATTCTCCTCAACATAGAAGCCCAGGTGAGTTTTCTGCCCATACGCCCTTTAAAATCCCAAGTTTCAGTATTTAGACTCGGTATTTGATGGTGAGAAAAAGACCCGTTGGGACCGGAATGAAATCTTTTATGAAAGGCAACATGTGTTTTAATTTCATTGAGTCAAAGAGTAGAGAAAGAGTCAAACATTGAACAAAATGAACGTGAAATAAAAAAAAAAAACAGTCACTAATCATCAACCATAAGCCTCATGAGTCGGTACATAGCCTTGAATATGATCTAGGCTATTTGCCAGCACAGAAATGCTCTGAATTATTTATCTTAGTTTCCTTACAGCTATCTGTGTCAAATCGGTGTACTCTGTCACGGTAAATATAACTTACATCAAACAGGCCACTTAAATGCTGTATGAATTATTTATTAGAGTACATCTTTACAGTTCTCTGACGGATTCTACTGCTGCAAAGGTTGCCGATCAGATGCACTGAGTTATGTCATAATTGTGCAAATGTAGAATATTTCTCAATGAACCACTAACACATGGAAAAAAACAAGAAACTTTGATATGAATATAAATGCTGACTGCATGACTGAAAGAAGACAAATTAGGCTGATACTTAATATTTTTATACATATTTTATCAAACAAACATGCATTAAAAATGAATTTGTTCGGTGATTCATCATTACAATAGATTAATTTAACAGTGTAGTATTCATGAACTACAACTTCACTGTTATTCCCTAGTCCAGGTCATTTAGTCTCAAGTGAACAGTTGAAGATGGTAACCATCAAAGTTTGCTGCCATGTCTCTTTCCCTCGGTACCATTCATGCTGGATTAAAATACGACCTCTTTTTAGTCATTTGTCATAAATCTATTAATCTATTAGGTGATTATTATTTTCTTAGAGGCTTGTTCCATAATTTCTCCATTTGTCATCTTTTTTTGTGGAATTATGTTAATTTATGGATGGATCCTCTATGGCGGCCCCCAATGGGAGCATTGGAAAGACGTAAAAGAAGATGATACAATTATCTACACTTTAAAAAACAAAAAAATGATTCCATGCAATGAAAACCAAGATCCGTCACCAACCCTTAACCTCAGCGCCTCCGTTTCATAAACCTGACTACAGCTGGGAGGCTGAACCCGGAGTCTGCTGATTAACCGGACCACCTTCCTGTGGCTCCGGTGGGTTACATGCAGTAAATGAAGCCCTTCATTCAACCCTGTCAGGCGCGTGGGTTTTTTTTTTGCAGCAGCAGGCGCATGATGTTTGCAGCAGCAAGGACATACATCTGAGGAGTTTAGGGATGCATTGTGAGCTCAATGGCAGAAACCTGATGACATCGGCAGAAACCACTGGCAGCGAATCTCAACCTGAATGATTCATCGCTCTCTACACACTCTGACCAATCATCGCCTCCCTCCCGCTCATTCTTTCATTTCTCGGTTTCTGCACCCCCCTCTTCCTCCTTTCTCTTCACTCATCTCCCTCAAACCACATCATGACAAATCACATCGGCATTATTGCATCTCAGAATAACGCCACAATCCAAAACGCTGAGATTTGATTCTTCTTCTCCGCCCGGCGTGACAGACACAATCCTGCGTCCCTGCGGGTCTTAATAGTAAACACCTGCTTTCCATAAAGCAATAAAATTACCTGGGGAAAGTTGGGAATGTTTTGCCGCTGCTCTTCTCCGGGAGAAAAATGTTGTTAGTTCTACTGTTAGGTGTGAGGGAACAGATGGCAGAGGCAGTTCCTCGGAGAACGCCGGAGGAGTTAGTCATCACCACCAACTTTTCTCTGAGTCTAGTCTTGGAGTTACTTCAAGTTTCAAACAACAAGCTGGTGACTGAGCAGAATCATAATGCTATGACGTCATCACTTATTCCTGTCGTACATTTTTAAATATCAGAATGCGTTTCAGCTGAAACCACCTCAAGTGGCTCCCGTGGTTCTACTCCCAGCTGTCTCTTGATGCCTTAGCTCCGCACCTTATCTCTAAGGTTGAGCCCGCTCCCCCTCTATGAAGGACGTTCAGTCCAGCCACTTCTATCATTGACCTCATTCTTCATGACCACAGTTGTGGGCTGGGACGTCAGTGGACCGGTCAATGGAGAGCTTTGCTTCACGACTCAGCTCCGTCTTCATCACAATGAAGCCATATAGCACCACCATTAGCGCTGATTCTGCACCAGAACCCGCCTACCCACCGTGGAATCTCTCCAGTAGAAAACACTAAGAATAAATTCCTTCACTTGAAGCTGCAACTCAACACCAACCCATAAGGGGCAAAACACCATTTTATGGCGTAGAACCAGTGCCTCAGACTTGAAGTTGCTGAGTCTTATGTCAGTGGGTTCGTCTTCAGGGATGGCGTTGAGTTCGGGCACATAGTTTAGAGGAATAACTTTTGTTACTCTGTGATGTTGGGAAATAAGTATGCATGAAGTGAAGGAGTAATGTCATGTGAAAGAACAGGTTTTTCGTGATGGGTTGTTTTTTCTGAGTTTCTGGGCCATGTGTGACGTTTAAAGCCAGGACTTTCCTAAGAGTCCTTTATCAGAACAAATTCTAAAGATTGAGTTTGAGTGTTTTGGACAGAGATGGGACATCGGGTTTGTTAGAGTCAGCCTGACCTCTCAGATGATTAAAAACAGGAAGGAGGGGAGTAGGAAATATACCAGTAGAGATAAACCTCCAAACTCGGTTCTGAAGAGAACTGAGGAGTGACATCAAAGACCCTCACCTAGGTGGGTGATTACTTAGACGGAGTGGATTTTTTTCTACCCTGATTGTATGTTCAATAGAATCCGTATAAGGCTGCAAAGATTTAGTCTCTTAGTCATACTTCATTTTG
This sequence comes from Lophius americanus, assembly GCA_037951165.1. NCBI lineage: Eukaryota > Metazoa > Chordata > Actinopteri > Lophiiformes > Lophiidae > Lophius > Lophius americanus. Next base: position 778,836 of record JBBDHG010000147.1, on the reverse strand, counting down.
TAGATACAGCATGGAATAATTGACTCCCCAACAATTCCAGTATGTTTAGCAAAAAGTCGGGAAGATTTCATCATATCAGTCAGGGTAGTTTTATTTAAAACTAGTTCCACGGTAAGAAAAAACGGCAAACTTGTAATAAGTATAATTAGACGGAATAATAGACTGTGTGAATAACATCCGTGGGAAACCTATTTCTTAGAAAACAGAGGTTGCTTGATCATTTTAATGTAATTCTTAATTTCAAACACCTTAATCACTTACCTTCATAAATGCCTTATGTAACTAAATTTCATAAGAACTGTTTTTTTCTTTTCACAATATCATAATTTCATTCTTATTCTAATCAAGAAGTAAAAACCCTCAATGAGCCGAATGAATTCTTTGACCCACAAAACATAGTCTCTTCTCTTGAACTCTTAAAACTCTCTTATTCGGGGAAGTATTGAATTCAACATTTGTTTCGTCAGTTGATAAAAGCCCTGGAATTTGTCTGACCTAGCAGCTTGGCTAATTGTTAATAATTTGTTAATATTTGGCGCCGTCCTGAAAGACACAGATAAAAAATCTGTGTTTTCTTTTATTGGTGTAAATAGATAAGAACTGTTTCTGAAGGAAGCCGCGTCGTTGCTGGAGGCTGTTCAACTGCAGGTTCATTTACAAAAAGCAACTGTTGTGTTTCACAGAAAGCTTTAAAATATACTCAGCGGGCTGTTTTATCCCTGTTTCGAGTCAAAGCCTTCATTAAAAGCTCCATCTGCTGCATAAAATCTAAATAAAAAAAAAAGAAACTCTCCACAAGCTACAGAATAAAAAGAAGCCCGCTCGGGAAAAAAATGTTTTTTTTGGGGTAAATACAAGCTTTAAAATAAACACGTCTCTCCGTAACTGCAGCCTTCTTCCTGCTGGTTTGAAGTGGAAGCCAGCGGAATGAGCGAGCGCTTCCCGGGAGCGCTACGAGGTTAGTGTGTCATCATACAGAGCAGCGAGTGTTTGCTGCGAGAAGCTGCTCGCAAGAAATTTTGAAGGGAAAAGCACGGCGTTGGAGGGCATGTCGAACATCTGTTTACGGCTCCAACAGGATCCTCAGCGGACTCGGACTCAGAATGTTGCAGCGGAAGTTAGAAGGTCTAACGCCTAATCTGACGCAATGTTGGTAAGGATTCGGGCCTGGAAAACAAGATGTTCTGATTCCTTTCACCTCTGATGAAGAGAAACTTGTCGACAGATCTTGTTAACTGGAGGCGTCTGCGGCTGTCATTCTTAGATTTGTGGCAGATCGGCGCGCTCAGGTGCAAATCTTCTGATCTCGCAGTTTTGAATTGGGGGTAACGGTTGCTCAGTTGGTAGGGCGGCTGTCCAATTATCTGAAAGTCGGTGGTTCGATCCCCGGCCACCGCAATCCATCTTGTCCTTGAGCAACATCCTGAACCCCAAGTTGCTCCCGATGGCTGTTCCCCATTGGTGTGTGAATGATGGCGTGAATGGTTACCGCACCTGATGAGGAGCTGGCGCCTTGCATGGCAGCAGCTATCATCACTGTCTGAATGTTTGTGTGAATGTTTGCGTGAACGGGTTAATGCTGACTCGTGTTGTAAAGTTTCTTTGAGTGGCTGATCAGACTAGAAGAGTGAGTTATAAGGACACAGCAACTACCACTCATATGTAGTCATTGACATTTGTCCTGGACTTGATTCTGACCCGGTTATCTTCTACCCTCTGACACAACGGCGCACACACGTGTCGGATATAAAAAAAGGAAAGACTTAGAAGTAGATTAGTGGGCCAAAGTGGAATACTTCCATTTTCCCTATCAGCCTCCATATTTCTGTTTCCTGAAAACTTGACGGCGAAACGGTAAGTCACTGAACAGTCTGAACTGCTCCTCCATGACCTCCTGAAGGACCGTTTGATTCAATCAGAACCAATAACCTGACAGAAACATGTACTGGATGTATGGATCCTGCTCAGGCCGCCTGCACTCGCTGCTCAGGGGAAATAAGCAGGAAATGAGAAAACAGATACGACACCACCGGAGAAAGTGTTTACTATAAGCGCTGTGTACTTTAATCTTCCCAAAGTTGAAATGTTTGGAAATGTTTGATTGTGCTACTGAATCACATCTGTCCTGGTTCAGACCACACCATGTTTTCAAAGTTCACTATTTGAGATAAGGAGATCACGGCGCCAACAAAACTGGATCAAGATGGCGTTTATCTGTGAAGGGCAAAACAGAAAGCTAGCATAGCTAGTTAGCATGCTAATGCTATATGCTAATGCAGCCCTGGTTAATTAAACCCACGACATCTACCACTGGAAATGTCATGGCAATGTTGTTGTAATTCAGGAAACAGGACAGGGACAGGATGAAAAAAGCCTTTCTTCTTTACGCATGTTGCAACGCTGATCTCTTTCTTTGACTCTTCCCCGAGGAGCAGCGTTCTGCCCTTTCCGGCGTCCGTGGAGGAAGCTGGGGTTCAGTACTTTTTCTCAAGCACATTTTGGTTATATTGAATGCGGGGTCACGGGATCAAACGACCTCACTACCCCCAAAAAAAACCACCCTGTGATAAAGTCTGCGAAAAAGTTGAGGTCATATGCTTTGACTGGTTTCCTGTCCGCCATATTTCTACCATTCCTCGCTGAAGGGAGATGGGCCTCATTACGACGTTCCAAGAAGTGAAGCGGTCATTCCTGGTATTGCCGTTCCCATATAAGTTTCTGCAGCCAAAACCAAGTCACTCAATTTCCAGTTTCACTGTGGCGGCAGAAAAGAATCCCCTACAGGTTAAACTGGGCCAAGTTAACACTTAGGCTGATGGATTGACTCTCCAGCCCAATCCCTTCGCTCCACTGGTACCGACCCGGAGCAGTGGAGTGTCCTGTACTGGTAATGACCCTTCAGAGCTGAACTGGCAAACCAGTGATTTAGTGGTGGACAGAGGCGCACGCATACATAGAACATCAGCAAGAAGGCGGCAGCTACTCCCTTTCTAGCCAGAAGGTTCTATATTTAATGTTATACCACGATTATAACATCAAAAATAAGAATCGTAATAGCTCTAATGCTATATGCTATTTCATATTAGAACCTGTCCTTTCTTAACTCTGTCAACTAATGAAGGCCCCCATCAGGGACAAACCTCGCCAAATGTTCCGGACAGAACGAGAAGAATAAATTTAATAAAATAACAGTAAATGTTCTATCGACTATAATCCTTGCTACCATCATTAGATTAAAAGTTTTGTCTAATTTCCCTTTTGAATTCGGTTACAAAAGTCTCCCGGGAATTTTCTACCTGTCAGCTTTTAGTCTGTTCATGAAAATGTTCCATTAAAAAGGCCATGTACACGACAAAAATGACAAGAAATCCACTAATAACGAGGAAAACATAACCTGGAAATCTGGAAATAAGACACATAATTGACATTTTTATAGAGACTAATAAATGTCTATAGCCTCAAACATAAGTTTGACCAATGAGCTGATTTTAAAGGTGCAATTTCCCACATTTTAGAAACATCTTGTCAGTCAGTCTGGATAATCCCTCCATGTTTTGGTCTGAGTCAGTAACATATTTGAATTTCTATCTTCCTAAGCCTCTCGGTGTGTTTTCCTGATCAGACGTGATCAGCGCCCACAGCTCTGCATCCCTGCAGGATCGCTCAGCTGTCCTCTGCTTTGGGATGGATCTGGAACTTCTTATTTCTCACATGTGCACTCTTGAGTAACAAGATAGATGGATTATGACACAGCAAAGAGAGGGTGGCGGAGAGAGAGTGAGAGAGAGAGAGAGAGAGAGAGAGAGGGGGCAGGAGATGAGGAGTGAGACAGAGATGGATGTCGCTGCCTGGAAAATATGAAGAAAACAACAGAGAGGAAAACAATAAGAGGGAAAGTATGAGATGGTAGCACATGTGTGTGTGAGTGTGTGTGTGTGTGAGGGTGTGTGAGTGTGTGTGTGTGTGAGGGCAAATGCGTGCGTGTTTGTGTGAGGGCAAATGTGTGCATGTGTGTGAGTGCATGTGTGTTAGTGCATGTGTGTGTGTCAGTGAGTTTATGTGTGTGTGAACATTGGTGTGTGTGTGAGCACCAATGTGTGTGTCTGTGTGTGTGTGAGCACAAATGTGTGGATATGTGTGTATTTGTATGTGTGTGTATTTGTATGTGTGTGCATGGTTGGTGTATGTGAGTGTCTATTTGTGTGTGCTGTTATGTTTTCGTGTGCATATATATATGCGTGAGAGTGTGTGTGTGTGTGCTTGTATATGTCTGCGTGAGTTAGTGTGTGTGCGTTCTTATGTGGGTGTGTGTGTCCGTGTGTGCGTGCATCTGTGAATGTGCATGCGTAGTTGTGTGTGTGTTCATATGTGAATAAGTGAGTATGTTTGTGTTCATATGCGTCTGTGCGCTTATGTGTGTGTTCGTGTGCATATGTGGGCGGTGTGTTCCAGCTTGTGTGTGTGTGCGCGTTCGTGTGTGTGTGTGTGTTTGTGTGTGTGTTCGTCCGGCTGATACACTCTCAGTAGGGTTTCATCGAACCCTTGAACAAATATAAGAGAAATGTGAACCACAGCTTGTTTCCATTAACCGGTGTGAAAATTCTCTGTATTAAATAATTAAATAAACAACAACAACAACAAGACAGTAACTCTCTTATAAACCCGTCCAAACATTAATAATCTCACACTCAGGGATCTTTTCATCCTCCGATCCTCTTTTGTGATTACTTTCAGTCATTCATCAGACGTGAGGCTGACGAGGAACCTTCGTCCTTTAATACGACACAGGGACATTTTGGACGCACACACGTGTGTCATGTGATCTCGAGATGCTTTGTTGCATGTCAGTCATGGGAATTCCACCCCTTGACAGTGAGCCAGATCGTTTGGCTCGGATCGGCGCTGACAGCCGGCCGCTTCAGCCCATCATCGCTCTTCGTTTAGAAGCACTGGGTTTAAACATTCAGCCAAAATTTGAGTTTTTCCTCCAAACCTCCGACTAAAATATTGATATATTATAATTCTAAGCAATAAAATTTTCGACGTTATTTTTATAACATGCAAAAATATCAAAGCCTGTCGAACAAATATTTTTATAAGGTGTTTTAAATAATTATCTGCATTGACCAGTGGGACTTACAAAAGATTTAAAGTGACTTTTTTTTTGGATTCATAAAATCTTCTAAAATTGCTAATCTGTAAATCTTCTACGGCCCATGATCCTTTGCTCTGGCTTTCAGCAACTCATTGAATGTGAAGTTATGTTTGAAAAACAGTGTTTTACATTAAAAAAAACATAAAAAAGCTCCCCCTAGTGAGAAAATTATAAACGACTAGAGTAAAATATGTTAAATACAAGAAAGACGACCAAACTTGGACAGAATTGGACCAGCAGTAGGTTTAAAAAAAAACAAAAAAAAAACGCCCCCCCTAGTGGGTCAAAAATAACCTACAAAAGTAAATATGATATTTATGTTTATGTCCACAAAATGTGGTCTAATTCGGACCAACACAGAACCTTTTAGCAGAACCTATGACTCTTTATTAACATTGCTGCTTTTTTGCTAATATTTGTATATTAGTATGATTATTATATATTTTTAGTGATACTTTTATCTGCTTTTACCTTATAGCACTTTGAGGTAACTAAACACCTACCTGTTTAGCTACCATACCCTCCTGCTTACCTATATAACCTAACTACCATACTTACCCCATTCCTACTGACCCTTCCTACTTGACTTTATAACCTACTTACCCTATCTACCTACCCCAACTTTTATCTACACATTTGCCTACCTACCGTAGTTACCATATCTTCCTACTTACCTCTATAACACACGTACCTACCTACATACCCACCTACCCACAAAACCTGTTATCTACTGACTTACCTACCTACCTAGTTACCATACCTTCCTACTTGCCATTATAACATACGTACCTACCTACCCACCTACTATACCTCCCCTACCCACCTACCGACCAAACCTGTTTTCTACTCACTTACCTGCATACCTATTTGGTTACCATACCTTCCTACCTACCTACTATACCTCCCCTATCCAATTGCCTACTTACTAACCACACCTGTCACATACGTAATTACCTACCTTCCCACCTACCTGGTTACCATACCTTCCTACTTAATAAGCTATCTACCTGCCCTACCAACCCTCTCCACTCTACATACTCTACCTACTCACCTACCCTCCTATCTAACACAGTTGCTCAGGTAAGTAGACCCACTGAGAGATGATTTGATACCCCTCCTCTAAGTCACTAGCCATGAACATTGTGCTGTTTCCACAGCCAGAGGGGCTGACATCAGATCAGTCCTGTCACACTGCCGCCTTATCAGCCAACAAATAGCAGCGCCTTCCACCCCCACGACATCCACCACCCCCTCTATCTTAATAGCTCTCTCACTCTCCCTCTCCCTCTCTGACAAACGACACACAAGCCCATCTCCTAGCCATCTCTGATCGTTCTGCTGCCGCACCGTGAATCATCACACAAAAGCCCTTACAATGACCGCCAGCCGTGAACACAGGGCAAGGAGGTCGTCATCTCAGCAGCTTTTTGGCAGCGAGGTCGTCAGATTTATAAGGGAGCGGTAACTCTTGAGATCAGCAGTAGAGGACAAAATGTGTGCGATCTGCTGGGTCTCAAATCTGAATTTAAATGGAAATCCTCTTTCTTTCAGAGTTGAAAGATTTGAAATAAAATTTAAAAAAATCCCTACTCCATGCTGAAAGTGTCATCCATTGCTCAATAACATCTCTGTTTGTTGGAACGACGTGACCCGACGAAGAAGAGTTAATGTCTGATCTCTTATCAGTTCTAATGCTCGTCAAGAATCTATCCACCACCGCCTACTTCCAGGCAATTAGATAGCAGCCATTGCATTTAAACTAAGTGCTGCGATTATGGCGGAGAGGTGTTGTGGGTGAAATTAGTTATGGCCCTGCAAGGATGATGACAACTGGGTTTCCTTTTCACTCTCCGCCCTTTGGTTCTGCGTCTAAAGACTGGAGAAAAAAAAAAAAAGAAATTGAATCCTGGAGGCAGATTAGAGAAGCAACACCCAAGGGAGGAAAGAAATGGAAACTGCGAAAATATGATGAATGTAGTTTAAAGGTGAATGTAAAATATGACACAGACACTTTACCAACATTTCTACAGTTTTATACATTGCACTGGTCTCTATAGTTGGATTTATTGACTTTTAATTATTGCATTTATTTATTCATGATATGATTTATCAACTATTCAGGCTACTTGCACTTTGCACTATGGGACAGTATACTATTCAGCATTTCAACTGCACATTTAATTTAATTGTATATAATGTTATTCTGTAATATGATTTTGCTGCTGTAACACTGCAATTTCCCCATTGTGGGGCTAATAAAGGTTTATCTTATCTTATCTTACTAGCATCTGTTTCTTTTGGGTGTTTTTAGCGAAATTTTGTTTGAGCATTAAAGGAAATCTGAATCCCAACAAATGGAGATCTGGTGAAAGTTCAATCAGAAGGACTATCCTCTCCAGATTCCATGTTGTTGCTCAGGGCAAAACCCTTCGATCTCATCTCCCCAAAGTGCCCGAGCAACAAAAAGAGCTCACTCATCCATTGCAGTGACAAAATTAAAATGGGAACAAACTCATATACAACAGGGAAGGGGGAAAAAAAGGCAAGGAAACTGAAACAAGACAGAGACAGTAACACAAAACCAGCTCATACATAGTGATGATGTTAGCATGAAGCAAGGAGATGGTTCTGGTGACTGAGCTCACCTCATTTACACGGTGGTGAGAGAAGCTACGTGCTAAGTGTCATCTCATAAGGAGTGGTAACCAATCACTTAGTCGCTCATATATGATGGAAAAGTGCTGAAGAGGGTTTAGAAGGTGACTCAAGGAATCTTCAACATGTTGGCTGCAGGTTCCAGATATAAAACCTTCTGGGACACAGCCTCAGTTCTAAACCAGACAAAAAGGGCCTTCATGCTATAAGTGAACCAAACCATGCCTGGGTTTCATCCTGACAAAGACCACCTCTTTTCAATGGACCAAAATCCGACTGATCACCCAAATTCAGAGTTTTTCTCTGCTGAGACACATGAGTTGTGATTATTTATGAAGGCTCTCTACTCTTTGTATTCTTGAAGACCTTCCTCAATATCCTTGTCCCGTTATTGCTGCCCTCGCTCTTACCAGATGGTTGTTCATGTAACTGTCTTCTGCTTCATTCTGTTCGTTTGTTTCTTTGCACATTTTGGTCTATCTCCTCTCCAAGGTGAGAGGCTCTTCTTTTTCATGTTCTGCTTCTCCTGTTCTCCTCTCCCCTCTTCATGGCTTCACTCGTGATTCTCTCCTTCTGACGGCTCACAAGGAGTAAACGGGCGGAAGACAAATCTGGGTGATTAATGCTGATTAAGTAACAAGTTGAAAAAAGTATGATGAAGCCATGTGGGTAAAGGCAACCTTGTCTTTAACCGCTATCTAATCCAAAGAATTGACAAGCCCAACAGATGGTTCGCCATTTACATCCACGTCACGTTCAGGACACTTTCAGGGCAGCTCTCTTCCAAACTCCTGCTTTATTCTTGATTTAACCTTTAAGTTTTGTCACATTTCTTTAATAGGGCAAGTCAACTGGGCTGCCTAATGGGCAACAAAACTGTTGCTCATTAGGCAAAACCAAATGTCTCACAGGGATTAAAAGAAAGGGAATAGTTTTTAAAAACTTTGGCAATATATTTTAGGTGAAAACAATGCAACCTGTATATAATTCATCCATCCATCTGTGTAAATCAAAACTGTATCTGATGATTAATATGCCAGTAGGCATCTTCATTACCTGATATATTCACTGAGGAGCTGTATTCCAACAGCAGCGTGACACTAGTCAACAGTTGTATCTTTATTTATTCGGTAAACAGAGAGTCGGCAAGTGGTATATTTAATAGACTGGTGCAAAATGATTATTAGTTCTCTCCTACAAACTCTGGTGGGAGTAAACATCTCATCTGGTCTGGGAACGCCTCGGTATGAGTCAAGATGAGCTGGAGAGTTTTTCTGGGGAGGGAGATTTCCTTGAGTGGCTTCTTGGCTGACTGGCCCTATCCCGGATAAGTAGGAAAAATGGATGGACAAAAAAGCAGCCTAATCATCCTTTTCTTCTGGTGTGATGACGCCTCTTTGTTGGGTTTGTTTGTCGACGAACAACCTTTGGTTTAGGAGAATAAAAGACAAGAGTCCACTCATTGGGATTAGTATTTGTGGTGTGATTTGCAATTCTTAACATTGATCCCTTCTATTCAGCGTTTCAGTATATTTTATCTACATAAGTATATATGCATATACATATATTTTTATGTATATAAATATACATGTTTATGATGTCTAATGCTAACTTCTATTTCACTACGCAACAATCAGTTCAATATTTTTGGGATGTGATGTCCCGTCCTGAAGCTCAAAAACAGGAAGAAATCATTAAACTGTGTAAGTGCAACTCACCAGGTTGTAAAAAACAAAATTGCAATGTTGCTAGGGCAAGAAAATGGTCAGTGTTTGTATTTATTGAGGTCATTTTCAATTTAGTGCCAGAGGATTTTTGCCACAAGACGAATAAAACTCACACAGACACCCACACACACACTTGGGCACACAATCATACACACACACACACACACACTTGCAATCAAACACACGCACGCACGGTTGTGGATCAGCGCTTTCTGTTTGTGAAGGTGTCACTCATCACTACTCAGTGGTCTGATAGGATACTGTCAATCAGTCTGTCTCCCCGGTCACCAAGGTCTTCGTCCCGCCTCCCTATCTAAACTTAATGCCTTCCGTGATGCAGCCTGTCTGTCTTTCTCTCTTAAGAGGGGGAGGGAGAAAGAAGAGGGAGGGAGTGAAAGGGGAGAGGAAGATCGGAGGAAAAACGTGGAGCTAGGGATGGAAGAAAAGGACAAGAAAAAGTTTAAAATGAAGCAGAAAAGAGAGATATTCAAAATAAAGTAAAGGATTTATTAAAATTAAGAGAAAGCAGGAGAAAAAATATAGAAAAAGGATATATAAAGGTAGAGGAGGTTGAATTGAGTTAAACGTTAGAGGAGAGAAGAGGAGGCAGTCCAAGAGAGTAGAACACAAAAGTTTGAAAGAGAAAGTTACACATCATCAGGGATGATGTACAAGGGTGATGAAGAAGAAAGAAGTAAAATTAGAGCAGAAATTAACATGAATGAGGACATGATAAATCCGATGTTCACACACACACACACAAACACACACACACACATGCTTGGATTCACACACCTTCTGTAATGAGTCTCAAGAATGAAAACAAGAATGAAAGTCTTAAAGGAGCATCAGCAGCCCCCTGAGACTGGGATCTTCATTACTGCCAAAAATAGTGTTTGCTATGTGGGACCAAACTTAAAAGTTCACCTCAGCGAAAGTTCCTCCCCTAATCTCCTCCTCCTGGGCTCTTGAGGCTACACTACGCTTACTTGGGGATTTAAATAATCAAAGTTAAATTGTGTTTTGTACCCTTAAACTTCATTATGCTAATGTCTCCATAGTATCCTGTTTACAGCTAGCATGTTAGCAGCCATTAGCAAAAAGTGAGGAAGTGAGGAACGCTGCAGTTATAGACAGGTCCGAACAACATCTCCATTGCAAACTCTATACAATGTACTGTATACATCCTATATATCCTATATATACCAGTCACTTTGTATTACTTATCATGGAAGAAAGGTGGAGGAAAAAATAATCATGGTATACAGTGGTATGACCATATTTGAAGACTATAAGAAATTACCATAACATAGCTTAAGCAGCTGTTTTCATCAGACTGACCTGAAGCTCTAGTTATTTCAATCAACGTTTGAGTATTGAATATATTTATACATATATAATATTTCTTAAACATTGGGTATGTTTTCTTCATATGAGCAAAGGCCATACAATAAGTGTTCTGAGTAATAATAAATAGGATATTAGCTGATCTTAAAGTCCAGCCGATCATGAAATTATAACTGGGATCTAAGAGTTTTGTGACCTAAACCAATGTTTGATTATATTTTTTGATTTTATTTAAATTACTGACAACATAGACGTTAGGCGACCTTTGTGTTAATGTGTCCATCACTATTATTAATGAAATATGGATGTTTTTATGTTAAAAGAAATAAAGAGCTGTATCTTTGACTATTAAACAAGGGAGTGTTCTTGCATCAACATCATAGTAAAGGACTTACGGATTACATCATTGGGCATAATACTTGCAACATAATTATCTTCAGTAAATTCAATTGTAATGTTTATTACATTTAGCATAATTATATAATCTAGCACTTATGAGTTGGGTGACATTTCCTTCGAATAATTCCGTAATAATTACTTTTTCTAATCTCTTTACCATTGATTCAAACTAATCTAATGGGAATGGTTGATATGATTATGTCGAGCAAATGTTGATATTTTATTTCTTAGAGTGATTCTTGGCCAATGAAGCACGGAAAATGGAACTGACCTTAAATCTCATTCTGGTTCTGTAAGTGAAGGGAATTGAATTACCACTCCTAAAATAAGAGAATCAATCAGTAGAGTGCATAACTCCACTAAGGCCAAACATTCAAGACACGGGCATCATAATGAAGAAAGTGAAAAAGGAATTTATAGATCCAACTTCTTGCCCGGATACAGTCCAAAATTCATCGGCCCCTTTTTTTGTAGTTACAGCACATTCAAGGCTAGCATAATCCTCGTTATGCAATTATTTAGCAAGAATTATTCTTTCTCACTTAAAACTGTCTAACAAATAGTTGCACAAGCTTCGTAAACTTTCAGAAACTTATTTTCATAATATACAATATACAATGTGCAAAATATTCTGAGTAAAGTAGATGTGAATAAATATTCAACACAAAAAGGCATGTACGCTAGACAAAGCAAGATATACTACCCTGGTCATCATGTCAGGGGCTACTGACTACTTTCCACACTATTTTACTCTAACTTTCTCTTAGTACCACAAAAATATAGCTTTGAAACTCTTAAAATGTTATCAATAACACATTAAATCTGTTCTTATCTGAATCCTACCTGAAAAGGAGGAGAAATAATCACGACCGTGAAAAGAAGGTGTTTCCTCAGTGACATCTTTAGTGGATCTTAGTACCACTATTTCTCTGGGGAGTGTGAGCACAGACAGAAGCAATCGATCCCAGATCAGCGAATTCAAACCTATGAGCAATAAAACCTTGTCACCTTTTTAACATTTTAACAAGCTTGAGTCAGTTCTTATAAATGCTATTCATAACATATATGTTCACAACTGACCACTTAACCTCCACGGAAAAAAGATTATTAATTATTTTTATGATTTTTATAAAGCACTTTTTTTTTAATGGTGTAACTCTGAAAGTTCTAAACACAATGCTTACATGTCAATGATTCATTTTCTCAGAAAACAATCAAGCGAGTGGAAAGACAAGTCCAGAGTTCTTCACCATTCAAACAGTAAAACCGAAGGTTGAAGTCTGGCAGACGCCTCAAAAATAACAATTTTAAAGCCGCCAAACAGATGGGAAAAAAAATCGTGAAACAAGTTCTGTCAGAAATAAAGATTCATAACCAGCTTGTTTTGTTATCTTGGCTCTGTCAGAGTGTGTGCATTTTTGTATGTGTGTGTGTTTGTGTGTCTGTGCCCAGACATTAGAGTGTAGGAAGGTGCGACCAAGCTCAGTGAAAGTTCACTTCTTCAATAATGCCATGGAAATGTGTTAAAAGCTCTGACAACACAAATACGCACACACATACAAAGACACTCACAAAAACGGAGCAATTTGTTTCCGGGCCAAAGCTTCCCACACTTTTAAGGACAATTTTCAGTCAAAATGTAACACTACTAGACAGACATATTTCAGAAAAGAACACACCCACGCAGACAAGTCAGAACCAGAAAGAAAAGAACTGGGCATCAAAACTCAACCAACTTTGCTCATTTTCCCCATCATGCCATTTCACATAAAACGCAACAGTACCAGGATGGTTTGATCCACATAATAAGAGTTCCTGATCATGAAAACATAGTCCTAGAATTTAAGATCACACCGGTATCAATGTGGAGAAACCTGGAGGGGTTGAAGGAGATGAAAGCCATTCGGCATGCAAGGCAGATCGCGAAGAAGCTAATTGACAAGCGGTGAACCATCTCTCAGACCATCCAGGCTGTATTCCACCATCTGTTACAGCAACATTTAATAATAAATGTTAATGAATAAATTCCCAAGCATGTGGGGAAACTGGTCATTGGAATAAACCATGGAAATTAAATGAAACATGCCGAACATAGCTGTAGGCAGAAATGTTTGATTTTTGCTCAAATTGATTGGCAGCAGCTCCTCAGTTTGATGTTGAGGTGACTTATATTTCCTTTTAATCATCCAGTATCATACTAAATTCAAGCTGGCTATAAAAGTGTTTTATATTTGAATGTTTAATATCTGTCTTTTACTATGTTTGTACAGTCTTTACTCATAGCCTTTACTTGTTACGTATTTTTAATGTGTGTAGAGTTTGTGTGCGTGTTTGTTATTTATGCACACTGACTATAAATTATATATATAATAACAGCTCAGTCTGTTTGTGAAACCTAGATAAAGCACGGGAGAAAATTACATTAACATTTTACCATGTTACCATTGAAGTGCAGCTTGACTGGAAGTCGTAAAAAAGGAATCGAAGGCCAACAGCACTCACACACACACACACACACAGGCAAAGATTGACACACACCTCTGGCAGGTAGGTATTTGTAAGACAGTAGCGCTGTGCGTCAATATGAATGAGGCAAGGTGTGTGTGAGGTCAGAGATCGCACAATGTAGCAGAGGCAGAGACTCCCCAAATACCAGAAAACAGCTGAATAATTCATAAGGTGCACTTCAGAGAGACACACACACAAACACACACACACAAACATACACTCAAAAATACAAGTCACTGAAAAGCTTTTTGTCTGCGACACACAATGCTCGTTCCTGTTGGGACCAGGAATCGGTCCCCACGAAAAAGAATTGGTCCCCAGGGTGTAAGTGTTATGTCAGGCGTTGGACCCCACAAGGAAGAACAAACCCATACACACACACACTTTTGTCTTTCTAATAATCACACACCACGCTAATTTGCATTGACACATACACACACACGCATACAGACTCAAATCTAACCGAGATCGGTACACAAGGAAGCAATTTTAAAGGTTTAATCATTAATTATTCACTCTTTCTTTGTACAAATCATTATTAATGCAAATTGGTTCAAAGGCATAACTCATCGATGTCCAGAAACCTCAAAAACTCCAGTCATTTCAGGCTTCAGGGCTGTCAGTCTATGTTTTTGCTGCATTATTATTTAGGTTTTTTTCCATGAACTACCCTCAATGCGGTTTGCATTTGAGGGTATTTCATGGAAAACACACACACACAAACTACACACAAACAAACCAACACCTGCATCACTGCAATCCATGGAGAAAAATAAAAGAGGTAATAAATATTGAGCAAAACTCAGCATCCCACTGGAAAAGCACCAGCCCTGAGTGCAAGTGTGTGGACCAACCGCCTCCATCTGTCACTCCAGGTGGCCAATCACACCTGGACACGCACACTATCACACACAGCGCTACCTTACAAACGATCGCCAGTTAAGGCCCAGCAGTTAGAGGATGGACCCAAACCATGAATAAAACACAATATATTTGTTGCAGTGATGCATCATTAGTTGCTCCATCACACATTTTCTTCTCTTTCTGAATTATCATTCAATGCATTCTCTTAACACACTCACTATGAACAATGAACTTGTTTTTACCTTTATGAAGTATGGATTCCAAATCAGAGTTTAATCTGTCACACTTGCAACCTTTATTTATCCAGTTGTTGCCTTTGTACATTCCCTTGATTCCTTTTGCGCATCAACCTGTTGCAGTTGCACAAATGATGAACGGCTGAGAAGGAGAGATTCTCAATGTAAATTTGCCAGATGAATTTGCATTTTATGCCGGCAGTTATGCCACCCACTTGGGGAAAACGAAAGCAGAAAAACCAGCAAACAATCCCAAAACAACACAATAGCACCTTCATAGAGCATAAAATCACAAGATCTGAACACTATTTAAATCTGGTATCACTGGAAAGGCTGCAAATGATTAGGACAATAGAAGCTAATTTAAGCTGTTTATCTGGTGACAACAAAATTAGCACAGAAGCTAAACCACCATGCATAAGTACACGCGAAGATGGAGTTAGGGCTGCTTCTCCTGTTCATCCCATCATACGTGAATAGAAATGAAAAATTATATGTACATGCAGGGATGCATTTTAAAGCTAATATTCCCTCCGTTAAACACAGGTACCTTATTAATAATTGATCTCCTGCAAGCGTCATTATCCCTCAATGTACTCATTAATGTAATGCTTTTAACTTATGCACGTGCATCACTTCCTTGCACACATTACAGGGAGCTATTATTTTCTCTGCAAACACATGGGTGCTGCATACGGTTTCCTCTTACTTATAATTGACCCGTACTCCTGGAAGCGCTTGCCTGAGCACATCCAGAAATCTCTGCAAATGTTCTATATTACAGAACTGCACATACATGTAGCTCGGTAATTATGTGTGAAAACAGATGTAATGTATTCATACACACAGAGAGAAGCATTTCTTATCATATTAATCTGCTCGACGCAAACACACACACACATCCACGTAAACACGTGTTGTAGGCGGCAAAGAAGATCTGGACCGACCTGCTGGATGAAGGTGTGAGCTCCGTGGGGGCTGAGCAGCAGGATGGCTCTGCGGAGGGTGTCTCTGTACCGATTAAGCTCCTCAGTCCTCATGGTGGTGAAGAGGTTGGTGAAGACTCTACTGATGTTCCGATCCACTCTCTGCAAGGCCACGTCCACGCCTTGACGGGACGTCTGGTCCAGAAATCCCTGCAGGCCGCGAATATCTGGAGGAAAGGGAAGAAGAAGGAGTCAAATGTGAACATCAATGAACAATTAACCTTCTATTGTTCTCATCAAGGACCAAAATGGATAAATTATTTATTTGTTTTTTGTTGTTTTTTTTTAGATTTGGGTAAAACTTTGTATTTAATGGAAAACATACAATCCTCGGTTGTTTACCGTCAATACTGAAGCTGGTTATTGGTTGTTTTACTTTGGTTTAAAGTCACCAGGCTGGATTAAATTTCAGAATATATCATTAGCTGTATATCAACAGAATACCCTCCCCTGAGGCGGCCCTCCAGGGTGATCAAGTCCCAGAGTGTATCCAGTAGCCATTGGGGTTTAGTCTACATCACTGGAAGTTTTTTATTATCGTAGTCGTGTTAATCTGTTATTCCTGTGGTATTACTTGTTATAACATTTGTATTAATTATAACTTAATTGAAGTCGCATTTAGTTTCAATGCTCTTAATTTCATTGTCTTTTAAATGCGCTATTAATTGAATTATATTGCACTTGTTAATGCATTTTATGCTGCTAATTTTTCTTATTTTGCACTGTTCATTTATCTTTTTTCTATGTAAAGCAATTTGATTGCCTCAATGTACTTAATGTGCTGTATCAGTAAATTTCCATTGCTTTGATGTTGGTATTACTGTTATGACAATTGACCATATTTCTAATTTTCATAGCAGTAATAGTGACCCAAAATTTGCTAAACCAAACCAAAGTACATTTTTGAGGAAAGTTGAGTGGACTCAAAGTTGTTTCCACATGTTATTTAAATCACTGCAAGAGTGGGGCCACTTTCTTTTTGTGCCAAATCCAACAGTCACATTAGCAGACTTGACTGAAATCAGGTATTATGTGGCACTACCACAGAAGCAGACAACAGATATCCATTAGATTGAATCATTTAGACGTCTTGGAGACTCTTCACCAAACTGCCAGGGAAGTTTCTCTCTCTGACATCCAGACGAGGCAGCTGTGTTGCATTATATATTCTATTAGAGCTGGTGACAGGTTGTTTAGCTTCAACATCCCTTCCCTTTTTCCTCCTATCCTTTCCCCTCCCTCCATCCTCTTCTGTCTATTAGCGCTGACAGCCGGCTTGTACCAAACCCTGACTGCCATTCTTCTACCCCAACAATCCTTTCACACATACATTTTCTACACAACGTCTCTATATTTCAGAGGTTCTTTTATTCCCACCTGAACCTCATGTCTCCATGTATGTAGCTGTTTTGAGTCCAATTACATTTTCTGTCTGTCCATCAATCACTCACCTCTGATAATTCATCCACTGACTATACACCCTGTGTCTTCCTCTTACTGCACTATTGCACATCTGTCCCTGGACTATTCTAATTCATATTTATATATTCCATTGAAGATGTATTGGGTGTATGTATTTATACAGGTATTTTTATCTTTATATGTATATATATTAATTTATGAATTTCTATAAGATGTCCTATAATATAGTGTCTTACATTTTTGGCACCTTTAGAATGTGTCTGTTTGGAGCTGATGTAACGACTAAATTTCCTCTTTAGGGATTAATAAAGTTTCTATCTATCCATCTATCATGACTTAATTAGAGCAGAAAGAACAGACCCGGGTGGAAAAATTGATGATTATGTTACAAAATTCCAGTTCTTTGATTAAGAGCTCCCAACTAATTTCAAGGTAAGACATCTTCAAACTGCGTCCTACAGTAGGCTATGTTTCAAAACCCGAGAACATGTATTCTAAACATAGACTACTATGTTGCAAAGTTGTATCAACCATGTTCCCACGGCAGCCGTTTTCTTCTATCATCAGCCTCCGAACGGGATGTTCCAATGCGGGTATGATGTCATACTACTGAGTGGGAGTTAACAAATGGTAGAAACTATGGGAGTCTGGACATCAAGAGATAATTACAGGTAAAACAACCTATTCTATGAACAGCTAATATTACCTTTCAACAACGATATCTGTTATGACCAAGTTCTTTATATTCATGTGAAGGATCTCAAGGTGCAGTCCAAGTGAGGAGGGGATTCGGTTTGGGGGGCTTGGAACTGCATCTCTGCTGTTTGCAGATGATGTGGTTTTGTTGGCTTCATCGGTCTGTGACCTCGATGAAAACGGTTGACTGTCCGCTTCGGGATATTTGCTGCTTCATGTGAAGAAGTTTGAGTATCTTTGTGTCTTGTTCTCGAGTGATGGTAAAATGGACCGTGAGATGGACAAGCGGTGCAGCATCAGCAGTTATGCGGGTGTTGTATCGGATGGTTGTGGTGATGAAAGAGTCGTAAGGTAAATCTCTAATTTTACCACTCCATCCACGTTCCAAACCCTCACCCATGATCTTGAGATCCACGCATGCAGGAACTAGAGAGAGTCATATTTAAAGACAGGAGCTGATGGTGAGGGGATAAGCATGAAGGTGTGACAGTGATTGAGTGGATGAGGTGACCTGAATGCAGCTGATATAAGTTAATGCCCCGCGGTGTGAAGCAGGTAACTGAGACTGAGTTTGTGAGAAAGGTGAGAATACCAGAGTGGTATGAGCGTTTTATTTCCATCCGTACCACACTTCAAGAAATCTGCTGAGAGGGAAAAAAATCTTAGAAAATAAACCCAACTGTAATGAGCTCAAACGCCGGAGCCAAAGTGGAAGGACTAGAAAATAATGTTCCGAACTCCTTGGCAACCAAAGGTTTTTTTTTTGTTTGTTTTTTCCAGAGCCAAATTGAGCAATGCTTTCTGGGAGCCATGTTTGTCTGACCGTAGAAAAGCCGGCACTTATCGCCAACCATCAGAGCCCTCACTAATCTCTGCTCTGAAGTTGATTGAAATTGGCAGGTAGACTGTTGACCATAGAAAATGTCTCAAGATTTCATTTAGATTCTCATGTCATGAAAATAGGTGGCTCTTTCTCTGTCAAATGTGTTGATGATTCAGAAGATTGAGTGTCTGCAGATCTGCAGCAAACAGTGTAGATATTAAACAATAATTTTCTAAAAATTACATATTTTAGAGCGTGCAGCTTTTTCTACAGACGCCTGAACTCCTATGAATTTAGAAATCAGTCTTTCCTCACCTGTAAGCAGCCAGCAGTTCCTGTTTCTCTAAGATGGAGGTGAGACTCAACCGACCTGCTTTTATTCTTTTCATTTTTATTTTTGTGTTGATGTCGCTGTTGTTGAGTAGCGCAGAAATGAGGTGTGTCGTAATGGATTATCTGTGTGCAGCACTTTTTTCCACAGATATTATTTGGAGAAAAAAAACCCAGTGGTGATGTCATCATCAAGGATACAAAGATTTTTGCCTGAATTATATAGAAAGTTATTGTGTTTCCATGCTTATGATTTCACCCAAAGCAAAATTCGGCCTCATCTGCACAGCAGTTGTTCGGGCGAGAATCAGGACCTTGGATTTTGTTGAAAAAGCGCCGGCTGACATCGATCGATTGTTTTATTCCATAAAGTGTTTCAGAGACAAAAAGTATTTTTGCTTTCACTCACTGTTTGACAACTGTTATGACATTCTTGATATATTCTCCGGTCAGGAACAATACATTTATTGCGCACGGACACACATTTCTACCAATAAAAACAAGCAAAGGAAGATTTTTTACGGTAATAACAAAAAAGCCCAATGCCTATTATATCCCCCTTACTTATTTTACCTGTCAGTGGATATAAAGTTACACGAGACAGACGTACGTTTTTAACATAAATAAACAGCCAGACTACAACAAAAACAGCCCCCAGTCTGCTGCATACTAGAAGCAATACCTCTGACTGAACCCCTCAAATTAAATGTGATTTTATGTCCAGAGTAGTCTTCATTAAAAAAAAGGATTCCCCTATTGAGAAAAATAGGATACATACAAGATAGATCTCCTCAAGTCGGTTCATGTTTAGCAAATTTGAGGATGAGAAATGATGTCCCAAAAACTACTGCAGACCAAAAAAACACTCCGTATCGGCAATATATAACCGATGTTTCCCAAAATCAATCCAGATCTTCTTCACACTAAGGTGTATGTTTTTTCAAAATTTGAGAATTATCGTGGATACGGTTTTTGAATTGTCGCGTTAACACAGTAGATTCAGAGGACGCAGTAGCAGCAGCGATGATTCCGATGAACTCTTGTTCCGACACAACGCTCACAAATTGACACCAGCAGATGGAGAACGGGTGAAACAGCACTCACCTTTGTGTTCACTACCTTTAGAGGGGTTATTTCAAGGACACCAGAGTGATATTGAACATTAAACACTGACATGAATGGATGTCAGAGTGTAGGCCTATGTTGAAATGATTCAGTTAACAATTGTTGCGAAATAAAAGAAAATCAAGCTACAAATTATCCCAATATATCCATATAAAAAATGATTTTCCTCAGACACGAGTCCACCCACACAGCAGCGCGGCAAGAGCAAATTGAGGTCAAAACTACTTTGAAGGGTCCACATATATAAAATAATGATTAGGAAGTGTCGTATTTTAATGGCTTATTTTTCACATTCTGCCTCCGGCATGTATAAAAGATGTTTCTGTCGAGGTCATCAGTCTGACCCCTGACAACTGTTATTAAAACAAGAATGAAAGAGAAATTAGACTATCAAAACTATGGACTAGATGAAGATTAAAATCCATATTTGAAAGTTTTGTAGTTCATTCAAAATGTAAGGGTATGTGTTATTTTGGTCAAGTTGTTTGCCTTTCTTGGTCTCCCCTCCTTCCTTTCATCCAATCATCACTCTCCTTTTTTTCTTCCCTCATTATCTCACAGTGAGTACCAAGCTCAGATACCGAGACAAATGTCCTGGCACATATACGGACTCTGATCCGACACATTCATTAGCCCCTAACCTTCGCTGCGAACCAAGTTTGGGACCCTTCAACAACTGTTTGATTTGGTGAAGACAGTACCCAATGCCCACTAAAGCTTAACGAAATGCCATAGGGGTTTTAAGAAGAACCCTTTTTTTTGTTTTTGTTTTTACAAAAACTTGCCTTTGTCTCCTGGTAAATCTCTTAAACCAATTGTATGACGAAATATTCAAAGAGAAAATAAAACTTTGTAAGTTTCAGTCCGTTATATTGTAGATGCTGGCTTTGCTCAAGGACTTCAGGACTGGTGCCTGGCTCCGAACATCCGCTAACTTTAGCCACTCTGCTAACGTGCTAAGTGGGTATAACATTTGAAAATGATCCATGAAATAGGTTGCGTTGTATCGCATATTTAGGTATCATGTTCGACACTAAGGATCGCAACATTGGCGATGATAATTCCATAATATGCCCGACTTTTTCATGGATATTATTACCCCGAAGTCCAGTTTTTTAGTTTGTGCTCCTGATGAAGACCATGAGGCTGAAATGTTAGCGTGTTTGTTTAACAAGGCCAAAATGAATTAGTGGAATTTTGATTTGTGAATGTACTCAATAATTCTATTCCATTGTTGGTTATAGCAAAACAAACGTACACTGGTTAAATACATCCTAGTCAAAAGATTCATGTTTATCTTAGTTGAGTTGTGAATTCTATGAAGATCTTCCATTAAATGGAAAGAATATAAAGATATTTCATTAAAGGAACAATTGTTGAAACTCCTATGTGTTCTTTACCGCGGAGGAAACATTGAAATACGGAGGATTACGGCCAAATTTAAGGAGAAAATCCAGCTAGACTTTAATGGAAAGTGGCGCCTGGCTGCTTTGACCCGCCCTCTTGAGTGAAGGAATGCCTTGATGTATGTTCTGTAGACTTGCGTTTAGCGTTACGCATCCATTTGAGCAGAGTGAGCGAGCGTGGACGCTAATGAAGCAAACTCCTCGAACCCCATATACAGAATTAAAGAAAAAGGAGAGAGAAAATGTGTGATGTAGTGAGAGGCGTTTCCCTGACAGCTCTGTTCATTTATCACTATACTGCTGGAACGGACATTTTAATTACCTACGCACATCCACAAGAGACGGAGGGGGGGGGAAAAATGAAGCGAGGAAAAGGCGAAACATAAGGATGATAGAGAAGAGAGTGAGTCGAGACATAGCAACAGCGGAGGGAGGAAAAAAGAGAGGAAAGAGGGATGATGGTGTGTGTTTGTGTGAGGACAAATAATTGAGTCTTTCATCCACTCTGCTGAAGACAGGTGTGACATTTAGTTCAGGAACGTAGACTCGCTGCTGGGAGTCAGGGACGATGAGTGGCTCTGCTCTATGTTGAATATCCATAACACAACATCACAAGCACACACACACACACACACACCTGGTCTAACCTTTTACAGTCTCTTAGCTAATGGCCAGGAAACACACACACACACACACACATTTTTCTTTCCAGTTCCTAAGACTTCCTTTGAACCGGATGATGTGTGAAAGTTTTTTTTCACGCTAAACGTTTCCCCGCCCGCCTCACCTCCATCCTCGCAGAGAGAGAGAACAAGACCTTTCATTCAGGCTTGTCATATTGTTTGATTCTTTGGTTAATTAAACTGCTAAAAGCCTTCAACATCCCATTAGTTCTCCCTTTTCTGAACAGTGTTAAGCCGGTTCACAGTTTGAAGCTGTCCATCACGGCTCACAGCCAAGTTTCAGTCTGAGCTACGACCACCACTGTCGTCCCCCGACAACGGGGGTCTAACCCCGGGAAGTTCCCAAATTTCCCCCTCATTGGACAAGCAATCACCCTTTAGTCCGAATTTGGTTCATATGAATCGACTCAAGGAGATCTATCTCGTATATGTCATGTCTTACTCTAATAGTTCATGATTTAATCACTACAGGGGAACTTTTAACGAAAAACACAAAGATCTAGATTGATATTTGGGAGAGTTTTTTGCGTATACTTGAAGGAGCTTTATATCCAAAATATATCGGGTGATATTTCCTTTAATTCTTTGTCTGATCTAGACAAAATCTGGGGAATACGAATCAACTCAGGGAGATCGATCTTCTATCTGTTGTATTCTACTTTAGTAGGTCGTATGTTATTCACTAGAGAGAGGTTTTCTTTTACAAAAAAATGCTGTGGACAGAAATTTACATTTTTGAGGAGATCAATCAGAGGGCTTGCTTGTACAACACAGGGATTGGGGACCTTTCCAGGATTTGCACTTGCTGCGAGAGACGAAAGCATAGGTCTAGTTGGAGTACTACCAACTACTACCGCTACTAGAGAAGCTTCTCCATGAATGATGATCACCATCGTTGCTACTCAGAGGTGGAGATCATTTCAGCACAAACACATTCCACCTGCCGACCAGGCATGTGGAACCATATTTTTCCCTCCAGAGTTTTCACCCTTAAGTGATGTACTACTTCTCGTTGTCACACGGTATAAAAGAAAAGCGGCATTAATGCAAATATCTCCGAGGTTTTGGTGCATAATAACTCCATTTATCTTGATAGAATGGAGTACTTTCTTCTTGATGACACAAAAAGCTCTACAAAGGGGTGCGATGACGCGCCGGATGATTCATTCTCCACCGCGCTGTACGAAGTCCCGTATCGTTCCGACGTAGCACCTCCTGCTCGCTGCGTTATCTTCTGCCGCTCAACATCTGAGGAGGGACCGCATCAACAGGTCTCATCCTAACAAGGCCGATGTATAATCCAACCGCTGGGATGTTCCTCGTGATCAGAAATATGATGGCGATACATGCGGCGTATAAAATGCAAATCTGGGGTTCTGAATGTCCCTTGCTGATCTGTTCCCACTTCACTGCAGGTTCTGCCAAGGCTCTATGTAAATTAGGCCAATCAAAGGCCTGTGAGTGGCTTCCCCGCCGCAACCACAAACCCATCAGAACTCATGCGAGGCATGTGTGATGAAGGCGCCTCTGCAGCACCATCTTAAAAAAAAAAAAAGGGCCGGGCTTCTATTAATGTTTGAGAGGCATCATTTATTTGTAGCCGCGATAAGAGATGGTTGGTCATTATGATATATTCTCTAGCAGCTGGATACCTTTTCTCAATACAAGTATCCAACCCCCGACAGCAAGGGCATATCCATGAAAAGTCCCCCAACCCCCTGCGTTGCACAAGCGCTCCCCCTGAATGAACTCTTTAAAGTAAATGAAGTTTTGTCAACAGTATTTTACGATTTAAAAATATAGGCCCGCAATCACGTCCCCAGCCATGTTAATTAAAAAACTCTCTGAACTAAGTGAAAAGATGAACTATATGCTCGCAATATAATATAAACAAGATAGAGCTCCTAAATTTGATTAATTTGCACCAAATTTGGACTCAATCGGATCAACGGTCGAGAAATTATGTCCCAAAAGTATTTGTAGGATAGATAGTGTCAGAAAAATACAACTGACCTTTCCCCAAATCAATCCAGTTCTTCCTCTCACTGGTAGTTGAGAAGTTTCAAAAATGATCCATAAATGTTCGAGGTATCGCATGATGGATCTGCGGCGGCGATGACGGTTCCATAATATCTTATATTATGTCATACATCCTATAATATTCTTCTCGTGGATATTATGAAGTGAGGTGAGAGTCATGATGACATGAACGACTGCTTCGATGAAATGGGATGTCAATTTCCTCTCATGTGATTGCTGAAACTCATTCAGACTGATAAAATTACAGTCCTTAATAAGACCAGGCTCCTCACCTCCAGACTCACATTCATGTTTATGTTTTATATCATTAAGATTTGGTTATCTTTTAATCTCATCTGTAAAAATGAGTCATTGGAACCTCATTTTGGGGTTTGGAACGTCTTTAATCTCTTTCCCTCTGTGGAAATAAGGCTTTTAACAACAGATAAGGTGCATGGATGGATGGATGGTTGGTTGGTTGGAGGAATATGATTGGTTGGATGGATAGATGGATGGTTGGTTGGTTGGAGGAATATGATTGGTTGGATGGATGGTTGGTTGGTGGGATATGGATAGATGGATGGTTGGTTGGTTGGTGGGATATGGTTATTGTGATATGGATGGATGATCGATGGTCGGTGGGATATGGATGGATGGATGGATGGTTGGTTGGTTGGAGGAATATGACTGGTTGGATGGATGGATGGTTGGTTAGTGGGATATGATTGGTTTGATGGATGGTTTGTTGGTGGGATATGATTGGTTGGATGGATGGATGGTTGGTTTATGGGTTATGGATTGCTGGATGGATGGTTGGTTGGGGGGATATGGATGGATGTATAGAGTATGGGTGGTTGGTTGGTTGGTTGGTGGGATATGGATGGATTGTTGGTTTGTTGGAGGAATATGATTGGTTGGATGGATGGATGGTTGGTTAGTTGGAGGAATATGATTGGTTGGATGGATGGATGGATGCTTGGTTAGTTGGTGGGATATGGATGGATGGATGGTTGGTTGGTTGGAGGGATATGGTTATTGTGATATGGATGGATGTATGGATGATGGGTGGTTGGTTGGTTGATGGGATATGGATGGATGGATGGATTGTTGGTTGGTTGGATATGGTTGGTTGAATGGATGGATGGAAAATAAAGTTGCGATAATAAATAAAAAATATTGCGTAACACAGACAATCTCCGGATGGGCGGGTCAGAATCTCATCATGTCAGCACCTGTCAGTCATCCATGTTCCTCACAGTTCACGCCCACATCCATCCAATTATGTAATTACAATATAAAAAGCTGAAGCTGCAAAATGATTAGTAGGGTAGTTTGATTTGTTTTTGTTCCTTATTTTTATTTCAAACTTCCAGGTCTGGTTGTAAAAGGATCTGTGGTAAAACCCGGAGCGGAGTTTTGTTTTGACTGTTACTGTATGCTAACTTTCACTGGATTGGACTATTGTATTTTTGGGGTTGTTGGGAAACACTGAAATAGAGGTTAGGTGCCCCAGGCGCTACCCACCCTTGACTATACCACTGACTACTGTAACAAAAAAACTATTGGATGAAAAAAAACAATTCAGGATGTACAAAAATGAAGAAGTTTGCGATGAGAGTCCGGCACCCTGACTTCTTGAAGCCGTCTACCAGTCCTTAAAAATCGCCCGTAATAACAATCTCCAGTCTCGTTTGCAGCAATCAAACTTATTGGCCTCTCTGTCACCCCGTAGCGACGTGAGGCTGGGGGTTTGGTTCCAGGACCAGTGTGTTTGTGATCATATTAGCCTCAGCTCAGAGGATTAGATTCTGCGTATCTGAAGGATGAGACAGAATTACCGTATGTGGACCACAGGGGCCCAGAAGGGACCTCATTGGTATGGGGTTTATCTTTGAATGTCAAGCACAAAGTACCGGATACACGTACAAAAACACATTGTAAAGCTGGAGTAGCTTAATGAATGAAGGTTTCTTGATATTAGCGGTGAATGGGGACTTCAAAGGAAACCGTTAAGCAGCTTATTACGCTAAAACCAGGGTTGGTGAAAAGCCAGTTAGACCATCCATCCACATAAAGTAATAAAATAAATATTAAACTCCCACCCGCTGCCATGTGGCTTCCCTCAAAAACCATTCCTCTGATGCTCACATACGTACACTAATCAGCCATAACATTATAACCGCCTACCCTGGTGGGTCCTCCATGGATCAGCCTTGTTGGTCCTACTCCAATGGAGCATCCCGCAGATGCTCCATTGGAGTGGGAGAGTCCTGTTGGGCACATCGAGGGAAATTTGTCATTTCTGATCTGAGGTGTCATGGCAATTTTATTTTAATTTTGTTTTTATCCATTTTATAAAATTCTGTAAAAGAAAATACTGAAATTGCACATTAAATTAAAAATAGATCCGCATTACTAGTTTTTATATCTCCGTCTCTATCAGTAAACATTCACAGAATAATTTCAATAAATAATAATATAATATGTCAATATGATCATCAAAAGTTTCTATTCACAGGCATCGAAAACAGTCAGAAAACTACATATATTTTTAAACTGCAAATGATATTTCAAATCAATTTTTGGTTAAATCGAACAATATCAAAAAAAGGTTTTAAGGATTGCCGTTTCTTTCTGTTGCTCCTCGTGTCTGTTCCTGCAGTCAGGAGCAGCTGCTCCTCAGGAAACAGTCAGGTGCACCAACAGTTCACAGGTGCATTTCACATTAAATGTAAGCAACTTATTGTGTTTTGTTGTTTTTAACGCAACAACACTGACACATATTGACCAGCTGGATGACGTGAAACATATAAATGATGAAAAGCAGACACGCCGTTATAAACGCGGCGTAGTCTGAAAACAGCTAACCGCTCGATGCGACAGCGAAACCTTGAAAAAAACTCGACATTACGGCTGAACAATTCCGCCTCCATTTTTTTCCAACATATTCAGAGGTGGAGTGACAAGTTTATTATTTGTAGTATTTTTTTTTCGAACGTGAGGTTTCCTATTTTAAACTATTTCCAAACTAGAAAAGTTCCCAGTTATTAAGTACATATTTTACCGTGTATTTCCTAAACCGGGAACAAACGTGCCGCACCTTGTTTTCTGCAGAGAGGACATATTTCTGAAGGTAATTTTGCGCATTTCCTACCCTGACAGGTACATGAAATACTTCAATAATTGGTTGCAGAAGATGATGTTTGGTGCCCTTTTGAAACAACGGTCTCTGGTGACGTCCAGCACTGCTTCTTTTTTTTTCTTCATGCAGACTGTAGGCTACATGTCAGGGTTGGTTAATGAAGGTTGCTGCGGCTGCAATTTAAGTGTTTTTAAATATTAAAGCTCTGTGGATTGTTCGGTAAAAGAGGCTGATTACTCTTGATGCGTTCTTTGTGGCGTTTTATGCTTGGAAACAAAAACAGCCACCTTTATTGCAAGTTAATGGGAAGTTAATGCCCACGTTTGGCAACATGGGAGGTAATATTGTGATGGCCATATCCCGGATTCCTCAATAATCAGAGAAGTTCTCTCATGCATTTGCTCGTTTATCAGTCTGGTTTCTGTCTGGTTTGAGTGTGAGACAAAAATAATGGTTTTATTTGATTGTAATTGACATAGTAAGTGTTCTCCAAAACACCTAAACACGGATTTATACATGGAAATATAACAATCCTGTGTTTCTCTGGGAAACCAGAAGATTTGATTCTGCTAAAATAAACTACACCCCCGAAAAATCCTCTATACCCTGCGTTCCATACGCTCCACCCAGTGAGGGAAATAAGAACTATAGGTGAGAAATATGAACTATAAGTGGAAATAAGTTGATTCATATGCAACACATCTGGAGTAAATTCTAGTTTCGGTTCATTATAACGTTCCGCTAGCAGGCAGCCTTTAATCTCTATAGTGTAATAATTATAATATGTATCATTTATTAGATAGATAGATATTTAATAATAATAATCATACATTTGATTTATAACGCATTTTACATTTGGAGCAAATGTCAAAGTGCTACAAGGTAAAAGCAAATATAAAAAAAAAGTATCAAAAAAAAATCAATGAATAATAATATAAAAATATTAGCAAAAAAAGCTGCAAGCAGCGTTGGTAATTAAAAGTCATAGGTTCTGCCAAAAGAAAAGTTTTTAAGTCTTTTTTTAATTTTAAAAAAGGATTTTAAAAAAAGGATATGTTTCCAATCATCTGTTATTTTTTTTCATTCTCCGTCTCCCCCAATAGAATTTATTTAGCCGACATTCCCCTGCAGTTTCTGGAATGTCACCGTAAGGCATGACAAAGTTCAAATTTCACTTTAATTTAAGTTTTACGCTGCGCTAACCGACTTTAAGAAAAACACTTGTATTTGGAATATATCCAGGGTTCTGTTGAATTGTCCAGAGGGAAAATTCGTCTCAGTTAATTGGATTGATTCCTGCGTCATGAAAAACGCGTCAAATAAAAATGTCTACCAAATGTCATATATTGAAGAAAATACCCAACAAATGATCCCAAATCTCGAGGTGCGACCTTTTTTGTGACAGTTGAACGCCACTAAAAATCAACCTCAAACATCGGAGCGTACCTCTTCTTGACTTTGTAGAAAAAAAAACACATTTTAGCGTTCTGACCTTTTTTTTAAGGTCTTTGTTGTAGATAAATATTCTCAGCTCTCGTCAACGGCCGGGCTTTATTTATTAATCGAGAGGCAAATCTGCAGGGCAGCTTATTAGCCCCGATCTTTGAGCGGGAGAGTACGAACACTCGTCGAGATTCGAGAGCCCTCGGGGGGACGCAGAGGAGCTGGCAGTAATGAAGATGATGATAGCTTGGTAATGTCTAATTTCAACCGGCTCAGGTCTACACGGACCAGCCCGGTTCTTAATTGGCTACTGGGTGTGTATTCAAAAAAAAAAAAAAAGGGTGATCGATAAAAACAGAGTGAGACAGTCGTCTTTTAGAAATCTCAAAGCCAATTTTTTTTCTGTCCGCTTCAAAACATGTTTATCTATTAAAGGCAAAAGCTGAGGCTGTCCATCGATCTGTTTGTTTCCTGCCAAAAGAAGAAAAACCCAAATGAGATGGGGAGGGAATAAGAAGAGAATCCAGGGGAAGGACGGAGGCTTTTGATGCCGGCTGCTGGCCTCCTCCGCTCTCTGGAACGGTGAACCTTTTATTCTGTGATGAAACATAACTGCCAAATTGTTACGCAGGGGCCAGCAATACGAAAGGACATACGGAAACGGAACAATAACCGGCTGGGGCGCATCTGAGCGATAACAGCTCCCATCATCGAGATGCTCTAGACGGAGCGTTTAAAGTCGTTGGGGCCCTTTATGGTCTTTGTCCTTTGACTCAAAGCTAATTAATTATCTTTCTCTTGTGCTGAACACTTCATTTCATTTCATTTGTGATTTGGACACTGCTGAAACCGCCAAAGGAGCGCCGCAGGAATTCTGTTATAATGTAGTTATTACAGTGTAATAAGGAAACGTATGGGATGTAATGTTGACCACATGTTTGTGGTGATGTCATCTCGTATTATGTTTAAAGGGTTAAGCAGATAAGATACCTTAAGATATATATATATATATATATTTATATAAAATTGGGACCAAATCTGGATGGTTCAGAAATTATAGGGAAAAATTTTGAAGGGCAAAGCTCCCTCTAGTGTCCGAAATATAATACCGAACTTTCCCAAAACCAATCCAGTTCTTCCTCGCAAAAAATAAATGATCCTTGAAATCATTTTTTGAGTTATGACGTTAACAACGAAGGATCTTCGGCGGCGTTGTCGAATCCGTAACATCTCCGACTTTGAGTGGATATTATGATCTCTATCATATTTAGCTCTCTGGTTGAGACTCCGGTTCAGTACAGGTTCAACACGTAGAGACAGAACCACCCTGAGGCAGGACCGGAATGCGAGTCCTTCGAAATGACTGACTGACAGATCAGCCGTAACATTAAAACCACACGCTTATAAGTGTTTAGGTGACCGTTTTTTACCACCGAAAAAGTTCTATGAAGCACTGTGTGGTGTGACACTTTTCTAACAGAACCAGCTATGTACCCACTCACTGAGGTTGAATGTGTGTACAAGGTGTTCTATCGAGTGGGTATCATTTTAGCTACGTCCAAGGCATTCTGCATTTCTGTGCGAAAGAGTAGGAGAGCAGATGTCCGACTATTGTTTTTCAATAGTTATAATGATTTGGTTGATCAGTGTGAATGTGACATAATCAATCAAAAAGAAGTCTTCTTCGTAATCTGTCTTTAAACTTACGCGTCTTACTCTCTTGTGGTAAACGCTGAAATCTACCCAAAAAAAAAAAAAAACGGTCTTTTTTATTTATTCATTTAAAAAAAAAAAAATTGGATTCATTTAAATATTACCGGATTTTAAATCAAGTCCCTGAGTGCACCATCTGGCTGTTCTACTCTCAAAGACTTAAAAAAACCTATACTGCCTAGTAGATAACCGTAAAATTAAATTATAATGTAGCAGTGCAATGGTTCGGTTTTCTCCGCAGTGTTTACAAGGATATTAAAAATGAGAAGGATACCGGTGGTGGACGAAGAAACTCAGCAGCCTTGAAAGTCCGTGCTGGAGCGCCCAGGCTCCCATGTAGAAATATTCACCCACCCAGTCTGCTGAATTAAATAGAACTTGTGTAGTTTATATATATATATCGGGGCTCTTATACGATGATTTTTGGATGGTTACAAGTATATTTATAGCATCACACCTCCATCCTCTTCACTCCCCTCCTGTTTGTTTTCAGGCCGCTCTCTAACCAATTCATGGCTGGACTGGCGTGCGGCTGTTGTCTATAGGCAGCTCATTACTCCCATCAATCATCCAGCACACCGGGGCATTCACCCAGGACGCCACAGGAGGCCGAACGAGAGCGAGAGAGAGAGAGAAAAAAACTTTTAGAAGGGCCAGAAGATTCATCCCTCCTTTGCTAAGTCCTCCAGCCGTCAAAAATAAATCTAAAATCCGTACATTTTTCACGGTTTATTATTCTCTGCCAAGGGAATAAAGTACTGGCTCTTATTAGGTTTTTATGAATAATATCTCAATAGTAAAATACTAGTTTTTTCAGAAATGACCACTAATATCGTTCCGCTGTTTGGAGTCACTTATTCCTTATTCGAAAATGTGAGCCACTTGACTGAAACCAGTGGAAGCTGATAATGTTAAACAGTAAGGGGCCAATGGTGGAACCCTGAGGGACACCAAAGGTCAAAGGGCACCATTGAGGAGGAGCTATAGAGAAAGTTTTATTTCAATAAGTAGGATTTTTCTTTAGTCTATTAAAGCATGTGAGGACTTACTAAACAGAATTATGTAAGTTGATAAGAAACAAATAAAGGTCTAAATAGGTTCAAATCGTTTTCTGTGAAGATGCTCGAAAACAAAAGGTCGGGCAAAATCTCAATGAAATTGACTGTTTTTCCATGAACCATCGAATTTGACCATGATATTTTTTTACTCTTTAAAAAATTGCTTAATCAAACTTTTTTTTTTTATTTGTTGGTGAGGACATCAAAGTCCTATGAGTTCACAAATAGCTCCCATGTTTTTTTCGTGTTGAAGTCGTCATCGCAAACATACGATGGTTGAAAATTTAAGCTACTTCCCACCTGTCACTCAAACACGTTACGATTTTTATTTTCTAAAGCCCAACTATAGAACTTCCGTCGTTCTGGAGTCTGAGATCACAGCGGTGTGATCAATCCAGTTCTTCCTTGCACCAAGGTTTTATGTGGGCATGAAATATGAAGACGAGCCATGGAAAGGTTTTTTGAGTTATCGCAATAACACGAAGGATATAAGGACATAATATCCCCGACTTTTCGTGGAATATAGTTAACGAGCTCGTCAGCGTACAACAATTCAACCCCACCGATAAAAGATCGGATAACTTAAACGGCAGAGGAAATTCTTTTCTCTCGATTCAAGTTTGTAGCAAGAGTTGAAATTCATCATAAAATGTGATAACTCTATATTTTTATTTTCTCACTGCAGGATCAAGCAGGTGGAGGACAGTAAGATTCTCGTACAAATATCCGCTGGCCTTGTGTTCAGTCTCGGCACCGACGCAGACGGGAATTAAAAAGCCGAGACAACCAGAACTCAACTTTGGGCTCAGGAGTGAGACGGCGCCAGAAGAGACGTAAGACGAAGGATCTGAAGCGGCGTTGCTGATTCTGATTCCATAATATCCAAAACTTTTTCGGTAATGGATTAAAAGTTCTGGAGTTCTTACAATCAGAGAATAAATCCAGCAGATCAGATTTTTCATCTCGTTGTCGGATCAGAATTTATGACCGGGACACATTAAGCCCCGACTGAGATTAAAAATCAAAACCCAGCTGTCTCTCAAAAAAAAATTTTTTGTAGGTGAATAAAATATTAACTAAATAATATTTAATTATTGAATAACTCTTAAATAACTAACTTATTAAATATTTCGTTATTTTCACAAATATTTTCAAATTGTCGCTGGCGTTCTTTTTCTTCAAAAAGTCCTCAGAGTGAAAAAAAAAAAGGGGCATCTGCCCTAAAAAGTACTTATATATATTTTAAACGACTTCCCTCAGTGGCCTCAACTTTGAGTGGAAAACTTCCTGAGTGGAAAACTTCCTGAGTGGAAAACGCTGCGACAGAAGCCAGCAGCGGCGCTTAAAATAAAAGTTCTCTGGACCGATGATGAGTGAGAGATGGATCTTTGTTAAACACAGATGACAGCACTCATCATGGAGGGTGTGTGTGTGTGTGTGTGTGTGTGTGTGTGTGGGGGGGGTGGTACATGAAAGTTTTACGAATAAAGAGCAAAATTTGTTGAAGTTTTCCCCTTAACAGAACCACACAGTAATCTGATTTATAACCTTCAACCAATTAAAAGTAGCAGGTTAGAAGAACAAGAAGAAGAAGAAGAAGAAGAAGAAGAAAAAGAAAGGGTGAGGCCCGGGTTGATGCTGAACGGCGCCGACAGGTTTGATTAAAGAACGTCAAAGATGAGGCGAGTGAACACATTTCAGATTCCAGGGTCCTCAGAGACGATGAGGGGAGAAGGATCGTTTGGTTGCCATGTCCGCAAACGTTACGTTTTTGTTCTCGGTGGGTTCGGGTTCCGACTGAGTTCATCAGCTGATAAAACTCCTGGTTCTGCTTAAAGTCCAGAACAGACATCTGATGGACCAAAACCGCAGGAAACAAAACAGAATGAGGCCCGGAAGAATCACGGCTCCGTCGGCGACGTGGCAAAATTAGCTTCTGAACCCACCGTCAGCTGAAAACATGACAGAATCCCTGACATGACCCGATCGCTGCCTCTCAGTTCGGCTCTCAGCGGAGCACAGCAGGACAAATCAGCAGAACTTCCTCCCGGCCCTTCAGTTCAGAACAAGTCTCTGGACCGTTTTCATCAACTTGGGAAAGATTTTTGCCAACTTTCTGGCCTTCGTTGAGCTTCATCAAGGTCATCCAGCTGTTACTGGAAGCTGGTTTCACAGCGATGGCTCCAGGTTTTCTCAAGACGACTTCTGCTTGAAGCATAACGTGTTCAGAACTCAAGGATTCACCATTAACGAGCAACAATAGCAGAGTTTGGAAATCGGAAATCTGATTAAGTTTGAAGTTTGGGATTGAGTTTATTCTGCCGGACGTTTTCGGAGTTTTATTTTGTCTTTGCTGGTGTTAGAAGTTGCGAATTTCGTGTTTTCTGGTTTACTTGTGAGATGTTGGAGCCATGGTAGCTCTTGCTTTGTGTGCGTTTACGACGAATACGTGTAACCGGCCTCAAATTAGGCTGATCGGTCGATTGCCGATTTCATCGAAATAGTCCACCCAACAACGATCGATCAGCTGGCAAATCGATTAGTGCACTTTTACTAAAAATAGAGTCCAATTCTCAACAAATGAGGTACAAACTACATACTAGGAATCCTCCACATCGACAGTACAACAAACTGTAAAAACTGTCAAAGATTTAATATAACTGGAGTCCCAGCAGGGACAGAACCGACCCGTTTGTATAACGTCCAACAGCAAAGCACTTTACTTTATTTCACGTTTGACAAAGCCGATTTCCTCCTGCAGTCATAAACACAGCGGCATAATTCTCCCCTGTGGAGTTCTTTAAAAAAGCAAAAAGCAGTCAAAGAAAAGATTTACATTCCATTCTCAAAGCCCCCCCCCCCCGCGGAATGTTGAATGTCTACCGATGCTGCTCCGGCAATCCTGGATTCACCTTCATGCCTGAGGCAGAAGTTTCTGTCCATGAAGTAGAACATCTCTCGAGTTCTCCGACAAAACTTTTTGGATCCAAAAGAATTGCCGATGAAAAAAGTTTCAGGGACCCTTGGGTCACGTGTAGACTTCTGTAGACACATGTGCAGAAAGTGGCGCCGGTGCAAAGAATCGCGGGTTGACGTTCACACCGCCGGTCTTCATTCTCAACTCCCATTTTATTCTTAGATTGGTTTTTTTATTGCAGCTGTTCACATTCATTTCAAAATGCGACTCGAGGCCCTAAAAGTGACCCGCATGCAGAAAAAGAACAATAACAAACTAGAAATCGGGCCCATGTTCTATCCCAGCCTTTGAAAAACCACCGAGCTGTTGCATGTGTGGACACCAACCATAATCAAAAGTAAAGCCTGTGTTTCGCGTGTTACTTTATAAACAAACTTTTATCATCTCAGTGAGGGGGTGTGGGGTTGGGGGGTTGGGGGGTGGGGGGGGGGGGGGTGCTGCAGATTGATCAGGCAGCTCATTAAAGCAAGTAGCTGACCGACAAAGAAACGGACCATCTGCTCAGCCGACAGGAAAGACTCACTTCTGCTTCAGACGTGGATCAGGTATTCTGTGAGTGATCTTTAAATTCACAGCTTCACCGTGTGTGTGTGTGTGTGTGTGTGTGTGTGTGTGTGTGTGTGTGTGTGTGTGTGTGTGTGTGTACCTAACATCTGCGAGCCAGTATATGTTTGGCAGGTGGAGGCAGAGGGCGATGAACGGCACTCTGTGCTGCAGAGAATTGGTAAATAAACATTTTTTATTAGCTCTTTCAAAACAGATTGTGTGCAGGCCAGGCTTGATTCAGCATCATCAGCAACAAATCCCATCATGCACTGCAGCCAGTGTATCACCGAGACACCCCGGCCGCTCCTCATTACCTAATGAGGTCAAAGGGAATAGACTTCCACACACCCGGAAGCCAGAATAATGGACGCAACTCGAGGCAACCCCCAGTTTAAACTGCAGACTGTATGCTGAAATCATTGTTTGGGCTAAAACACATTTAAAAAAATAACAAATAGATGTAGAGTTTTGAGTTTGAAAGGTGTTGAGTCATGTTAAGCAAAGAGTGAAAACTGGACTCGAAAATAATGGTATTTTCGAGGCAATTTCTTTTTAAATGATAGCAAGAAAAGGAAACTACTGTGAAAAGGAAACTACTGTGAAAGGAAACTACTGTGAAAAGGAAACTACTGTGAAAGGAAACTACTGTGAAAGGAAACGACTGTGCAGCAGCAGAAAAGGCAGAGATGTCCCCTAAAACGTCCCGATTCTACGTCCCTGTCACTTATTTTCCGGTGGTCTCAGTCTGGAGGACACAATTATACAACTAAATTCAACCCCTGTCTTTTGTTTAACCTCACGCTGGTCGTTCTTGACGGACCTCTGGAAGAGGCCACTTTCAGACGTCGACCCGATAACAGAGAAGAACCCTGAGAAGATTCCTGCAGCTCAAACTAGATGCTTCAGGCATCCTTGTGATGCAAAACAGCTCCTCGATGTTCCTCAACCAGCTAACTGTACTGCAGAGGATCCAAACACAATGACTGACATCCTGATGTTTGCAGAACATCTGCACGCCCTTGTCTCTCACCGTTCGGTATATTTGCATCAGGTCTGTGTTCTCTGTCAGCTTCAGGGAGAAATTCCCTGAAGGAGGCGCCTTTAAGTGGACATTAAATGCAAATTGGGCGCTCTCAAGGGTTTATGTGTTGTGGCATAACAAGCAGAAAATGATGACAACCAATGTTTGTAGGCGTCTGCCATTAATGGGTCTGCAGTCGCAAAACAGTGCGGAGAATAAAATAATAGACCAGCAAAGCAAGCAATGTTGGCTGAGGAGCAAAAACTGGGAGCAGTGAAATATGATATATTCAAGACAAATCTCCAACAGTTGATTCATTTGCACCAAATTTGGACTAAATCAGGCCAACGGTTGAGAAATGATTGCCCAAAAATGTGTGGAGATAAAGCTCCCCCTAGTGTTGGATATGTACAACTGACTTTTCCCCAAAAATAATCCCAGTTCTTCCTCGCACTGAGGTCAATCTGGGTATTCGATTTCAAAATGATCGATGAAATCGTTTCGGAATTACGTCCGCAACGGTAAAGAGTAAAGCTCCCCCTGGTGGAAATCGGCAAAAATCATCCCAGTTCTTCCTCTCATGCGGTCTATGTGGCTGTACGATTTCCAAATGATGATGCAAAGTGTTTTTTCATTGAAAACAACAAACAACAAATTTCCCTTGTGGGTAAAATATGAACTTATGGAGTAAAATGTCATATTTAGCAGAAAGATGTCACTGAGTTGATTCATCGGCACCAAAATATCATATAATCCTAAAAATATGGACTAAATTGGGCCACAAGTTGAAAAATTCCTCGCAAGAATGTCTGTTTTGATGTCAAATTAAAAAAATTATCCATGAAACAGTTTTTGAGTTACCGCTGTAATACAAAGAACGCGGCTCCGGCGGCGGCTCCGGCGGCGGCGGCGGCGGACACAGCAATTGACGCAACTACTCTTCGGCGATATAATCAGCTCGCTAAATTATGAAGAAACGAAAATGAAACGAAGAGGGCCCTCATAGAACACAGATCCTTTTCATGCCGGCGCTTCTATGATATTCTAATCTGCACACACAACCTTTAGAAATATAAGCATTACTGTATGCAAAATGTACGTAGTAAGTGAGATATCTGTATATAATACTGTTACTGGAGGCAAACGTCTGATTTGACATTTTTGTAACCACCAACTAGTGTGTGAGGAGAAAAAAGGAGAAAGAAAAAAAAGTTCTCCCATGAAACCAGCGCTGCATAACAAAAGCGTTCCGTGGGAAGTTGGAGCGGTTCCACGCGTAGGCTGGCCCAGAGGACTCCTCAACGAGGCTCCTGATTGGGAGTCATTATTATTCATGATTAGTCATGTTACATGCAAAACTACTTTATTCTTCGCCCGCGCCACGTCTGAGTGGGACCAGATCATAAAGAAATTTGAATTTTTACCAGAACTGATTGGAGTGAACCATCGGAAGGAGGGTGAAACATGCAGTAGATTCCCCGAAGCCTGAAAAATCTGACCAGCGTCACATTTAATCCCTTTCCTGTTAAGAACCGGGCTTGGAGTCGGATCGCAGTGGCAGGTTCTTATATATATATATATATATATATATATATATACATACATATACATATATATATATATACACTGATTGTCCTTTTACAACAGCTGGCGTCAGTGGGTTGGTGACCATTCTGTCCTCAAAGTTGTTGAGTCAGAACCAGGGAAAATGGACTCGCATAAGGTGATTGTGATGTTTAGACAACTGGGTCCGACCATCTGAAGAACTCCAGGTCTTGGTGGCTGTTCCCGGTCTGCAGTGGTTACGACCTGATCCGGTGAACCGGTGACACGGTCTTGGGCCCCCCAGGCGAGGGGAGCGCACTGAAGAGTCACTATAGCAGAGATCGCCGAAAAAGTTCATGCAGATTCTGACGGACGGTTACCGGAACACACAGGGTTCTACCCACAAAATGGTATTCAGGTTTTACAGGTATGGTTTTGATAGTTGGGAGACGTCTCTGGCAGATTAACTGACAAAAGAAGCGATCAGAGAACTCTGTAGAGGTAATAATAAACTTTCTACAAGTAGGACCGGCATTTCAAAAGAGGACGAGGTCAACTACAGGAAAGACTTTCAAAAGACGTGGGCAGTTTTAAATCACGTTTCGGAAGATGTGCAAGAGACCCCCCGCTTTGTTTGGTGGGCGGGCAGATTTACCGTGCCCACCCGAACGCCTCGCAGCCAGCCGCCGATAGCTGGTCCCTCATTTTATCGCACTGCCGCCACACTGAGAAGCGGAGCATCAATTCTTCTGCCCGCCTCCATTGCCTTCCCACCAAAGACCAATCCTTCCGCTTTCAAGAAACACAAAGTCTGATTAATGAGCCTCGTGAACTTTAGCAGCAGCGTTGTTTCTGAGATGATAAGAGACGGCTCGTAAACACAACCCCTCAATTAAAGGTCGGAGCCGTAAACTACGTTCCGGTGTTCTGTGGTACTTTTTAGGACATGATGTTCGAACACGGAGGCTTTTGCAACAATATTGTGTCATTGCTTTGGACTTGTTCTCAGAAACCTCAGCAGGAAGTTCCACAAAGCTTCTGAATTCTTGAATCCAGCTTTGTGGAGTTTTTCTGGACTGATAAGAATTAGAGCAAAAGAATCTTCACAGCTGCAGAAATACAGACGAACATCAGCGCATCGGTCCACCGGTTCTCTACATGAAGGATGGATCTACTCGGGGTCTACAAGCCTTTTCTATACGATTCTCATCTCGACCCAAACCTCGACCAGGATCCGTGTACTGATGACTTCTAAGGGCCTTTTCCATCGCAGGAATTTAACAAAATATAACATAACCATGTCCATAACCGGTCCTGATTCTGTTGGAGTCCAACGGGATCGCAGGAACATCTACTTAGCGCTGCTAAGTAGATCGAGGTACATGATCCTGGACTATGATTGGAAGATCGCAACAACCACAGAAGCAATATTTGGCAACAATAAGGAGACAACGTTCGGCCAAACAGTGGCGTGAGAAATTTCTAATGTTATTTTCCTGTCGCGGTTACTCTATATTAACGCGATAACTCAAAAAGTCTTTCATGGATCGTTTTTTCTAACTTTGTACCCACATAGACCTTAGTGCGAGGAAGAACTGTAATGAATTAGGTGAAGTTAGACCCTATATTAACAAATAAACAATAACACTAGGGGGAGCTTTACCTTCAAAAGATTTTGGGCCATAATTTTCTTAACCGTTGGTCCAATTTGGTGCATAAGAATCCACTTATTATATTATGTTATAATTATTATATATTTTACTCCTATAGTTTATATTTGACACCCTAAGGGGAACTTTTTTTAATGAATAAATTTGTTTTATGAACTTACAGATTTGCGCAAAATGGGGTTCATAAAAGTCAACTTGAGGAGCTATATCATATTTTACTCACTAGGGGGAGCATTATTTTATGGCAAATACTGTTTCTCAGATATAACTTAGACTCAGATATAAAAAGTTTAATTTGAGGAGAATTGCTTATACAACACAGGGTGTATATATTTTTGGGGTTGTTGTCCCATGCTGTCTGGGACAACAACGTAACACTAGTTGACATTTTGATGTGTTACGATGGAAAAAGTTTCCGAGCACAAATATATTTATGTTCAGTTAACGTGAAACTTTATAAACATGTTATTACTCTATGAACTTCAGCTGCACCTTTTATTGTTTTTTCTGGGGGGTTTTGGTAATTGAAAACTGTTTCTGCATATGTGAAAACAGCTGACTCAGGTCATTTATACGTTCAACCTTAAACCTGAACAGACAAGCTTCTTTTTTTTTTTTTTTCAGATTCAGAACCAATCACATGTTGAACACAGCTGGGTTTATTTGACAGTTGCATCATAATCAGTTAATCTATGACTCCTCTTTCCAAAACAAACAGTTTTGGAAACCCTGTTTGTTACTTCCTGTCGTTCTGAAAACTTACAATTGAGGTGAATAATCTTTTAATATCTGTATTTAGTCACGATAAATTCTTCCTTTAATTCTAAGCGAGATGTTTCCTTTGCCCGTCTTCCCATCCATCACAAATGTAAGTTCCCTCAATGTGCAGATTGGTGAGGATCGTCCTTATCGCCTCGGCACCGATCGTCTATCCGACCTAATCATGACGGATGTATATGGCTGGAGTATGCAGATGATAAACAACGGCTCCGGTCTAACAATGTTAAATTGAAGCAATTTCACTGTAATTTAGTCCCGAGATATCCGCTGAATACATTTAATAAATGATACTAAGATGTATTACCTCCACGCGATGGCGGAGGAAGTCGCACGCATATAGAATAATGGAAATTGCACTCTCCGCTCACAGGAGTGACTGCAGGATCATTTATTTACACAGCAACGCCAATAAAGTCAAACGATGAGGAACGGGTGGGGGAGAAGGTCCGCTGATGGAAGACACGGGAAACAGAGGGTCTTTCAACAACATGGAATTTTCACGTTTTAATTTAAATGTGTGAGTCAAATGTCTCTGAATGCGTTCGCTCCCACGGCGAAATTGAAAAACTAAACAACTGTGACGACGATGAACCGGGCTGACCGGCTTCCCCCTGACAAATCCCAGTACGGCTGATATCCCACCACATTGACTTTGTAGCCCCCTCTGAGGGGGTTAATGGTTTAATCCTTTATTATAATGAGAGGCTGAGTTGAGCTGGCTTCCTCCTGGAAAAGCGAGTCCGTGGAGGGAAGACATTTATCGCTACAGTTGAAGAGATGCTGCGAAGAAATAACAAAAGTAAAAGCGTTATCATTCCAATGACGGAACGACGCCTAAGGAAACAAGGGAAGCTCGGCGCCGCTTGGCTTCTAGGAGAGACTAGACATAAACTTTTGTCCCACGACAGTTAAGGTGTGTCCCTGAAAAGTCCCGAATCCCCTTTGTTGTACCAGCGATCACCCGCTTTGAACTCTTCAAATAAAAAAAGAAAAAGGGAATTATGGCCAAAAAGTTTCGTAGTAAAATAAGCTTTAGAAAAGGAGTAAGATGTGGATAAATTGATGGAAATGAGGGTAAAATATGATATAAACAAGTTAGATCTCCTCGTGTCAATTCATATGCACCAATTTTTGCTTCAATGGTTGAGAAAATATGGCCCAAAAACCTTTGGCGGTAAAACTCGCCTAGTGTCAGAAATATACAACCAACATATCTCAAAATTAATCCAGTTCTTCCTCACACTATGTTCAATTTGGGTATATAGTTTGAAAATGATCCATGAAGTAGTTTTTGAGTTATGAAAAAGCTCCTCCTAGTGAGTAAAACACGAACTACTAGGGCGAAAAACAATATTTACAAGATATCCTAGACTTTTTTGGGATATAATTATAACACCCGTCCCTCCGACACAGTCTGATTAACTGTTGCAGAGTTCACATGATAGATTTGCTCAAACTGATTCACATGCGCCAAATTTGGACTAAATTGGCCTCAAAACTGTGTTTTTCGTAAAAAAGTCACTTTAGTTAGTCAAATATCACCATAAATTTAATATACAACGTATATATGATAGATTTCCCCGAGTCAATTCATATTCACCAAATTCGGACTAAGTTTGACCAAGAGATGAGAAATTATGGACAAAACATTTTTGGAGATTGAGCTCCCCCTAGTGTTGGAAATGATCTAAATCAATCCAGTTCTTCTTGACAATGAAGACTATGTGGTTAAAAAAATTAGATCCGTGACGTAGTTCTGGATCTTTCTCAAAATATCAACAAAATAACAATAAATATAACAAAAATATGATGTAATAACTGTGGGTTTCTATGTTCTACCTAAAGCGATAATGTTAACAGGGACGACCCGAAGCAGAAGAAGAAGAAGAAGAAGAAGAAGATCTGCTATTGCAGGACAATGACTGTTGACGTGACCCCAAAAGGAAATCAATAGGATAGTTAACTGTTTCTGATTTTACATGATTTATATA
Source organism: Lophius americanus (assembly GCA_037951165.1). Classification (NCBI taxonomy): domain Eukaryota; kingdom Metazoa; phylum Chordata; class Actinopteri; order Lophiiformes; family Lophiidae; genus Lophius; species Lophius americanus. The sequence goes on along the minus strand of JBBDHG010000147.1, from coordinate 736,569 downwards.
CGGCTGTATCATTTTACAGCCTTCATTTAAAGTTATTATTACTACTATTATTATTATTCTGAGCCGTCGATTCATTTCCTTTAATCATTTTCTAAAGATGATCCGACTCTTCTTTTTCTTTTTTCAACAACCTGACCTTCGAGGCCACCAGTGAATTACTGACGGAAGTATTTAATTTTTGAGCCAAGAGAAACAATGAAAAGTTCAAAATTTAAATCCTTTAACTCAATTAAACTGAAGTGCGGTGTGATGTCACTAATGTCACCGTTCAATGTTCAATGTCAATGTAACTCGCTCAATGCTCAGCCGTCTTATTTCACACCAAACTAATGATCCTCTTTTGTCCAACAGCTCTTACGTTTCAGTTATTCCTTTTTCTTTTGTTTTGCTGCCGCCTTTCTTTTTTTTTTTTTTGCCTCTTGGGAAAAACAAGAATAAAAAAAGCACGAAAGTGTGTGACGAGGAGTCGGCGCCGTGTCTTTTGGCGTTGGGAATCATAAGCTGGGTAATGCGGCGTAAGCTCTGAGTAACACTCCTCGGTTTTTACTCCTGATTCCCCCGTTCGCTCTGTGCGACAAAGAAAAAACAATCACCCAGAAGCAGCCGTGCAGACGGATCGGTTTCGGGGATCCAAGACGCATTTCATTTTTTCCAACTAAATACATTTTAAAACCCTTTAAAGTCCTGCTCAACCGTTTTGGTTTAGTCACTATCTCTTATTGAAAAATGTGACTGAACTTGTTCACAATCTGTAACTGTAGCAGCATGTATATGCTAAACAGTAAGGGGCCGAGGACGGAGCCCTGAGGGACACCACAAGTCAAGGTGCCACTGAGACGGAGGCATAAACCGCGCAAAAACCGCTATGCACTTTAATACACTAGAGGTCATTATAGTGTACAAAAGTTATCGCAATAACGCGAAGGCTCTGCGGTGACGACGATTCCAAACATCCCCGACTTTGATGATGTGATGATGATGTGACTTTGATGATGTCATCCATGCATGTGACCATTTCTCAATCACCTGTATATATAAATATATATATATAATATAAAATAAATTCTACAATAAAAAAATCTTTACTACAAGATGAAAAAGGAAGTGATCAATCCTTCTATAGTGGATCGTACGTGAAAAGCCAATCACGCAGGAGTTACCTGGAATATCTGTTTATTTATGCGCAGTGCATCTACAAGCAGTCATTACCCAGCAGTCTCAGCGCTGGTAAGGTCCAGCTGAAGGTCCATAGTGAAGGATCGTGGATCTTTTCCAGCAGCAGCGAGAACTCCTGAGAGAAAAGAAAAACCGCTGAGCTCCGGCCTCCACTTCAAGGAGAGGAGCAGCTCCCGGAATGTTCGACACCGATTTCTGCAGACGCGTTATCAGACAGGGGCCAAGGCGATTGGTCTTTAATTGATCGGTTGTTCTGTATGCTGCTCAGGTTCTAGCCTGATGTCAGAATAAAACCGTCCAAACGTCATATTGACCTAGAACTATGACTAGAACTACATTTTCAGAAAAAAAATGATCGCTTTATATGTAAAATATGAACCTTTAGAGTAAAATATGATTTATAAAAGAAAGATCTCTTTAATTCGATTCATACAAACTAAAGTTCGACAAAAACGGACCAACGGTGAAAACAGTGTTATTCTTAAACAAACTCCCCCTAGAGAGTAAAACATGAACTATTAGAGTAAAATATAATATAGTTTATACAAGATAAATCGCCATTCATATCTTTGGACTGATCAGGAGAAACGGTTGAGAAATTATCGGTCGAAAACTTTTGAAGCTTAAGCGCCCCCTAGTGTCAGAAATATACAACGGAACTTTCCGCAAGTCCCTCCAGTTCCTCCCCACACCTTGTTCTTTCTGCGTACAAAATGAGTCTTCACCAGCGTCGCACGTACTGACTTCAGTTGTCGCCATGGCAACGTGTAACACAACGTTTAGAATGTCACAAACGAAAGTTATTAAAATGGAGGTTTAAGAGTTTTTAGCAACTTTAATTAATCTTCTTTTCCGCAACTTATGGGTTCTGTGCAAAGAAGGCTTAGTATTAACTTTATTTAGTTGTTTTCGCAACGTTCATTCAAGTTTTATCCCAAGTCACGTGACTGCACGACCCGGAAGTTAAGCGAAGCTAACACGGCTAATCAAAATATCGTGACACGTTTGTGCATTATGTCTGTTTTATTCACTAAATGGAGCGGTAAAAAAGCACGTCCGAGGATGCATCAAATTTTGAGCGTACTTCGTAAACACTTCTGTTGTCTTGTGGCTTTTGCAGATCGATTTTTCTCACTGTGTTGTGGCTTTTGCAGCGTGTGTGTGTGTTGTCAAATTGATGTTTGCAGTGCGTTTGCCGCTGTGGGCCATCGTATAAAAAAGCTCCATAATACACAGAAAGTTCTTAAGTCCAAAAATACAAACACTGAGTTACTCAGACATTTAAAGAAAAAAAAAAAGTCTCGAAGTCTCTACCACTTCCAAGACGGGCGAGATATTAGCAGAGAGTTGTGAACCATTTATAGAACCAACTGCATAAAATACGTGACAGATTGTGGAGATTGAAGAACATGATCGTCTGATGCTGGTGGAAACAAGAAGCTGATTGTGGATCTGGTGTTTCCACGGCGCCGTCTCGAATCAGAGCTGTGCTGATGCACACTCACACTTCAGAGGAGGCAATAACAGGTGGTCCCTTTAAATAGGTCACACTCCTCTTCATCGCAGCGGGCTCGTCGCCTCCCTCCGACTCCGCGCTCTGTCTAATTACAGGAGTGGGTTTGATATTGACTGAACTCCTGCTGCTGAATCTACTGGGGGGGGGGGGGGGGGGGTTGCAGCAATTGTGTGAAACACAATGCTATCATCATTTTCGAGAGTAGGAAAAGGCTTTTTATAACCCCTGCAGCTGAGCATTACTCACTTCCTGTTTTCATTCAGGATAAATTAATTTAATCTAATTATGATATGCCCTGAACATTTTGAGATATTATGGAATCGTCATCGCGTCCGCAGATCCTTCGTGATTAAAGCGATAGCGCAAATCGATTTCACTGACCAAATGTGATTGCAAATTTGACTCCACAACAGACCTCAGTGTGAGGAAGAACTGGATTGATTTGGGGAGAGATCGGTTGTATATTTTCGCCGCGGTGGGGAGCTTTATCTCAAGAAGTTAGGGCGCCATATTATCCCACCTGTTGTTCCGATTTAGTCCAAATTTGGTGCTTATGAATCGACTCGAGGGGATCCATCGTGTACATATCAAATTTATACACTAGTAGTTCCTATATTAATCGCTAGGGGGAGCTTCTTTTTTCTTTTTTTTTCACAAAAAAAACTTGTTTTGACCAGAACTTCCGAAACCATCGGAAATTTGGCGCATAGTCATTAGAGGGAAGATTTTTTATGACTAAAAACATTAGATCAGATATAACATAATTCATACTAAATTTTAGTATACGATCAGGGAGATTGCTCGTTCAACGCAGGGGATTGTGGGCCTTTTGGAAACATACCTTTACATTTACATTTACTTCCTGTTAGTTAGTAAAGTTTACCTCGCACTTACATTAATTTCCTGTTAGTTAGTAAAATATAATTCACACTTACATTCATTTCTTGTTAGTTAGTAAAGTTTACTTCGCACTTAAATTCATTTACTGTTAGTTAGTAAAATATGCTTCACACTTACTTTAATTTCCTGTTAGTTAGTAAAGTTTACTTCGCACTTACATTCATTTCCTGTTGGTTAGTAAAGTTTACTTCGCACTTACATTCATTTCCTGTAAGTTAGTAAAATATGCTTCACACTTACTTTAATTTCCTGTTAGTTAGTAAAGTTTACTTCGCACTTACATTCATTTCCTGTTAGTTAGTAAAATATAATTCACACTTACATTAATTTCTTGTTAGTTAGTAAAGTTTACTTTGCACTTAAATTCATTTCCTGTTAGTTAGTAAAATATACTTCACACTTACTTTAATTTCCTGTTAGTTAGTAAAGTTTACTTCGCACTTACTTTAATTTCATGTTGGTTAGTAAAGTTTACTTCGCACTTACATTCATTTCCTGTTAGTTAGTAAAATATACTTTATTATTATTCTTATATACTTTATCACCGTTAACGCTGGAATCCCACCAGGCCCAGGCTACTTTTACACATATGCATGCAAATTTATGCAAAAAAGGGACAGAATGTGCTTAATGAAGACAAATGTGGACGCAGTCGTCTGTTTTCTCTTCCCCCTCATTTCCACGCAGCTAACAATGGCGAGCCTGCGACACACACACGTCGAGTCACGGAGTGTGTCTCAACGAGTGCGAGTCCATGTGTCTCTGCCCAAAAATACATATTTAATGGCCGACCCACTTAAAGACAGAGAGAGGGAATGACTTCCAGATCTACGAAGTATCTCCCCTCATCACATCACATTTTAACGTCAGAGCGGCTAAATCAAACCGAGGCAGAGCGTCTTCTCTGTAAAACATCTAAATTCTTCAATTATTTTTAGAGAACTCCAAATGCTATACGGTAAAATGAGAGAAGGAGAAGTAGAGACAGACATTTGGGTGAAAGCTTGAGTGCAGTGGGAGGAGATGATGATGGAATAATAAAAAATATTACAGAGAAAGGGAGAAAAATACTGAAATAGAGCTGCAGAAAGGCTCTAAAGGGTAAGTGGAGAAGAGGCTGATGGAAGTGACGGTGGAGGAGAGGAAAGAAAATGGATTGGGAGATAGATTAGAATAGAAAAGGTAGAAATTGGAAGTAGTATAGCAGTAGAAAGCATTACAACTAACTTCCAGATGATTATTTTTTTCTTTATTAGGGCTTTACAGTTAAAAAAAAAAAAAAGACTCATAATTCAGAAAAATTCAGAGTAGAGTCAGTGGATTTAAGCAATGCCAAGCCCTCAATCCTACTTCCACTTAGAGCCCCATCGCCCAGACTCTCCACCCTTGTCCCAAGACAATGAGCAAACTAAAAACTTTAAAAAAAAACAGGATATACAACTAAACAAATTGAAAACATCTCCTGTGCAACCCCTGACCCCAACCCCATCCACACATTACCATCCCCGTAACTCAAAAAGTACGTGATGGATCATTTTCCTATTTCATAGCCACAAAGTCCTTAGCTTGAGGAAGAACTGGACTGATTTTGGGAAACGTTGGTATTATATTTCCAACACTAGAGGGAGCTTTCGCTTCAAAAGTATTTGGCCCATAATTTCTCAATTAAGCCCAAATTTGGGAGAAACATCTTGTGTATACATTTGTGTATACATTTTACATTTTGCGCTAAGAGTTCAGACTTAACTCACTAGGGGAGCTTTTTTCTTCTTTTTTTTTACAAACCACAGTTTTTTAACTCGTCAAATTTAGTCCAACTTTGGTGAATATGAATTGGCTCAAGAAAATCTACCTTCCTTTTTTTTTTAACTCTAAAAGTTCAAATTTTTCTCTCTAGGGAGACCATAAAAGCAGTTTTTCATCATCATCATCCTCTCAACATCTTGCCTAATCTGACACGGACACCTCCATCCCCAAAACCATAAATTAGGTATTTCCCCAAACATCTAAGAACACCATTAATTTGCATAAAAACCTGCCGATTACTCTAGTTGGCCTCGATTTTTTCATTTCTTGTTGAAAAATCTATTTTGATTCCATGAGAATCTCATGGCCAACACACTGAGGAATTATCAAATGAGTGATACGGACTCACTTACAGTGAGATGGTAAAAGGAAGAGAAATCTCTTCTTCTCCAGCTTCCCTGTTTAACAAGTCGTCAAAATCTGTAAGAATGTAAATGAAGTGAAAGAGGAAATCCAAACAAATCTTCTGCTAGCCGAAAAGTTCAAAAGCTTATATGTCACAAGACGTTAAGAGCAACCGGCTGTCCAATTAATTTACTGGCTTGGTGAACTCGGACAAACTATTCACCACTCTTTTTGAAAAACAAGATCACTTGGACTTCTCCCCCCCCGCTTCCAGGGTTCTCAGTGAAGCTCAAGAGTCAGCCATTATTCGGAATCCTTCACATTTGCTGGCAATTTAGCTGAGCAGAGGAAGTGAAAGTGATGTTGCATAAGCCCGGAGAACGCCCATTATTTTCTGATTTCTTCCTATTAACATCAAAGCTGCTGCGAGAACACAGTGTTGGTACTGATGAACGACCCACCATCCAGACGGGGGTCTTCTTTGGTGGGTTCCTGTCTCACTGCGGCTTAGTACAACTGTCGATTGAATAAATAAGGGATAGGAAGAGAGACCTCAAGCCTGAAAGCCGTCTTGCCATCTCTCTCTCTGCTTCCTTGTTCTGTTCCTGCTCCCTCCGTCATCTTGTCCGTCTGCGTCTTCTCACACAGAACAGGATTTGTCGGACTCCCTAAACAGTTTGGGAACCATCGTTGTCTCAAAATGTCTACAGATGCTGCTTGACTGTTCTGTTCTGGAACAGGAGCAGGATTAATAGTCGGTGTGGTGAGGTCATACGTTAAAATAGCATCTCCGACAGTAACATTTAGTATTTTGCCTATACAATTTTAACTTTGATTACATCAGAGATGCTGGTTGAGACCCAGTTTAGACTTGGTTTTAAAAAGGGTCACAGGTGAACCGCGAGCTATATACAAGTAGGTGTAAACGACCCCCGAGACAGATTGCAATTTTATTCACGTGACGGAAAAATACGTCATCAGTGCTGGACGTTCTGATGTCGCAGAAGAAGAATCCGCTGTGGCAACACCGAAAGGGAATAGCCGAAAGACGAAGAAGAAGAGTTAATAGCATACATACATACAGCGGGCTCTTCAATGGCTCTGCTTCATCACTAGCCTTAGCCGCTCTGCTAACGTTAGCATCTTGAAACTGGCTATGTTCCTCGGGCTGATTAGATTTTGAAGCGTGCGATTAAGTGTGTTGTGCCGAACATTTTCGGGGGTTTGTACCTCCACAGCTTATTTTGTGTGTTACTAATTGCGAGCTTTGTGTTTTTCTGGTTTGCTGATGAGATGTTTTTGTAGCTTCGGTTGCTCATGCTAATGAGGATGCCTGTAACCGGCACCGAATCGGCCTCAGTGAGGTTGCTCGGCTGATTGCCGTTCACATCTAGCTAGGCCTAGGTTAGGGTTGCTAAACCTGTAGAGTTTACATTTCTGCTTTCCGTAATTCCGTATAGTCAAATCTCAAACCAAGGAAAATAAACCTCGGACAGATACTTATTGATGAACTGTGTGTCACGACTCAACAGACCATAACTTTAAATCCACTGAATCTTCCAAGGACCTTTTTTTTTTATTCTTATAAAGCCTCAATTCTCCAATGAATGCTGGAAACTACACTTTGAGCAGAGTTGGTTAGTTTTATTTGTTTTATACCTTTTATGCAAGCTGGGTAACTGATTAGTTTGGATGTGTTTGAAGACAAATATATATTTGCGAATTTTGTTCTTTTCAAATAGTAATTACCAGCTGGAGAACTGTCAGTAATCGCTTGGAGACTTTACCCGATATTATGGAACCCGAATACTTTACCTGATCCTGTATCTCTACCATGATTTTATTCCTTCCTCATTCTTCTTCCAAACAAACTCTCGGTTACTTTTGTTGTGACATTTTATTCACACCACAAAGATAGTGTATCTTCTTCTTACAAAATTGAAAAACCTCTGCCAAGGCTGAAGAATTATCTATCTCTATTATTAATTATCTTGCCCGGCCCATCCACAAAACTTTGTTGAGATATGGAAGAAGTTTCATGATTACCAAAAAAGTTGAACAATCTCATAAGTTTCGTCACAAATCCCAGGATACCTCGATATGTCGCGCGATGCTCCAACGTTCAAACGTTTCGTAGGTCGTACAAAGTCTGATGGAAATTTGGCGTATACTTTTTAGGTAACCCTCCAAATAATCAAAACGGATGAGCGCATGAAAACAAGTGACATCATCATCCTGTTTATGGGGTTGAGAAATAGAAATGCTTCCCCTGAGATGAGTCGTGTGGTTGAAACCCACCAACCCATTACCTGAGGGGGTAACAACAAACATATACATGTTTATATGTACATATATATATACCCATACAACAATATATGAAGTTGATTACATGCAGCAACAGTAGTAATAGAAGAAGATAACGGGATAACAATGGATAATTAAGATCTAGTGAAAGTTCGGTCGGAAAGACTATCCTCTTGTTCACTCAGGCCAAACTTACTGCTCCTTCCTCTCTATGATCCTCACCTTCACACATGGTCAGTCTCCGTTACCTGCTTTAGGGTCTGAGGCGTCAGTTGATATCAGCTAGACTCATTCCGCTAGCTTCATCCAGCCAATCACAGTCACACCTTCATCCTTCGCCCGTCATCATCAGCTGCCGTCTTTTAAGGCGACTCTCTCTCCCTTCATCTAGTTCTTTCATGCTGCCGGTTTAAGCGCCCTCCACCTTCCCACAACCACCCAGTCCTCCCAAATCCATCAGCCTCAGCAGAGTCATCAGCCGCCGCCACGACTAGACTCAATAGGGTAGAGACCCTTCAATCACAATCTCCCCATAGAGTCTGAGTGCCAAAGACTTTGGAATAGACTAATCATCATCTGCTGGAATAAATCCTGCAGCTTTTCGTCATTATCCGTCTCCACAGATTGGATTGCTTCATAAAACTAACTGCATCCGATGAAAGTGTCTCCACCATTTCAGTTGAGGGACTTATACATGAAGCAGTGAGGTGCTCCATAGGTGCGTCACAGAAAAGATCTACAGAGACTATTACGGACGTTGTTCATGGAATACAAAACATCTGCATGATCTAGAACCGGCAGTACCTGATGTGAAACTATTCTGGTCCTGACCTCTAGGGTGAAACAATTAATTGAGTGGTATAAAATTATCAAGTCTCTCAGCGGTTCTAGTCTGCCAAGTTTCCTCAACTTAATTTGCTGGATATGAAAAGGGCTTCATCATCCTAAAAGGACATCAAAGCATAACTACTAACCTCATTACAGAGGTAGACAATAAAGCTAGAGGTGCGGTTTATAGCTTTGGGGTTATTAGAAAATGTGGTCATTTCTGCACCGTCAACTCTTAATGATAGTGACAGATCGCAAAACGTTAGCAACAGCGAGGAGCCATTTTGTTTCTGGCCGTTTCAGACGAGTGAAACATTTCCCTGAGTTTTCTTTTTTTTCCTGCCACCCAGTTTTTCTGCTTGAATAATTCAAGCCAACGCCTTTTTTAAACCGAGGCAGTACTTCACAAATGATGGAGCTGTCAGTCAGTATTTAATGCACTGAAGTACTGGTACTACACCGGGGCTCCGGAACGGGGGGAACCAGAGAATATTTGGCAGCATCCAAGTTCAGGGAGCAGGGGGTGTTATGGAGGAACCGAGCGACCCCGTGACCTCGCCTGTTAATTTCTGTGAGGTTGCCATCAACACCCAATAAGAAGACATCTTTACAAGGGACATCAAAGCGAGGGAGAGAGAGAGAGAGAGAGGGAGGGGGCGAGCTGGACAACATATGGACAGCAGGTTTCCACTCATTATGACTGCATTCATCACCGGCTGCTGAACGCCTTGTTAATTAATGATATAACAGACAGAACGACTACAAACACTTTCACTCCACCATCCAGATGAAAACTGGTCCCGTTCCCAGTCTGAGGGACATCACAACCTTCTCACATCCCACAGCTTCTGGTCCAGATGTGAAAAGTTCTTTTTCATCATTCATTTCCAGCTGATGCAGAAGGAATCCCCTGGAGGGTTTGAGAAGGAGGCGTTGATTGTTATTTTGGGATGGCATAATAAGATTTTGTTTTTGTTTTATACTTTCTATAAGTAAATTTAGTTTGTTATATTTGATATCTTTATGGATCCGTCATCTTTGCCTTTATGGATGAAAACAGCCGCGGGCGGATCCTTTCATGTGAGACCTTAGTGCGAGGAACAACTGGAGTGACTTCGGGAAAGTGTGGGAACTATCGGGAGCTTTAACTTGGTCCGTTTTGTCCAAATTTGATGCATATGTATGGACTCAAGGAGATTGATCTTATATATATATATAAGAGAAGAGACTCAAATATATTTAGTAAGTAAGTTGATTTTAGTAAGTTAATTGTTAGTAAATGTATGATTTATCCTGAATCACTGAGGTCCACTCTACTCTTTGGCTAATATCCTTTTGACTGACGCCTTGGAATGATTCCACACAGCAGGATGTGACAAAACACACAAGTATGAACATCCTCGTAGGAAAACAAGATTCACGAATACAAACAGGTGAGGAAATGTAACTTTCTGACCATTTATCTGCGTCTCCAAACGTCGTTGTGTTCCGGAGAGGGTGAGATCCAGAAAAGTGAGACGACAGCTCAAAGTCAAACAGAGGAATCGACGCGTCGTCACGTCTTCCCATGGAGACACAACAAACTGAGCGCTAACGAGCTGAGAACCAATGAGCCGTTGCCTAACAACTTTTTGTCTTGCGTTGTGAATCCTTAAATATGTAAGAAGCGACATGAGGTTCTGTAAATGGCTTTCAGACCTGTTTAATCCTCTCGGAGAGTTTAGCCCAATGAGGGGTGAACGCCGGCCGTTTGACGGCGGAGCTCGGTTGACGGAGAGGCATCCGTTCATGTCCCGGGTAATTAAAAGCTAATTACGGAGGACAAGCGAAGAGGGAACAAGCAAAGGGAGGTGGATTTGAAAACAAACCGATGAAGTCAATTATTGCTTTTATTGTCCGTGTTAAAGGAGACTGGAGTCTCGGGAAGAGACGATTTTCAAATCTTCTAAAATCCGCCGCTGGACCTTCATCCTGAGCGATTGTGAAAATCCGGTTTCTTCACACGAAAGCATAAAAACTCCACGCGACCTCTGAACCTGAGACTGAAGCCGGCTACACACTAGAGGATTCTTCTTCTTCTTCTTCTTCTTCTTCAATAATCCACCTGGCTCGGGGTTCAGGTATTTTTTGGGTTTCCGTTTGCTGTAAAAATAGGCAACATCCGGTTATGACGCTTCCCGGTCCGCCCGCTCTCATTGGCTGTGGAGGTTATTCCGTCGTAGGCGGTTCGATCAGGAGTCGTAAATATTAAACATGTTTGATGTTTAAGATTTCAGATCGGGGGAAGTTCCGACTCGATGGGGAGCAGAGAGTTAATCGTATCGAGATCGCACACTTGAGAATTATTTGGCCAAAAGGTCGGTTGAGAAAAGATATCGTAAATAAGACAATTATAAATCAGCGGGGTTTTTATTATTTTCCATCCAACCATTGCTGAAGGTTTATGCGATTGTGGAATCCGAAATTTGGTTCGCAATTGGAATCCAATCCTTTTACCGAATGAAGTGGATTAAGAGACAAAAAAGTGTCTTTATTTATTCTGGACTAGTTTTATTCTTATTATTTATTCTCTTACAGGTGACTTTGTTTTTATTATACTGCAGATCTAAACACTGTTTTATGATTCTCCAACGGAGTTAATGAGAAGAAGAGCTGGGTGGCAGTGTAACATCTGACCTCTGACCTCTGGGATTCTACAGTAAGACGGCGTTCAGACCAAACTAACAGAAGCGGCAGTGATTCAGGTTCATTCATTCTGACCAAACGAGTCGACATCAATTTTCCTGCAGCTCAACCGCCAACGCCGAGTCGTTCTCACTCAAATGATTTGTTACCGATTTGAAAGTTGTTTTGTGTTCTGATAAGATTAAGCCAGAATAACATTTGTTCTTATGTTTCTCCACAGCCTTAAAAACAACAATCCTAACGTCTGTTCTGGTGGCGTGTGTTAGAGACAGATGGACAAACGTGTCTTCGGCTGATTGGTGCGTGTTTGTTTGAGTAACCAGACACACACTCTGGTCTCCAGGTCGACATCTTTATCGCCGTTTCTCCCCAGGATGGTCGTCTGTTCCACCTGACGGCTGCTTCTGATTGGCTGCTGATGAAAAACACTGTTTCCCAGGGCGCTCGTGTGTATGTTAGGGTGTGTGTGTATGAGTATGTTAGTGTGTATGTTTGTGTGTGATTATGTTAGTGTGTATGTGTGTGTGTGAGTATGGTAGTGTTTATGTGTCTGTGTGAGTATGTTAGTGTTTATGTGTCTGTGTGAGTATGTTAGTGTTTATGTGTCTGTGTGAGTATGTTAGTTTGTATGTGTGTGTGAGTATGTTAGTGTGTATGTGTGTGTGTTTGTGAGTATGTTAGTGTGTATGTGTGTGTGTGTGATTATGTTAGTGTGTATGTGTGTGTGTGAGTATAGTAGTGTTTATGTGTGTGTGTGAGTATGTTAGTTTGTATGTGTGTGTGTGAGTATGTTAGTGTGTATGTGTGTGTGTTTGTGAGTATGTTAGTGTGTATGTGTGTGTGTTTGTCAGTATGTTAGTGTGTATGTGTGTGTGTTTGTGAGTATGTTAGTGTGTATGTGTGTGTGAGAGTATGTTAGTGTGTATGTGTGTGTGTTTGTGAGTATGTTAGTGTGTATGTGTGTGTGAGAGTATGTTAGTGTGTATGTGTGTGTGTGAGTATGTTAGTGTGTATGTGTGTGTGTATGTGAGTATGTTAGTGTGTATGTGTGAGTATGTTAGTGTGTGTGTGAGTATGTTAGTGTGTATGTGTGTGTGTGTGATTATGTTAGTGTGTATGTGTGTGTGTGAGTATAGTAGTGTTTATGTGTGTGTGTGAGTAGGTTAGTGTGTATGTGTGTGCGTGTGTATGTTAGTGTGTATGTGTGTGTGTTTGTGAGTATGTTAGTGTGTATGTGTGTGTGTGAGTATGTTTGTATGTGTGTGTGTGTGAGTATGTTAGTGTGTGTGTGAGTATGTTAGTTTGTATGTGTGTGTGTTTGTGAGTATGTTAGTGTGTGTGAGATACAAAAGAGCATCAGAGACCTGTTGCTTGCCAAATAGTGAGCACACTCATCTGTACTGCTAAGGGTATATCGCCAAATAGTGATCCACATTAATGACTTGAGAATTATGTTATAACATGTTTATAAACGTTAAGTAATGACATATAAGGCTTTACAACCTAATTTGTAACATAATTATAAACCATCGACAAATCATGACAAATACAGTCTTATTGTAAAGTTGTACTACAATTTGATTGAAGTATATGGATGCACTGATGAGCCATAACTTTATAACCACTGAAGGTTTAAGTTGAATAACATTGATTGCGATGTATCACCGCCATATTATTGAGTAATATTAGGCAGCAATCGAATATTTTGTCCATCAAGTCGATGTGCAAGAAGCTGATAAAATGGACAAGTATAAGAATCTGAGTAACTTTGACAAGGGCCAAATTGTGATGACAAGATAGATGGGTGAGAGCATCCCCCAAAACTTCAGTGCTTGTCGGGGTTCCCAGTCTAAAGACGTTAGTACCAACAATAATGGAAGGTCAGCCGGTTCACTGCTGTAAGGGTCATGGGTGTCCAAGACTTCTTGATGGGTCTTTGAAGTGAGCACAAGAGCTACTGTGGCACGGATTACTGAAAGAGTTCATGCAAGTTCTGCAAGAATGGTGGAAGATGGTGGATTATGGTAGATGGTAGAGTGGTGGTCCAATAATGTCCATAATGTCCCCGTGAATATTACTTTGACATGTCACATATACCCAAAGATAGTTGGAGACCAAGAATGTCCAATTATGAAACTGTATTTTGTCCAATCCATGGAGGCGTCACCTTAAAATTTACCGGGTCTAAGGGTAAACTGAAAAGAGGTGGGCCGACTGCCATCGGAACGATGAAGAGAAAAAAAAAACACCGATACAAATGGCTTGAAGAAGATGGAACTGGTAACACGATGGAAATTAAGCAGGAATGGGAGCGAGAAATGAATTATTGAATTATCTTTACGGATGAAATGTGCACTCAATCTCTCACTCACGCTGTTCTATTACTTATCGTGTCATTTCTAGTTAAAGTTACTCAGCAGAAAGTTTCTTTTGGAATCGTTTACGCCTCTGCACCTCTTCAGTTGGTTCATAATGTCTAGTGAGGGAAATCAATCTTTTCAAATTCCATCAAAAGGACATAGAGGGTAGATTTTTTTTATTTTTTATATTTTGATTATCTGACGTCTCCCCGGCAACAGCCCAGATATGCCTCGCATTAAAGTCTTTATATCACACATGTCAAACTCAAGGACTGCGGGACAATGTTTCATTTTTACAATAACTGGCCCGCTGGTTTACAGCGCAAACACCGCAGATACTACAAATCCCAGAATGCAGTGCGACAGCCGGCACGTCTGCTCCTCTGTTATCGGCTTTCGGCCAGTTACTCCGACAAACGTTAGGTTGAACCTTAGAGGAGATGCTACGTTCTCTGATTCTCGTTATCCTACGCTTATCCGGGTCCGGGCCGCGGGGGGCAGCGGTTTCAGCAGGGAAGCCCAGACGTCCCTCTCCCCGGCCACATCCACCGACTCCTCTGGGAGGATTCCGAGGCGGTCCCAAGACAGCCCAGAGATGTAATCTCTCCAGCGGGTCCTTGGTCTACCCAGGGTCTCCTCCCAGATCGACATGCCCGAAATGGGGAGATATAATTATAGTTATGCCGAGATATTTTGAATTTAATCTGTAATTTGAGGAATTTCTATTCCGTTGGTTTGTTCAAAATTCTATAAAATGATTAAATAAAATAAGAATAAAATCGTCTGATGAAAAAAAAAAGGCCTTTTTGACTCCTCGCCGTGGACTCCATCTTTAAGTTTGGCCCCCCTTTGGCTGAGTTTGACCTCGCCCCCCTTGCTTTAGTTGGTACCTATAAAACCTCGACAGCTTCTGGAGTATTTGCCTCTTTTAAGACTTCTGGATTCATTTTGCTCCTCATGCTGCGAGCTGCAGGGCGTTGACTGACTCAACACCCTGCAAAATTTCCTCGTGGGAAAATGGAAAAAAAAAACTAGACAACGGAAAGAAGAAGAAAAAAAAAGAAGAAGCTGATTTGCATACTTACATTGAAAACAAGGAGAATAATCCCCCCCCCCCCGCTTCTTCTATTTGAAAAAACTAATGTCATTTAATGGATTCCGTGACTTCTTTAACGTGAACTCTGTGGGAGAATATTCACTACTTCACTCGTCCCGTGGCGTCACACATTCAAAACACGGTGTGCCTCATCGGAACAGACGAGCAAGAATGAGGAGAAAACAGAAAAGATGGTTGAGAGAGAGAGAGAGAGAGAGGAAGAGATAGAGGGGCGGCCAATTCCCCTCAGCGTCTTTCATGGAGCCGGTTTTCAACAGGAGAGGGAGAGAGAGAGAGAGAAAGTGATGCTGCGTGAAGACAGAGATATTATTAAAAGGCCACGAGGGAAGCTTTGCCCTTCATCAACCTTCATCGACCTTTATTGACCTTTATTCAGCTCTGTCACCCTTTTTGTGGGTTTGTAGCACCCTTCATCCTCCTGAGGATACATCCTCTAACTAGACCCATGCTGTTATACCTGACAGCAAGGGGCATATCCCCGGAAATCCCCCCAAACCCCCTGCATTGTACAAGATTGTGACCGAACTCAGAATCAAATGTTAGTTATGTTGTGTCCAAAGCATTTTTTTTTAAAACAGAAGCTTCCCCTAGTGAGTATAATATGAACAATTTGAGTATAATATGATATAATTCTTACTCTGTGTTATTCTTACTCTGTGTTATTCTTACTCTGTAACATGCTCTGCTGCTGTAATATTGCAATTTCCCCATTGTGGGACTAATAAAGGCTATCTATCTATCTAAAACCGGTAAAATTCCTCGAGTTGGTTCACATGCATGAAATTTGGACTGAATCGGGTCAATAGTTACGGAGTTATGTCCGCAAAATGATATTTTCGTTGAAAACAAACTCCCACTAGTGAGTAAAAAATATGAACTGAATCTATGAGAAATTATAGCCTGAAAACTTTTTGAGGTAAAGCTCAACCTTGTGTCAGAAAATAAACAACAAACCTTTCCAGAAATCCCTCCAGTTCTACCTCGCACTAAAGTCTATGTGGGTATAAAATTTGAAATGATCCATGAAATGTTTTTTATGTGTCTACAAATCTTCTCCTTGTGACTAAAACATACATACATAGAATAAAATAATATTTGATGGTAGATCTCCTTGATTTTATTCATATTCCTCAAGTTTGGACTAAATGGGACCAACGGTTGAAAAAATATGGCAACAAAACTTTTTGAGATAAAGCTCCCCCTAGTGTATAAAATATACCTTTGAGCTTCCTCAAAATCAACCCAATACTTCTTCTCACTAAGGTCTATGGTTGTGCCAGATTTGAAAATGATCCATGAAATGGTTTTTGAGTTCTCGCGCCAACAGGAAGGAGCCTCGGCGGACGCGGCGGTACATCATAAGATGATAATACATCAGAATAAAAAGTCTTGAAACTACTTTTCTGATTTCTTACATAATGGCATCTCACAAGCGGCTCTTTACGATATCCTTAAACCACTGGTAGGTGTGTATTTGTGTGTCTATAGCGCTGACCAACATTCTCCCATAGATTTATTATCATCGCTTTGTGCTCTGAGGCTGCAAACATCTCAGTTATTGCCCATTGAAAAATGGAGTAGAGAAGGTCACGAGCAGGGAAGGGGGAATGAAGGAGGCGAGCCTAGGAGCCGCTTTAATCATCATCACAGCCGGCTGACAGTCCCGGTCGGTCCGCACAGACTCCGCCAGACATCCGAAGCAGAAAAAAGAAAAAAAAGAAGCCCATCTGCTTCTGGTATCCCTCAACAATGAGCCCGTAATCTGAATAAATGGGCCTCATGCTCTGCTCACACTTATAATGGCTTCGCTCATCGCTCGGGCCGCGGAGGAACGGATGAAGAAGAGGAGGGTCACCAAGGGTGAAACGAGGATGTGAATTCAAAGTTAGGCTACCTTTAAACGCGTTTAGTTAACTATTAATGAGGCTAACACACTAAATGTGTCAGAAATGTTTAGAATTGATTTGCTACATGAATGTTTACGACGTCGACAGTTTGACGAGATGTTGATAGAATGAATAAACTGTGGAAGGATTGGAAAGAGAGCGGCTAAGCCTCCACGGGGAAACGGGAGATCGATGATGCTGTGCAGGCAAAAGGTTCGTCCGGCGTTTTTACGAGGTTTAACAAACTAAACCGGCTCCCTGCGACATTTACGTTTGAACGGAAAACTCATAAAAAGACGGATTGTATAATATTGAATGCACTATGAATTAAAACGAAGAACTGATTTGCTGCTTAGAGCCTCGAAACATGGAACCCGCTCTAGTGTAGTAAACATCAACATTTCCTGCTGAACGATTAGTCCGGATCCATTTCAGATGAAGAATGCAGGGGGAAGGAAACCGTGCTGTAGCTGGATTATTACTCACCGCCTCGGCTCATCGTGAAAGCGGTAGTTTCAAGAGGAGTCACGTGATCAAAAGAAGAAAGAATTACCGCTAAAAGTACACTGTCTTACCGTATTGTACCTTAAAATCTGAAGAAATGTCACAAATACATACCTTTTACTTCCCGGGACATATATGTACCTTTTCTGACCGACCATGGAAAAGTACATATTTCTACTTTTAGGTTTGATTTTGTTTATTCTTCCCTGTTAACGATGTTTTCTTTTGGAGGGCACAGTTAATATTGTTTGCCTTCCCCCAGCAATTTCTAACAGATGTGACTGATAGGAGAAAAATGGAAAAATGCGTCTGGATCATTGATGACACTTTTAAAACCGGCTAATATTGTATTTAATACAGATATGTTTAATAATAATTGTTTGGATTATTAAACCTCCCAGTTTATTTCAGGGAGAGAGTGAGACATCGACTACTGGCCGAGCGACATAAACTTTCAACAAGGGGGAGAGAGAGAGATCTCTGTTCATCTGTTTGTCAGAAGATCTTTTTTTTTCAAGTTGAGAAGAGGTGAGGCGAGGATTTTGAGATCTACTTCTTGCCTTGTCTGAACTCGGGTGAGGGGGGGCTGAACTATTAGAGTAAAATATCATATATACAACACAGTGCTGCTCGAGTCGATTCATATTCAGTAAAAATTCACTTAATCGTGATAAATAATGGAACCGAAATACAAATTATATTAATATAAGTTTTAATTATCATCCAAGACCCACAAGAAGATTATTAAAAAAAAAAAAAGGCAATCTTTCAAAATGCTTCTCGGGTTTTCAAAATCAAAGAGTTGTTTGTGTGAAGATGAGAAATAAAATTTGTCGCAGTGAAAACTCGGTAAATGTACCGAGCCCGGGTCATAAAAAAAAAAAGGGGTCCATTAGGAATCCACTGGTTGCTGTTAAATGTAGGATATTTTGGGCATTTTAAAAGGGTTAGTTTTCCATTATTTCCATGTGGATTGTTGTGACATGAGTGGTTTTTGGAGATGTCGGCTT
Organism: Lophius americanus; assembly: GCA_037951165.1. Lineage (NCBI taxonomy): Eukaryota > Metazoa > Chordata > Actinopteri > Lophiiformes > Lophiidae > Lophius > Lophius americanus. The sequence continues at coordinate 718,132 of JBBDHG010000147.1, read as the reverse complement.
TAGAGGCACCTCTTGAAAATAATGGACCTTAATAGCCCCTAAACCTCTTAGCATATAAAGTGCCAAAAAATAACAATTTGGATCTTGACCAGGTTACAGAAAGCTTTGTTTTCATCCGTGAGAAGCTAGAAAGAGTTTGGTCAATAATTACATTTTCATAAACACTTGTTTTCCAGTGGAAGACATCAATAGAATTTTTCAGTACATCAATTCATTGGAGGTGACCGGATGTTCTGGACAGGACCGGCTGTGTCGGTTTTTATCAGCTGAAGTTTTTCTGTCCAATGCTAAGAGCCTTTATAGTTTAATTGTTTTGAAAAAGCTCATAAATGCTTTTCTCGAAACCCGTTTGAACCACTTTAAAGCAATCTATCTTGGCGTGAGCATCACTTTGTTTCCACTGGCTCGCTGTACTTTTCCGGTTCCATTTGAAGATTTTATTATTTGTTTTTGGAATCTTTGAGTTGACAACTATCACCTTATACAGTATAAATCTGTCCTCTGATATATATTTGTCCCCCTGACGTCCGCTGACTAACTGTGTCGTCATCGTTCCCTAAGATAAAGGGGAAAACTTGGGGCATTCAAGCTTTTTCTGTTTTTCGGGAATGTTACGGAATGGTAATCTCTGCCACCACGGATCCTTTGTGTGAACGCGATAACTGCAAAACTTCTAAATTTCATACCTTCATAGACCTTAGTGTGAAGAAGGACTCTATTGATTTTGGGAAAGGTCGGTTATATATTTCTGACACTAGGGGGAGCTTTAACTCCAAAAGTCTTCGGGCGATCATTTCTCAACCCTTATATTTATTGAAGGAACACAAGGATCTGATCCATTAGTTGACCTTCTGCAGTCCCAACCCGGTTCCGTGGAGGTTTATTTCCAGCTCTCGTCCCATCAGGCCTCCATTGAAGCCTGATTGTCCACATCTACTCTCAAATCAGTCCAAGTAGTGGAATAATAGTGCCGGGTTGTAGCTGTCGGCGTTCCACTCTTTAATTGTGACGCCATCTATTCATATGTTTATAACCGTAGCAGGCAAAGCCATTAACTTTTAGCAGCAGCAGGTGAGTCTGATATAGGAAAAAATGTTTCAATGATGAAGGTCACTGATTGAATTTATACTCTTCATTAAGCGCCGCTGTACGCCTGCAACAATGCATGAGGCCATAACAGGTTAGGAAAACCAGAAGTCCAGGTAAGCACCTGCCGCATTACAAAAAAGAGGCAGACAGGTAATAAAGCAAGCAGTGGACAATAGTCAAGCCGTTAAAGGTGCTAGATCTTCAGCCGGGTCCAAGTACTGTGTGTGCTGACAAGAAGACTGTTACATCACTAATGGCGGGGCTCATTACATGAGGGGTGGAGGCATTGTTGTGTTACACCAGCAGCAATGATGGTTCGAATGTGGGCCACAAAGGAACAATGCAAGAACCACTCGGACTGGGACTGACCGTTATTTTCATTTGTCTGCAGAGCCGGACCTTTAAATCAGCCGACATGACCTCGGCATCATTGTGCATGTTGGCTGATTGGAGCAGGTGAATGCCAAAAGCATGCTGGGGGGCGTTTCGTAAATAGACCAAAGACCCACATGAAGTCTAAAATACCCCCAATCAGTTCAGACCCATGATTTTACACTCTCTACAGCACATGTGTCAAACTCAAGGCCCGTGGGTCACATCGGGCCTGCACAAAAATGATATCCGGCCCGCCGGACAATATCTGATTTAATAACTGACAAACACCACACATACTACAAATCCCAGAATGCAGTGCAATCCTCCAGCCATTCCACATGTGTCAGTGGTGTGTCAGAAAAACATATTAAATCGCTTACATTTAAGGGGAAATGCTAATTTAGGAGGTTCATACCCCTTCCTGTTTCCTGAGGAGCAGCTGCTCCTGACTGCAGCGACAGACGCGAGGAGGAACAGTCTACAGTTTTTATCGTGACAGAAACGGCTCAATCAGAACAGCCATTTTACCAACGCTCATTTATTTAAAGTTCCTTTTTGTTGATAATGTTAATTAATATCGGATTGATTTAAGATGTTATTTGTTGCTTGAAAAATAAAGTTTTCTGTCCGTTATTGATGCCTTTGAATCAAAACTTTTCATCGGAAATTATTCTGTGAAACTATGCTTGTATCTATTTGGAATTTAATCAGTAAATTGAACATAGTGTTCTAAGATTTAAGTCCTTTTTTTAAGTCCAGCTTCTGCTCAGTTTAGGAGCTCAGATCAGATCCAAGAATTATGAGCCCAAAAATGAAAATTGCCTATTTGGGAAAAAAAAAAAGATAAATTTCAAACCCTCCCATGTAATTAAACATGAGAACATAAATCAGTACGACCTTGCATGATATGAGAAGAGAAAACGTCACGTAGTTTAAACTCACGGCTATACATATGCGTAGATAATTTCACAGAAAGGTATAATATGTCTAACAAAAACAAATTAATGAATAAAATATGTAATAAGTACTTTTGGGTCACGGAATATATGTTTTAGTTAAAAACAAAACAAAAAAACCCACTAGGCACTTGACATTACAAATAAATGGATTAAAAAAAAGGCTTTATATTAATAATAATAATAATAATAATAATAATAATAATAATAATATCAATAATAATGATAATAGCCAGTCCTTCAACATAAGTAACTAACTTTTTTTAGTCAAAGATAAAATGATATTTTACAGGGGTCAAGAGGGTCGGAAACGGTATCCGACGTAAAAACCTACGGGGTATGAAAAAATCCACTGTGGTGACCCCCTAAAATAAGGGAAAGACCCAAAATAAAGATAAGGCGCAACTGTTCCCCGTTGAGGTGGGATGTTGGCTGGATGTACCGCTAGGCCTGAAATCCCAACGACCACTAAAGAAAACATTAAATAATCTTTGGAGTTAAATGTTGCACAGATGTATTTACTAGTGAACATTCATAGATTTTCTCCAGCCAGATGATGCGAAGGTGAAACATTCTTTGTACTTTGTTCCGAGTATCCGCTGGTTCTGTTATTAAAGGATTGTGATCCACCGTCACCGTCTTCTCAGATACACTTATTCTGGATAAGAGTGTCTGAGAGGCTAAACGCCTGCATCTGTCTTTATCCTTTATATTGTAATTGCCACCCCGCTGTATTGATTAGGCTCAAGAATCCATCCAGCTTTCATCAAGATACATTCAAAGAAAGATGTACCCAACGAATACAGACATCAACAGAGTCTATTTCTGAGGTTTTGCCTCACCATTCGCTCACTCATCCGGCAGCCTTTCCCAGTACTTCATTTAGTAATACGTGATTTGTACGACATTGCTTTCCAACTAACATTAACATCATATTAGCGGTGTTACATAAAATAATGCTTACATCATCATGGTTAGAAAACGATGACTGATGTACACTAACAGTAAATGATTTAAAGATAAGTTCTGTTTTAACTTTTTTTTCAATAATTGATATTGATAGAAATTAGATCCATGAAAAATCGGAGATATGGAATCATCATTGAGTTAACGCGATAACTCAAAAATCCATCATTTTCAGATTTTATACCCACATAGAGCTCAGTTTGAGGAAGAACTTGGGAGTGGTTTCTTAAACCGATAGTATGACATTTCAAAGTAAAAATAAAACCTCGTAAGCCTCGTTCAGGCAATTATTTGTTGCCCTTTTCAGGGATTCCAGGGCTTGTGGCTGGTTCTGAGCTCCCGCTAGCTTTAGCCGCTCTTCTAACCCTTTGTTCAGGGACTTCAGGATTCGTGACTGGCTCTGAGGTCCCGCTAGCTTTAGCCGCACTGCTAACGGTAGTTTCTCAACTTGCTATGTTCCTGGGGGTGATTAAATGTGAAGTGTGTGATTAAGTTTGTCGTGTCGAATGTTTTCAGGGTTGCGCCTCAACAGTTTATTTTGTCCTTACTGGTGTTATTAATTGCGAGCTATGTGTTCTGGCTTACTTGTACGACGTTTGTAGCCGGGGTAGCTAAAAAGAAAACATACTAGAGAAGTATCTTGCTAGAAAAGCAGACGTCCAGGCAGGTCAGACTGTAATCCCCAGTAAAAGTTAAATTGATGCTTCCATCGTTTATAACAACAGATAATGAGTTTCTGACATCCTTTTTACGACCTGTGATAAAACAACCTATCGCCCGATCCCCTCATTCATTATTGCAGTAAAACCGTATGGCCCTGTATGAATAGAAAAAAGTGAAATAAATGGTGATCGTAGATAATTAGGATAGAGTGATACGACTTGAAACTCTGTATTAGTTGGTGGCATGATGGTCAGACAGTCTACTGGCCATTTGAGATTCTCCACAGCATCAATGTAATCCAAACTAAAACGTTCTGGAAGAGATCTTCTGCTCACGGAAGACATCCATCAATTGGGATCCAAATGGATGGAGGCAGATTTTCCAACATTCCTAAAGCATGGCAAAAAGCATTTTTCTTCCAGGTGTGTATCATCATGTGTTTGTCTGAATTTAAAGACTTCTGAAAAGACTGACTGACTTCTTCTGACCATTTCCATTATGGCTCTTCACATCTGATCATCCTTCTCTGTCCTCTGCATCTTCCTCTGTAACACCAACCACCTGCATGTCCTCTCGCTCCACAACCAGAAACCTCCTCTTTGGTTTTCCCCTTCTTCTCCTGCCTGAAGCTCCATCTCCAACATCCTTCTACCAGTAGATCCACTATCCCTCCTCTTCTTCACGGGTCAGAACCATCTCAATCTGTCCTCTCTGACTTTGTCTCCAGGACGTCTAACCTGGTCTGTCCCTCTTATTTCTCCTTTCTAATCCTGTCCATCCTCCTCACTCCCAGAGAACATCTGAACCTCTTCAGCTCTGTCTCCTGTTGTTTTGTTCAGAACCACCGTCTCTAAAGCATCAAGCAGAACTACAAAAATTTGAAATCTCCAGATCTCACAAAGATCTGGAGATTGGAGCGTCGATCACTTACCGTACTCGATATCGTAGAACACTATAAACTTCTGCCAGCGCAGCTCCTCCACCAGAGTCAGCATGACGTCGTTGAGGCGGACGGGCGGCCGGGCCGCCAGCGTGTAGCGCTGGCCGCTGAGACTCGGGTTGAAGTGGCAGGCGGTCCGAGGCGATCCCTCGCTGTTCCTCTGGATGTACAGGTGAGGGATGTGCATGGCGTCCGTCAGCGACTGCAGTGCACTGGCCGACGCGCAGCCCGTGGAGGTGACCAACGCCAATATTCCCTGGTTCATGAGCTCGCAGGCTGGAGGAAGAGAGAACACGGAGCATTTAGGGAAACGTTTGACGGAAGGAGACCATGGAGATGAAGAGGGTCGAAGTAACACCGACAAAAAACAACTCACTGAAGACGAACCTCCTCTTAAACATTCTTCTCATCATTCATCACTTTTCCTCAGTCTCAACACAGTCATCAGCCACCACCACCATCACACATCCCTGGATTCACAAGAAACTATTGATTCGATGTAAATTGTGCCCAATCCTGCGAAGAATGCAGACGACACTAACCGCACATTCCTTTCATTTCTGGGCAGATTTTACTCACTGTCACACATCCTATCCTTCCTCGCTGCTATTGACATTTTGCAGAAAAGTAGCCGCCAACCCCTCCATGCGAAACACCAACCATGTCCTTGTGCACAACATGTCCGGATCTATGAACACATGGGAGCTCACCTGTGTCCGACCTCTAAGTGAGACAGTTACGTTCGGGGATTTTAAATGATCAGACGCTGGCGACATCTTCCCGAGCCTCTCATCTCTGCATACGCAAACACATCTGGGCTCCAGTCAAATATGGACCTTCAGAAACGCTTTTCCGTAAGCACGCCATTGGAGTGGCAAAGCTTCCAGTTTCTCTCTCTCTCTCTCTCTCTCTCCCCCCCTTTGAAGTAGGAACATCAAACCCGGTTAAGAGCCACAAAAGTCTGAAGTTAATCACCTTGAAAGACCCAACTTTCCAAAAAAATCAAGTTTGAGCTTTTTGCCTTGAAATAAATCTTCATCGAGGTTCAAGTCAAAGGATTGTTGCTTAAAATGATCGTGACTCCTATTATTCTTTCTAAATGTTTTCCCCTTGAAAACATCGTTGCCTAATATAATTTCGTGGATGGGGTAATCTCTTATTATTTCCACCGTCAGCATTTGTTCCCAGTAAACAAACCTTTGGGTCGCCGCGTTCCCAGTGAGATTAGGTTGCGGCAACAAACTATAATTTTTATTTTGCTGAGTTTTCTGAAAAAAGTACAGCAGATAATCTTTATCTGTTTTCACAGCCTTTATATATTTAACACAGAAACAAATATTTACACAATGCATTATAGATGTTGAGTGGCACAAAAGTTTCTGGGCGGAGAACTTGCCCGACTGGCCATCACAGACCAGGATCCTGCTTGAGCTGCTGAAAACTATACATGAAAGGGAAAACCCTCTGAAGTTCTGCAAAAACTTGTGGACTGCTTTCAGAATTTCACAGACGTCCATCCAGACATCTCTCCAGCCATCATCATCCCTCCACCCTTCCTCCCTCCATCGACCCATCCATCGATCATCCATGAGATTCCGTTTGACAAAGTTTCGTATGAGATGCCCACAAATATGGAGGAGACCATAAAGGGTCTTATGTCCTTTCACAACCCTGTGGTGAATATTGCACCAGAGATGGACATACATCATTCCACAAAGTGAAAATAAAACCAATAACCGTTAGAACCAGAAGAAGAGAACATAGATTTTCAGAAAGCGACATTATCTTGTATCATTATTGGCTTTTCCGGCATTTAGACTCGGCAGCAGTCTTTCCTTAACCATGTCTAAGTAAATGGAATTGACTAGACAGAACCATCCGTCCGGCAATTTCTTGGAAGCGTTCATACCATCAACACGGTTTCTTTTAACCATAAATCAGGATTAATCCAGATTTGACCACGTCCGATTGTGCTCATTCTTTCCTATAAATATAAACACAGTGCAGATGTTTTTCTTGATCCCAGAGAGATGCTGCTTAATTAACGGCTCTAATCCTGCTGTTTGGGAAGGAACATCATCTATAGCCGTCGTCGACCTTCAAACCAGCTTTTTCTCACAACACCTTCACATTTGCTACGCCCATAAGGTCCTCGTCTTCCCTCCTGGCCTCCGCTCTCGCCAAGGAAGCCACAATTTAAGCCTCTCAGTAGCCTTTCATCTCCGGTTAGATCCAAACTTCCGCTGCAGGATAAGACGTGTTCGGACTAAAAAGGTCAGGAGATTCCCCCAAAGGCTAGTAGGGAAAATATATATGAAAAAAAAAAAAGAATCATACAGAAGCAGAGGAGCATGGAGCAAAGCAGGTTGCCTTCCAAGAAAACGAAGAAGAAGAAAAAAAGGGAATGCAGTGGCGGAACATCTGGATGGTCGCAGCGACTCCGCAGCTTAATGTTTGATGAGTCAAACTTGGCTGAACTCAAGTTGAATCTCTCCAAGCGGAGGATTAGAGGACAGAGCGACCAGGATGAGGAACGTTCAGGTGTTTCCGTAAGGTGTAGGAAATTAATCTCTATTAAAGCAAAAGGCGTTGTGGTCTCGCTTCGTCTGGCAGTCTCAGAAAAAACTGAATTACATTCGTCCCAACGATATTGAGACAAATGCGACTTCGGTGAAAGTGGAGCTAATGGATTTGGAAATTAAACATTTAGATTGTAATCTTGTATTAGATTAGTAAATGCTTTCTTTTTTCTGCTAAATGCCCACCAGATTAAATTGGAATCAGACCCAGTCAGCGAATATAATAGAAATAATTCCGTCTATCAGTGCTGAACCCGACTTGTTTTGTCCGCAACAACAAGTCTCCACGTTTTAATCAACATTATAGAGCTTTTTCTTTTTTTTCCTGTTAATAATTAGCATAATTCCTGGTAAATCTACACTTTAATACCATGTAGCATGTAGCATTCATACATCCCACCGCGGCTTGGCCCATCCCTCCCGGGCCCATGAATGAAGACGGGCGCCCGGATTGTTTTGTAAGTTACGACAAAATGAATGAAGGAATGAGATTCTTCTTAAGGTTTTTTGTAAATTTAAACTATGAAGAAAAAAAAAAAGTTTTCTCTTTTGAAAGAGATTTGAAGAATTTCCAGAGCTTGAATTTTTCTTTTCTTTTTTTAAATTCATTTATGGTCTTATCGTGCACTGTAAAAAGAGAATTAGCAATGAACCTTAAAGAAATAATGTAAAAATGTTTTTTTTTGGAAAGTCAGAGAGAACAGATTGAGATGGTTGGGACCAGTGAAGAAGAGGAGGGATGGCATATCTGCTGGTAGAAGGATGCTGGAGATGAAGCTCACAGGCAGGAGAAGAAGGGAAAGATCAAAGAGGCGGATTCTGGATGTGGTGAGAGAGGACATGCAGCTGGTTGGTGTGACAGAGGGAGACACAGAGGACTGAAGGAGATTGACAGAGATGGTCCGCTGTGGAGACCCTTACAAGGACCAGCTGGAAGAAGATGAAGACTTTTGGACAGAGATGGACGGATTCCCACTCCATGTATTTTCTTGAACCGTCTAACTTCATCTCATCTCATATTTCCAGGTCCAACCTGTTCTCTTGCCCCAGGTTCTGATCCATTTCACTGATGAAGAAGTTCAGTAGCTGCCACCATGTCTGAACATCACTTCCCTCCATATTCCACGTCAAGCTCCTCCCCCCTCTTCCTCTGATTTGGTGCTTTATTCCTTTTCCTCACAGCTTTCTGTTGTTTCATCATCTTCATGTCCCAGTGTGTCTCCTCCCTTCCTCCCCTCCTTCCTCGCCTCCTCTGGGCCGTTCTCCCTCGATCCTCGCTGCGCTCCTTTTTCATCCTACGCCTTTATAACTGCCTCTGAAGTAAATCTCTCCATCAGCGGCCCCCCTCCTCTCTCCTTAAACTCCAGATTTATCATTAAACAAACCTCCCTCCCTCTTTCCCTCCCCTTCAAGCCCTCCGTCTCTCCTCCTGTTCCCCCTTCAGCCTCAGATCTTAATGTCTCTCATCCCCCGCTCCCTTTCATTCATCTGAATACTTGACTGCAGTACTTGAGAATTCCTGTAATAGTACTAATAGTACAAGCTTATTGACTTTTGTTTTGTTTTCCCAGCGGGGGGGCTTCGCTCTGCTAAAAAAAAGTGAATGAAAAATTTCCAGAAAATATTACAACATGCAATCATATAATACATGCTCACACACTCTCACACACACACACACACACACACCTCCGGTATGTTCAACATGGCTCCCTCCATCCTTGGACCTCATTTTTCACCTTGAGCCGATGGGGTCTTAAATTCTCTCATGCTTAATTAAACTATCTATCTCCATGGATCTGTAGGCCCATTACCCATAACACCACCACAACAGCCCCCCCCCCACTGTTCTCCGGGCTGAGCTGCAGCTCAACAATGCCTTCCATTAATGAGGGGATCAAATGGACGACCTGTAAGGCTAATAACGCTGCACACCCGGCCTTTATTATGGCCGCCAGCCTCCAGAGGAGAGTCTGTCCACTGTTCACATTATCCGTCCTCCTTCTGGCTCTAAGATCATGCATTTATCTTGCATAATGGGGTGAAAACACACTCACCCACACACACACACACACACACACTGTGGGTCAAGGACCTGAACATACGCAAAGAATTAAAAAAGCCTGGAGAAGTCAGGGGATTTTGGTGCAAAGACTTCAGAGACTTGTGGACGATGGCTGGGAGTCTTCTTCGAATTTATCAATTCTTCCATCCCTGATTCCTCTCCTCCCCCTTGAGGGTTTCTGTTCGGAATTCAGCGTTTTTCACAAAAAAAGTTCACGAGGAGAAATCTAGCCTCCACCAGGCCCATTAGCTAAAACCGTGACATAATGGCGTGGCTCTGACTTGGCTCCTTGCCAATGGAATAGCCGACAGGTTCTTATGAGGTGCGCTAGTTGAACCAACTAATGACTGGCACCAGCACCGAACTAGAACCAGGTTATTTTTAGTGGAAAAGGGGTTCGTGTAACGTAATCAGTTCTTGGCTCCAGACCAGCAAAGGGTTGGTGCTTTTCTGGCACCAGTTTTGAGAGCCAGGATCTGGTTCTTAGGCTTTGAAAAGGAAAGAACTGGTGCTAAGTCAGGCTCTGGCTCCGAACCAGCCCTGGAACCTTCTTGGTGGAAAAGCGGTAACTGTGAAGGAAAATGGGCTGGAACAGTTCTTTAATCAGGCGCTTGTACAACGCATGAGATCGGGGTCTTTCTGGGGTCATATCTTGCTGTCGGGGACGATATCGTGGGATCAGTCTCCTAGTTAAAACTTGTATTTTGTGTTTTCCTTCGGTTTCCTTTTTTTTAATGTTAATTTTGTCGAAGATCCAACAAACTGCCAGAATTAAGTCCAGAATTTTCTGTCACTCCTGTCATGATTTGTAATAACTGACATCTGTAGGGACCTGCTCCTCCTGTGGTTTAAGTATTGGAGCGCTGCGTCGGGCCTCTTCGGTTCATCATCCTTTATGAAAGTCTAGAAGGGCATCGTGAGATTATTCCCACGCGAGAAGACGAAGGAGAGACGAGACGAAGAGAGACAAAAGGGAGACTTAAAAATAAGTACCGACAGGTGAGTCACAGGCAACAACAATAATATTATAACGATGAGATGAGTCACAGAGAAGAACACAGATTATATCTCCCTTTCGTCTCATTTAATTATTGTTATTTTTTTTTTTTCATTTGCAATCTTCTTAAAAACCAGGAAGAAAAAAAAATGTACATTTTTTTTTTTTTAAATGAACAGGTGAAAAAAATATTTTAATCATTTGACGATTTAAAGGGTGACAAGAGGACATATATGAAATATAGAAATAAATTATTCAATTACAGACGGAATAATCCATGAAAAAGAAAAGTTAATATTAAAAACTGGTTGCATTTAAAAGTAAAAAAAATAAAAAAGTTTAAATCATGTCATGTAAGAAAATCTATTTTATAATTTACTGTGTTACTTGTTTTGTTTCTTAAAATGTATCTAACCAAAATAAACATTCTATTCTCCGTTTAAGTCTTGTTGTTTGTGTTTCTGCCGCTCTTTGAATATTTGTGCGTAAAAAAAGTTAAAGTTAAAAAGTTAAATCCATATGAATTTGCCACGTCTATAAAATAAGTGTCGTCTAACAGCAAAGAGGGAGTTTGTTACATCCTGCTAAGAAACGATGAAACGCTTCGTCGGCGTTCCTGGATCAGTTTGTAACGAGATCTGAGAGGATGATGAATGAAGATAGAATGAAAACAGTCGCAGTAATCAAACGTCTGGCTCATTAACGGCGGCCGTCACTCGTTTGTTCATTAATCTGCCCTCTGATCTTTTAGAGATTTTCGCTGAAATACGTCGACGCTTCTTTACCCTCGACTCAACAGCTGCTTTCTTGTTCCACATGGAATCAGACGCCGTAACGGTCTCCATAGTCCAATCTATTAAAACAAAATGAGTGTCGGCCCGACGCGCCGGTTCCTGACGAGTCTGTAAACATGAGTTGTGTCGTCAAACAACAGGATAAAATGGAGACGTTTAGATCTGGACGGGGTTCATGTGCTGCAAACAAAAGAAGGCTGTGAACTGAATGAAAGATCCATCCCATCTCACCCCAACTCATCCCAACTCATCTCATCTCACCCCATCTCACCCCATCTCATGTCATCTCCTATCTCATGAGAGAAGATCCTAAGGAGATGAGATGATCTCCTTCAGTTCAGTTCTTCCTCAGTCAAAGACTCCGTCCCTTGAAGCTCCATTTAAACGGGGGACGTGAAAGCAGGTGTCCTCTGGACAACGTTTTGTCTGTTTCTGTGTGTGTGTGTGTGTGTGTATTTGTGTGACAGTTTGTGTGTGTGTCTGTGTGTTTGCATGCGGGTGTGTGTGTCAAACTGCGTGTGTGTGCATGTCAATGAGTGTGGGTGTATATCTGTGAGTGTGTTGGCATGTGTGTCAGAGGGTGAGAGCGTGGGTGTATGGGTGCATCTGTGTGTGTGTGTGTGTGTGTGCATCTGTGTGTGTGTGTTAGAATCCCCAAGCGCTAAATTCTCCCACACCATTGCGTCATCTAAAACAGACGGACCTGAAATTGCCTCAGCTGAAGCTCTGCGCTGTTCTCATTTATTCTCCTCTGAACAACTGCTCCACTGTGAGGGGGTCCCTAAGGAGTGGGGGGTCCTCACACCTATCTGACTGAACCATTCTTAACCAGATCTTTAACGCCATTTACCTCAATTCTGACAAGACGGACAGAACAGGAAGTATGATGATGATGATGAAGTATCCGTCTGAAGCTGAGGCGTTCAGTGATGACGCGTTCAGAGGGACGTGAGGGTGGTCCACGGGGGACCCACACACTTCAACTTAAGAGAACACATGCAAATAGATGAAGCACGAGCGAAGGAAGAACACATCTTCATCAGTTTTGACGACACAGGAGCGCTGCAGAAGCCACAACACAAAAGTGAGGCACAGACTCTGAGGGGTAAAAGAGAGTGAATGTCTTACAGGGGGACCGGGCCAGGAACCAGGATGTTGTGATCCAGTGCCGTTTTAAGTGGCTTTATTTTGTTTATTTATTGTCCCCTGTAATATAAATCTCTGCAAAAAAAAGACCCAAACCCTGCTACGTCTTCCAGGGTGAGACGGATGTGAGGCCACAAACATCCACAGGAAGAAGAATCCTTGTAAAAATCGTCCCCATCTGGTCGTCACACGTTCATTCTCCGGTATCGATATTCTTTCAGGCTCTTCTCAGCCGTCGTTTCCGCTAAAGGGAAACAACCGCTCTGCTTTTGTCCCTCCACACCGCTCAGTATTTGCATTTCCACTCCTGACATTCCCAAGTCACGTCTTCTGGTTCCCAGAAGAAGGTTCTGCCTGTCGGAGCAGACGTGGTATGGATCGGGTGTGGTTCCTCAGCACAAGGGATTAAACCTCGGCGTGATTAAAGGACCCCCCCCCATCCCTCCTTCTACTACTACTTGATGCTATTTAAAGTCTAGGAACATAAAGGTCATTCAATTAGAAGTTCAGTCCCACGCGCAGGATTCCATTAACGGCTGCAGAAGAACTTTACCTCAATCATTTACGTGCGCTGAACCCGAACTAATGGCCCGGGTAAGTGATGATTGTTGTCCCCTATGGAGGGTCCGTTATTCCAGCTACACACTAGAGGATTTTCAAATCTTAACCGATCCACAGACACCAGATCTCACAGAATCTCACGTGAGCAAACGTGACTTCAGTGGAAAAACAAACATGGAGGACGATGGAAGTCCGAGTCGGTCCTATTGGTGATATGCTGCTCTTCCTCTTCTTCTTCTTCTTCAATAATCCATCTTGCTCGGGGTTACAGACATGTTTGGGTTTCTGTTCGCCATAAAAGTACGCAACATCCGCTTATGGAACAAAAAAAAAATACAGCGAGTATAAGAATAATAGAATATAAACACGAGTGTGGATGTAAAAATAAAGTGTTCTGGTATTTTGTTGTACCGGGACTTTCAACAAAGAAACAAACATGGAGGCAAAATGTTCATAAGAAAGTGTCTATAGCCAAAGTTAAAAGCCCCCCTTTTCGGTGGCCCCTTTGACTTGTGGTGTTCCCCAGGGCTCCATCCTTGGCCCCTTACTCTTTAGCATTTACAAGCTGCTACTGGGTCGTATTATAAACTCAAAATGAGCTCAACCAAAAACAGCTGAGCAGAACATGAAAGGGTTAAGTCCAAACAAATACCCAACAATAAATATTACCAATAATAAACTACACACTTTAACCGAAATAGTCCCGTCACACCCCCCCCCCCCCCCCCCACACACCTCAAACAATGAACGGCTGTCTGATAAATACGGAAACTCACATGGCAATTTGGACTAGACCATCTGTCCGCCGGAAGTCTGCCGACCGATGGAATCGTGTTACGGTCCGTTCTTTACTTTCTGCTGATCGCAAAATGGATCAACTCTCTAGTCCCAGCAAGTCACCTCCTCTCACCTCACTTCAAACTCTTGTCACCCACCGGACCTGCGTCTCCCAGGAGATGCATCTCACCTGGTGAAGGTAAACGAGGGAGATAACCTATCTTTGAGTGCGAACAGAGGCTCACTCTGCCTCAAATTTCGGAGAGGTTAAGAGGTCCGACATAAGACCAAAATAATCGATGAATGCAGGCCCGACAGGGCCGTAACATTAAAGAAATAAAACCATTAATATGAGCACAGGTTCCTCAAAGAAGAGTATTCCAAGAATTCATGGAGTTCAAAGAATTAGGCTGACACTGGTCTACAACAACCAGCAGCTGCTTATTGCTTTCGTCCATACAACAACAACAAAAAAAGCAACTGAAGTGCATCCAACAGAAATAGAGGATCTTTGATTTCTGTTTGGCCAGAACTCTTGTGGCCCATCTGTTTGGTGGATGATAGTTTGGAAGTGTCAGCAAACAGCAGCTTCTTCACAATCCTCTGTCAGGTCACATCATCTGATGCCTGGTGTGGATGATGTGGCCTGAAGGAAAGTAAAGAGATCCTTGATCGAGCAGGAGTCTTGCCCCCCTCCCCCACAGGATCACAAGGGAAGGAGGAGAAGCAGTTATTAGATTTGAATTAGCACATAAATATAACGCTGCATAAGTTTATTTATGGACGAGCTGACGTTGTGAAGGTTCTGTGTTTTAATGCGCCGGCGGACGACAACAACTTTGTGAGAGAAAAAAATGGGAGGGTGTACGGACAAAAGAGAATGATAAATCGGTCGATAGATTCCCATATACTTCGCCCTCCCTCCGGCTAATAAACCGATAAAATCAAACCGAAGCAATCCCACGCAGCTAAACAGCTGAGGGCCGACCAAAAACAGGTAAATTAATCTTTATGAAATATTTGGTTGTAGGAATGTCATGCCATCGTGACAAGCGGCTGTGAGCTAACTGCTACTGCTATTGCTATTCATCCTCCATCTCTCTTCTCTCTCAACTCCCCGCGGATCATATCGGCCCGGTGGTTCCTGTCAGCTTTCACAAGCAGCCATGAGGAGGGTCAGAGGTCAGCATCTCATCCCAGAAAAAGAGCACCGTCTGGGGGATAGCATGACCCCGGCGGAGAACCCGGAGATGAAGGACGCGCTCATTTAAGCATGACGGGAAAGAGTGGGAGGAGAAAGAAAAGACGAGAGGAGCAGAGTTGGACAGATGACAGGAAGGGTTGAGAAGAAGAATCATAAAGTGGTAAGAAGAAACACGCGTGAGATCCAGGTAATGAAGAAACGAATAAGAAGGAATAGCGAGAGTACAGGAGGGAGAAATGTGGGAGTCGAAAGCGCTAGGAGGAGGGGTTGGTGAGGAGGAGGAGGAGGAAAAGAAAATAGGTGAAATGGTGAGAATGAGTGATATTAGAGGTAGGAGGATGCAGTTGACAGGAGATGACAGAGACAGAGTTGGAGAATAAATGGAAAAATCTAAAGAAGGAGTAAGGAGGAAGATAAATTAGATTAGTTCAGGGAAGGAGGTGAGGAAGGGGGGAGAGATGTGAGGCAGTAGAGGAAAGGGAACGAGGAAAGACAAAAAGTATAGACTAAAATAATGAGCAACAAAAATTATAAATGATGAAAGAAGATGAGAAAAAGGAGAAGACAGAGTGAGACTGGACGTGATAAAAGCAAAAGACGGAAGAGGAGGAAGATGAAGAAGACGGAGAAGAGGAAAGAGAGGATTCGAAGAGAGGGCCAGAAGGGGGCAGAAGGAGATTGGATTCCTGAAGACTGTAAGAAAATAAGAGAAGATAATCTAGGAGAGTAGATAAGTGATGAGATTTGGAGAGGGGAGAAAAGGCGGGTGAGGGGATGAGGGCAAGGGAGAGCAGAAGGGGAACGAGGGAGCAGAGGAGAAAACAAACAGAATCAGAAAAGCCGGCAGAAGAGGAGAACGGGAGTGAAGAAGTGGCGTGAACAGAACAGGAGACAACAAAGGGAAGGAGAGGAGGAAAGGAGAGGAGGAAAGAAAGGAGTGCGACAGAGAGGAGAAGGACCAACAAAGAGAAAAAGGAGGAGAAGTCAAGTGTCTGCCAGCGTCTCGGCGGATTTGAGTATTTGAAAGGAGCAGCGAATGTTTAAGCAGGCAGAGAGGAGGGAAGGAGCTCCGCATGTTTTATTGATGGTAGGAGTGTGAAGACCAAAAAGCAGAGCATCAAATGGTGTTTGAGCAGATCCTCCTCAGCCCCCAGAGTGAGCGTGTGCACACTGGGTGAAGCCCCCAGAAGCCCCCCGGGTCGCCCGGCTTCAACGTCAACGACAGAAGGACGGAGAGGAGGGGAGAGGAGGAGAGAGGAGCAAATGATGCAACTGTCCTCCGCCATTATTCAGAGCCACCATGTGAAGATCAAGGGTGAACTTGAGCCGCTCTGAAGGAACAAACCGTCTCCTGACGTTCTTCCAGCGGTGGCTTCCTTCATGAATGATAAAATCTGTGGTCGCTTTGAGGCCCCCTCCCTCCTGCACACATCCTAATTCTCCCTTTAAGCCTCATTTACTTGTGTCACGTTTTAAATCCTCCGCGGAACAATGTTTTCATTTTATTACATCTGTTTTTAGAAGGCCTCTCTCGCGGCGGCTTTATTCCAGGGTTAAAAGAGGAATGTTTGGAATTCTATTCTTCTGGCCCAAATGAGGAACTGGAAACTGAACTAGAGCAGAAATGAAACGGGTAAAGAAAGGATTTTTTTTAAGCTGTGGAAAACAATAGTGAATAATTGCCATAAACATCAACTTTGAAAAATGCTGAAACTGTGAGTGGGTGAGGATTCCAAGGGACCTGTGCTACCCATACTGCTTTGCACAGGACGCCAATGTCCATCAATGCGGATGAAGGCTCTTTGTAGCCTCTTCATCCTGACACCGGCGGAGCCCGTTAGATCCTCAACGACAAGCATGAATCCCAGATGTGGCTCGAGAAGGCTGACCCCGGTCTCCACGCTCTGGTGGAGAAGTCAAAACTTCCACGGCGCCATTTAAAAACTCTTCAATGTCCTGCTCTGTTTGGTTGAGATCATCCTGAGTCACTGCTTCATATTGAAAAATGTGACCGAAGCTGTTTATAATCTGGCCCAGTGGCAACATGCATATGTTAAAGAGTAAGGGGGCGAAGATAGAGCCCTGGGGGACACCACGGGTCAAAAGGGCCTCTGGGTATTAACCGGGACTATTAAGAAAGTCCTGTTCCGTAAGGAGGATTCTGTTTAGCATATCGAAGCATGTGAAGACTTACTCAAGAGAATTATGTAACTTTAAGGTTTAATAAGGGTCAAACGTTTTTTCTGAAAAACACTCTTTACCAAAAGGTTCAGCGAATCCAGCGGCACTGATTAGTCAGCCCGGGGGCCGGATGCGGACCGGATGCGGCCTACCTGCGGACCCTGAACCGACAGTGTGACAGGTGGGTTTACCCATGTATGTACAGCATAATTCTGTTCCATGTTCGTAAAAGACGTCTAATGGTAAAGAAAATGCTGCCTGTAAACACGACTCACCGAAAAGGAAAGAACTTTTACGAATTAGATTTCATTCCTTTACAAGGAGGGAGTCTACATCCTTTCGGAAAGCCTTTCCGATAAACAGTCGCTGCATGTAAACGATGTATCGGAAAGCTTTCTGTTAGAGTTTTTTTTCAGCGCCGCAACACATCTGAAATACGCCGACTTCATGGCACATGCAACACCGCTGCGTAGCGGTGAAACGCTCATGAAAGAGCGCTTTAACACAGAGACGATGAAGAGGAAGGGTGCGACCTTCCGCAGCAATCCGACATTCAACCGAGGAAGCCAAGGACGAGATAGGATGATAGTGACATGAAATACTCCAACAAAGGCCGTCAAACATGAAGACGGCGCGGTGACATTCAGACGCGGCTGAGGCCCGACGCCATATCGCCTCTTTGAGCATTTTAACGGAAAGGTGTGTTTAACACCGGCATCAAAGGCAAGGTCAGCGGTAAGTTTAAAAAAAGGAAAAAAAAGAAAAAAGAAGCTGTAAAGCTCAAAGAAAACGTCAAGTAATCTTTCGACGAGAAAGAATAACTTCATTGAAATAAAAGCTGAATTTTTTATTTTTTTATTTAACGTAAACGTTATTTAATGTTGGGAAAATCCAATAGAGGAAATGTGAAAGCGGCAAAGATGAAACACCGGGAGAGATTTTAACGAACCGAGGCCAAAAGAAGATAAATAATCTACAAGCGTCCGATGATGGACAAAACCACCATATCACATTTAACGGACCGACCGGTTAAAACGCAGTTTTATTCTCACTTCAAATGTCATATAATCGGTTAGAGTTTGGAGTCAGAACACATCCACAATGCCGACCAACAGTACTTCCGCTGCGATGCTTCAAAATAAGATCACTTAAGATACACTAAGCAGCAAACGGAAACACGAACATGCGCTAATGCCATTAGCAGAAAAAACAAAGGTTACGGAATCACTTCCTAACAGCTTTTGCTCGTAGATATGGGATCGTCATCAGCAGGAATCGCTGACTGTGCATACTGAGGGTCAACAGGAAGCAGCTACATGAGCGGTTTTCAAAGAAGATGCATTCCTTTGCAACGGTGAATCTTTCTTGTGCACACAGGATTAGAGAAACATTTTCTGGTGGGACTTCAGGGGGCTTAAGTTCTGGAGTGAAGAGAGGGTCCACCCCTTCTTCTGGATAAGACTCCAAACCCAAACATCTTCTCATATGAAGTCTGTTCAAAACCTTTTGTGTTACGATGTGAAGGTATCATCAGTTTGCAGCTGTTTACAACCAGGCACCGTTCACGCACCCACCTCCATCTGTGAATGGGGGAGATCAAATATTCCCTGTTCATGACCTTTGATCCAACAACAACAACAACAACAACAACAACCTCCCAACAGCAAACGACCTAAAACCACATTTAATGCACCGATTCCATTTTGTCAATTTTCTTCTCTTGCTTATGTTTGAACTCGAATCTCCTTCATGGGAGATTTGTCACAGCTGGACCATTGTGTCATACACACACATTTCACACACAGACACACGCGCACACACATATGTAAACAGACACACATTTACACACAAACACACACATGCTCACACACACACATGTATAGACACCCGCACAGACGCACACAGACAGATATACGTACACACGCACACTCAGATGAACGCACACACACACACAAAAACAGACACATGCACACACACGCACACATGCACCCACACACAGACACACACATGCATACACACACATAAACAGACGCATGCTCACACACACACATATATAGACACGTGCACACGCGCGCACACACACTGAACCCCTGAACATGTATATCATAGCAGCAAGCAGCCACAGACGCCGTAGAGGGGAAAGAGGAAACAACATGGAGGACGAAGAGGAAGATCCTGGCAGCGTCATAAATCCTCCCACATCCTGTTTTCTCTCTTTTCCGTGTGTGTGCACGTGGGACACATCAGGTCAAATGGATAAATCAGTCACACCAGCGTTCGTTTCCTTTTAGATGAGTATTAATGGCAGTTTGGGGGACAAAAAAGAAAATGTTGACACCAGTGAGGAATGTTTCCATCAGCGTAATTTGTTTAAAGATCAAGCCTTTCCACCCAAAGATGTGTGTTTGTGTGTGTGGGTGTGTGTGTGTGTGTGTGTGTGTGTACGTATGTGTGTGAGGGCAAGGTGTCATCTTATGTCTCAGGCCTTCTTTTACTTTTACTCAGACAGGAAGTGGACTTTGTCAGCAGACTGCTCAGCCATGATGAACACAGAGAGGCGCGTCAGTGGCGACAGATTGTTTCAGGTAAGTTTTGATTAACAGATTCAAGTTTGTGAAGGGTTATAATTTTCCAAAACAATGCAACGTGATTGCTGAGGCTCTCAGAGAGGACTTCATGACGCAGGACAGAAGACGTTTTTATCTCTAGGGCCGAAGGAAATCAAAATAAAATATTACCATCTTACGACATTGTAATAACATTGTAATAAACATGTCGTAACAGAAGCTCATTACTCATGCTTTCGAAAAATCCCGCCGTGTCTGCAGAGTGACTGAAAGACTTGATTCCTTAAAAAAATGTCTCGCTCTCATCATCCCTTCTATGTTTGGCAGCCCAGTGAGTGCAGACTGTTAGAAGTGGATTAATGTTCTGACGCCAGTGATTGGCAGCCGGTTCTGTGGCTCGCTGTCAGAGGCGCGTGACTGGAGCTTTTGATGGCGCGGAGACGGACGCGAGCTGAACGTGAGGTAAAAACTGACTGACAGGATGTTTGAGGACCAATTAACAGATTATCAATTAGAACCCAAGGAGACAGAGTTCGGCGAGTCGGAGCGCGGCGCCGTTCTGGTAATTGGGCTCCTGATGACGAACTGGGTGACCTTGAGAGACAGAGTGGCGATCGAATGCAATGACGTTGATGGTGATTTTAAATCATAGACCCTCCGTATTTTATAGTGGGTGACATCATTGGGAAGAACCCTCGCCCACTTACTGGAAGGATATGACGGACATCTACGCCGTAACTGTATTTTATTCATCCGGTTACTTAATGTTCATTCTTTCTGGGTTTATCTACTTTTCGTTTATGTGTATAATAATGTCAATTTGTAGATATTTGACTCTTGAATTCATGGCTGTGAAAATATGTGGTTGTAGATATATATAATCTATCTATCTATCTATATATCTATATATCTATATATATCTATATATATCTATATATATATATATATATATATATATATATATATATATATATATATATATATATATAAAAACACACACTATACATATATATAAATATATATATGTATATGCATAAATACAGTATATGTATTTGTAATAATATTTTAAATAAGGTAGAATCCCTATAGTGTATATTATTAATTATATTTTATATGTATAATCAGATACTGAATGTGATATATACCGGATATCATATAACCTTCACGTATTGCATAATAGAGTACATGATATAGTATATATCTACAATACATATGGTATATTATATATGATAATATCTTAAAATCACTCCTTTTGGAATACGTAAATAGAAAAGTCACATAAAAGTGTTGAAAACGTATTTTGCTGTTTACTTTCTTTGTTTGTAAATATGATAATCGTCACTTAATCCGACACCGGAGCTGAAAAACAAACACACGACGTCATCGTATCCCTTCATCTGCAAATGGAACCATACAAATAGAAGTCCGATCTATTCTCTCTGATGTTATATCAGCTAAACATCTGGAAGAGATGTTGACCAAAGAGCATTTTTTACTTTTCTTAAACGGATGTGACCAATGGATCAACATCTAGCAAAAGTAACCCGATCAGCGCCAACAATGTCGGCCCATTCCGCCATTTTCCAGGATATCCCAGGCATCTTATCAACTAAACTGAGCTGAAGGCCATCGGCGAAGGTTGGACCGTAGATGGACTGGTAAATTATGACACGGCTCTCCTATCTTCAAGACGGAACGATCCAACAGCCGACGCAGCATCGAACAGTCCATCCATCTCAGGCTCCACCTCCTCCTCATCCACAATCACAACCGAGGGTCTTAAAGACGTTAATGTTCTTCTCAGGCATTTGGTTGAGCTGGTTTGGAGTGTCTATGTCCGCCTGAAAAATGTATTTGATGTATGTCATGTGACCCAGTGGCAGCGGGGAAAAGAAAGAGTAAGGGGCCAAGGATGGAGCCCTGGTGGACACCACAGGTAGTGTTTTTTTGGCAAATCAAACCATTTGAGGTTATACGTCTGATTTTCTTCATTGTTCAAATTCCTGCTTGACCAATAACAATTAACAATTTTTCATTTAATGGTAAATATAGTTTCTAAGATAATAAATGAATAAACGCCCCACAGAAATAAAATATGCAAACGTTATAATATGCTTTTCTTTTTTACTTTGTGAAGGCGTTAAAGGGTGGAAGACTTTCCTTCAGGCAGCAAGTCTCCCCCAGCCTGAAGGTCGCCATTTTTATTCAGAAACACTCGGCATGAGACGCGTGGAAAAAAAGAAGGATGAGATTTCATCAGACAGGAGTGTGACACAATGTGTGAGAGAGTAAATGTATCTGAGAGCTTCTGGAAACACATTTACATTTTTACCTGCACAACTTCTTTCATTTCACTAAACTGGCACCTTCAGTGCCTCTCTTTTCTGTCTCACACACACACACACACACACACACACACACACACACACACACACACACACACACACACACACACACACACACACAAACATAAATGGCACTTACACACAAACGCACACACACACATACACACAGGCACACACGGCACTTACACACATACGCACACAGACAGACAAATACACACACGGACACACACACAGACACACAGACACAACAGAAACGCGCACAAATACACACAAATAAACACACACACATGGCACACACACGGACACTCACATACACATGGCACATACTCACACTCATGGAGACACACAAACACACACCGCACACACTAAGATACACACTCACACAGAGACACACATTCCCACACACACACACACATACACATGGGCACAAAAACGCACACACACACCCACAATCAGACACACACGGACACACACACAAAAGAAGAGCCATTAGCAGAGTGCTAGGTGTTGGCTGAGGTTCTGGATGGTCAGATGGGTTCTGGGCCACTCTGGCGCCGTCCCGCCTCATTTCCATCCGTTACCGGGTGGCGAGGCTCAGAGAACTCATTTGGCTCCATTAGAGGCTGGACTCCTCCATCCAATCATCCAACGGCAAAATCAATCCTCACTTCAACGTCGCCCGTCACCTCGGTTCTTCGGGGACATAATGAATGGATGAATGGTCGTCGAGATTTTTCTAAAAAAAACATCCCGATGAAGACGACCCGACAGAACAAACCGATTTATCAGCCGCAGACGTGAAGGGCTTCCGAATAAACCGTCACCGCCAGGGTTAGGAAAAGTTTTTCATGTGTTTACCGCGTTCCCACAGAGGCTGGTTGATCATGGATGAACGCATGAGTTCACGAGTAAAAGAGAAAGTGACTGAACGTAATGATTGAGGGGGTGAATGAATTATTGAGTGAGGGAGTGAAAACATGAATAACTGCATGGATTAAATGTCTGAATGAATGAATGAACGAATGAGTGAATGAATGAATGAGTAAACATCTGAATGAATGAATGAATGAGTGAATGAATTAATGAATGAATGAATGAATGAGTGAATGAATGAATGAATGAGTGAATGAATGAATGAATGAATGAATGAGTGAATGAATGAATGAATGAGTGAATGTCTGAATGAATCAATGAATGAATGAATGATGGAATGAATGAATGAGTCAATGAGTGAATGAATGAATGAATGAATGGGTGAATGAATGAATGAATAAGTAAGTGAAAGATTCTGAAAGAAATCAATAAATGACCTTCCTGATGAATAAGTGTGGGTGCTGGTACGTGAAGGAGTGAATGGATTTAAGAAATAACGAAACACTATGTAAACACCGGGTCGGAAAAGATCGCAAGTCTTTTAAATAGGTGACGGAGATTGCAATTCGGAAAGTTTTAGTTCGGAGAGGAGAAAAATGTCCCATGTAATTCCACCTATTGTTAATCAGGGATCAGCTTCAAGAATGTCTTGGATATTCCTTTGGGGTAGAGCTGGGAGCTCAATGGGCATAACAGAGACACTGAAGTGGAAGGCACAGGAGACGAGGGGCTGGTGAGCATTTAAAGAGATATTCAGAGCGTTTGTTGGATTTAATGCAATAATCAGACACTAATGACTGAAAACTGAAAAAAACTGCATGTTTTTCTCCTGAACCCATGATACTGTTTTTGCCGTAGCGAAGGTTTTTCACTCTCTGAGAGCTTTTTCTAATATCTTAGAGTTCATATCACTCCGTCTTTGCCTTTTATACTTTAGAAGGGTTATATTTCCTCACGTAGTGAAAGAAAATGGAAATGAAACACTCCAAAGTGAAATCGAAAAGCTGTCCTCTTATCAGAAGTCTAGAAGGTTATGCAAAGAGATCCGAACCCGCTGCCGGCGCCGAGACCTGCCGGCTGGATGTAAACATCCCCTTTTTTTTCTACAGCCATTAGGATAATTACAACAAAGACTTTTAGACTGACAAAACTGAGAATCCGTCCTTTCATTCCTCGCCGCCAGAAATCCTGTTTGTTCCATGGCGAAGGTGCAGAGCGTGGAGGAGGGCTAACAGGCGGCGGGAGGAGGGCTAACAGGCGGCGGGAGGAGAGCTAACAGGCGGCGGGAGGAGGGCTAACAGGCGGCGGGAGGAGGGCTAACAGGCGGCGGGAGGAGGGGGAGGTTCATCCGAGGACTCAGTGACCATTCAGTCCTTATCCTGTTTTTTCTTTGTGTTTTCTTTTTGGCGCAAGGCCGCACTCATCAGATCAAATCTCAGTCGTAGAGAAGGGGAGGATGAGAAAAAAAGAGGGATGTTTGTTTTTTGCCGCTCTCTGGGAAACATTGACTCGTCCTATTAACACAAAAACGCAGCGAACAAAAACATCAATTTGTTTGTTTTTTTTTTTTTTCTGTACGAGCAAAGAGGTTTTAAATCTGACATAAAATAAATGTCGGCGCTCTGGCGGGGAAGAATAATTGTAGCTGCAGGAATAAACCGGGAGAAAGGGAAGAAAAACATGAATAGATGGCGTGTTGTCGGGTCTTTTCCACCAGATATCCTCTGTGTGCTGACGTCAGCGTTGTTGGTTTTTTTTCCCGAGAAGATTCGAGATGACTCCTGGAAAACATTTGAACTAAAAAAAGAATGCAGAAAAATGATGCAAATATTGGCTGAATTAAACCGTAGAGGAAAAAGGGAATAGAATCATTTCTCTTTTTGCCCCAAACGAACACAAACCCAGTGTTACACAGAAAACCTGGCGGCGAGGTACTTCACAGCAGAAAACCGGTTTGTGGCTTTTGTTTCAGAGCATTTTGACATTTTCAACGGCGGCAGACGGGTTGCCATTTACAGGATGCCTAGAAGTCCCGATTGAACTTTCCCGGACTCCTCGCCAAGTTACTGTCGGATCTCTGTGAAATACAGAACCGTCAGAACCGTATAGACTTGATCTTTAAGAAAGTGCCTCTTTTGTGATTTCACACTATAAATAAAAGAATTAGCTTGACATTAAAGGAGCCGAACGAAACGGGCGTCTAGGTAAAAAAAAAAAAAACACCCTAAGGACTAAAGCAGGAGCCACAAACACACAGAGGCTTTGTCCAAGGTTTTGTCCCAGAAAAGACTCCAAC
The DNA here is from genome assembly GCA_037951165.1 of Lophius americanus. Lineage (NCBI taxonomy): Eukaryota > Metazoa > Chordata > Actinopteri > Lophiiformes > Lophiidae > Lophius > Lophius americanus. The sequence continues at coordinate 692,761 of JBBDHG010000147.1, read as the reverse complement.
CCCCTGCGTCGCACAAGCAATTTGGCTGATCGGTCGGAATTGTGCATTTGTTCTGACTCGTTGAAATTATCGTGCGCTAGGTCGTCGTCGCGGTCCATTTCTTTAAAACTTTGTTAGCCTGGTTCCGTCCAGGCTAACAAACCATAGAACACCAAATGTTCTAGGGTGTCTTCGCTCAGGTACTTCTGGGCTCAAGGCTGGCTCTTTGCTGTCGCTAGCTTTAGCCACTCTGCCAGCGTTAGCTTCTTGAAACTCACTCAACTTACAAACTGATTGAATTTGAAGTGACGAGATTTTCGTCGCCATGGTAGCTCACGCGGCGCTTGCGTTTAATCGGCACGGAACCGGCCTGAGTGAAGCTGCTCGGCCTCCCGGTGAACTCCTAAATAGGAACGTGATCCATAACGCCATGAGGTTGATCTGGTCTAACGTGTTGAATCAAGACCCTGGACCTGATCTCCATCACAACATCCGGCGGTACCCAAGAAATAATCTGACAGCGAGCTGAAACGAGGAAAACCCAATTACAGTCGGACCTAATGACTAAAGATGTAAAAAAAGAAACACTTGGAACATCCAATAGTCCAAATGAAGGTTTTTTTTAAGCTGCTAACCGTCTGCGGCCAAAAAGGCCAACGTTAATTTCCTGCTCCAGCTGTGATTTCTAAAGATTGGACTTCTCATAGAGCCATCAGGACTGTTTCAGAACCTCGGAGTAATACCGGCGCCGAAGAACCCCTCTCTCACACCTCGGTCTCTCCGCTTCGGGGCAGTATGGATTAAAGAGCTAAGAGTTTTTTCTGCAGCGCCGGTCGACCCGCTAAGACAATCTTTGCTTTTCCTGCTTTCATTTCTTCTACGCCTCCGTCTCTCAGCGGTCTCTCCGGTCACCATAGTTTCAGATCTTTGCTTCTGGTTTTTGGTTCTAGATCGGACCTTATGTCATCTGTTTCAATGTAGTTTGTTTTAATGAGGTTTACAGTCACAATTGTTTTTTTAGATTGGTTGATTATTTGTTCAACTAGTTTGGGGAAACTCCCATCAATCAGAATCGGCATCAAACAAATAACGTTGACTTTCAACCATCTCAGTCACGGTCGTCTGATTGACGACATCCCAGCATCCAAACAAAGACACTTGAAGCAGGGACGTCAACTTTAGCCAAAGTGCTGACTTGAAACATTATGTTGGTTTTCTTTCGGTGGTAATATATGATTTAAAACCGAAGTTAGAGTTATAAAATCCCAAACCATCTTTAGTCTGGTTTGAAACTGACTGACTGGCTGACTCTCTCTCTCTCTCTCTCTGTGTCAGACTAACTATCTCGCTCTTTCTCTCTCAGACTGACTCTCTCACTCTCTCTCTCTCTCTCAGACTGACTCTCTCTCTCTCTCTTAGACTGACTCTCTCTCTCTCTCTCTCTCTCTCAGACTTACTCTCTCCCTCTCAGACTGACTCTCTCTCTCAGACTGACTGACTCTCTCTCTCTCTCTCTCTCTGTCAGACTAACTCTCTCTCTCTCTCTCTCTCTCTCAGACTGACTCTCTCACTCCCTCTCAGACTGACTCTCTCACTCTCTCTCAGACTGACTCTCTCAATCTCTCTCTCTCTTTCAGTCTGACTCTATCTCTCTCTCTCTCAGACTAACTCTCTCTCTCAGATTGACTATCTCTCGCTCTCTCAGACTAACTCTTTCTCTCTCTCTCAGACTGACTCTCTCGCTCTCTCTCAGACTGACTCTCTCTCTCTCTCTCAGACTCACTGACTCTCTCTCTCTCTCTCTCTCAGACTGACTCTCTCACTCCCTCTCAGACTGACTGACTCTCTCTCTCTCTCTCTCTCTCTCAGACTGACTCTCTCACTCCCTCTCAGACTGACTCGCTCTCTCTCTCTCTTTCTCTCTCTCTCAGACTGACCTTCAAAGTGTTTCATTGAGCATGTCTGGGATTGTTTTATAAAGATAATATATGATATATAACAGAGATTATTTGAGGTGATGTTCTGCTGAACAAATAGCAAAATGTTGGCATTTTAAACATTTTTATGGTATAAACCGGCAAAATCAAACAAACTCAAAAACAAGGTAAGAGTCCAAAGGGTTAATGTTCTGCAGGGTCTGGGTGTTTGAGGAAACCCTACTTCGATTTAAGAGCCTTTTGAATTGAACATTTCCTTCGTTGAATTGTTACCGTTTTTCGTTTCCCGGTTGTTATAACGGGTTTTAACTGCATGTAAGTGAATTTGAAGCACCATGAAACTCTTTTTAAATGTTGCTGCTTACTTAAATTACGGTATTTAATAATAATAATGTCAGAGATGTGGATGTTGTTTACCAGAACCGGCTCTGAAGTAATCCAAACCAAAGCGGTTCTTCAAGAGAAGGAGACAAACCAAGAATATATGAAAATGGGTTAAATGTGTAACTTTGTTTCTTGTTACTTATTCTGTCTCCCCCCCACCGGCAACCTTCTATTCCTCATTACCTTACCCCTCTTCCTCATTGCTCCTCTTCCTCCCTGTCTCTTGTTCTTGATTCTCTCCTTTTTAAATGTTTTTCAGTCATTCACTGTGTCATTCTTTTCCTCCTTCACCACTCTCCTGGTCTGACTCTACCTCGCTCGCCCTCTGCAGCCCCCCCATCAGTGTTTTTAATGAGGCTGCTCGTCTCTCGCTGTCCCTCTATCTCCCTCTCTCACACACTCTCTCTCACACTTTCTCTCTCTCTCTTACTCTCCTTCTGTCCGTCTATCCCCCTCTCTGTAAATGAACAGCCAACCCCATTGAATCGCAGTCTGAGGAAAATAACTTAATAAGACATCATTGCAGAAGAACTCATTTTTCTCACACACACACACACACACACACACTTACACACACACACACACACACACACACACACACACACACACACACACAGTAACATGCTGCTAAAGGTAAGTGGATAGATAGATAGATAGATAGATAGATAGATAGATAGATAGATAGATAGATAGATAGATAGATAGATAGATAGATAGATAGATAGATAGATAGATAGATAGATAGATAGATAGATTACTGCTTTTTTTTTTAGTATTGCTTACTGCCCACATATTTCTCACCACCAGAGATTCTGCATAAGCCCTCAACTTTTTCTAAATGTATTTACACAAAAGATAAAACACACGATTAAAACACCAAGTTGTGTTCTATAGTGGCCCCCAGGCGACTTTTCAAACCAATCGATATTGGCGATCGTAAACAACCTGATGGATCCTCAGGGGCTGATGTTTGATTCTTGGTCGCTCCACCTGGAAGCGTGAGCACATATGAGCTTTGGATCCAAGCTAGTGATTGTTTAGTCGAACAGCGTGAGTTGCTGCTTAGAAATCGTCTGAAAAATCATGCGTTGCATGTCCAGCTGAGGTGCAGTACCTCTCTCGACCACTTGACCGCTCTCAAGTCATTCTCCCACTGGTGACATATATCCTCCTGAAACTTTGACCACACTGTAATGTGATTATTGTTAACATTCAACCTGTGTAATACTGATTTTTACAGCCGTTGGTCAGCCTTAAAAAAGCTTTTACCACCTCTTTATATCTTTCTAGCCAATTTTATGACCTCTTATGTTCCCCCTATAACAATGCAGCACCCAATCTTCCTTCTCATTGTTCCCCATTCAACCCTTTAATCCCATCCTTTACTACCTCACACACTTCCTCACCTTCTTCAATCACTCTCTCAGCCTGTCCGCCTTTTAATTATCCATTTTTACACTTCTATCATTCCCTTAAACCTCTCATGCATTCATCATCCCTCTGTACCCGGTCACCACTTTGAGCCGCAATTCTTTACTCGTCTGTCCTCCAATCTGGGACCATTAAAGTTACCCTTTAAACCTCTCTAGAGGTCCTTAATCATCTTTTCAATCCCTCTATCATCTCTGCTGCTCATCTCATACCCCTCTATCATCCCTGCGTCCTTCAACAAATATCTTTACGGGCCCCTTCTGCAACCTTTGATCCCATTTATACAATTAAATAAATCCTTCTGTGGTCCATTTGTGCACCTCCATTATCCCTTAGAAAAGTATCTATCACTGCTTCGCCAGCACCTCATGAAATCACTAGTACACACTCTCTTACTGGCTTATAAATGTTTTTTTCCCGCAACGTTTAAATACATTTCCCGGAACTGAGTGGCTCAAAACCCCAAAACTGAAAATGAGTTTTGCTAATCACCGCAAATCTCCTGCAAAATCAAAATCACGGCACTTAAAACCGTGTTATCTCGCCTCAAAACCAATTCCCTTCCGCTGAAACATTACACACAGCTTTTATATGCAGATTTCTCACAGAGCCTTAAATAAACATCAAACGATGTCATCAGTTCAAAAACGCTGCCGTCGGACGTGTTCATAATGTTTTGGCTTTATGAGGTCAGGTTACATATTCAAATGCATACAAGTGTGTGGAAATATAAAAGTTTCTTTTTTTCCTCATTCTGGGGAAGTGTAGCGATTTTTGTCCCAAAATATTTTTTACATGTGTTCTGTGATAATATTAATAATATTAAATAATAATAATAAATCCCAATGTAAACGCACTTTACATTGGGATCGAATCTAAAAGATCCACTTCCAGTTCCCCTCCAGAGGTCTGCGCTCCTCACCTCGCCTCTGAGGATGAGTCCGGCCCGGCTACAGAGGAAGATCGTTTCACAGCGAATCATGTTTTTTTTCTTCTCTTTCACATTATGAGCACAAGATTTCAAAAAAAAAAAAAAAAAAACTATTTGAAAAGAAAGGAGTTCATCATCTGAAGTGCTTTAATGAGGTAAGTTTCGCTGAAGCTCATTAAGTCACTAAAGCAACGGAGGACGGCGATTGTGAGGCCGTCCTCCGTTATAAAAATAGCGGCGGCGCCACAGAGAAGCCAGAGAGGTGAAGAGATCTGAAACACAGAAGAGATCTGCGACAACTTTGAAATGACATTAACTCCATCCAAGATAATCTCTCTTCTACTTGTCACAAACTCCCTCACGCTCTCTTCTACCTTCTTTTCTTTCATATTTTCTGATTCCTTCTAATCGCCCGTTTAAATGCTCCCATTTTCTCCTCATTATTTATATTTTCCGTCTCTCTCATCTCCAACTTCTCTCTATACTGTAAATTACAATCACTCCCAGCAAAGAGGGGGAAAAAAAACGGGTAGCGAGCCGGTTGGTTCTGGTGAGGACAGCTGGCGGTTCTGCAGAGAGAGATATTTCATAATGTTGTTCCTCAGAGAAAAAATGGCTCGTTTTCATTTTACATCCGTGAAATGATTCAGACTCTGTGTTTCAGTCCTTCCATGAACTTCTTCCTGTCAAACACGACTACCTTTCCTCTAACACCCGAATACAAAACACCGGAACATACTTCTGAGAGAAACGTGTCCATGGAAATATTCCCAGCAGTAATACCTTCATCCATAGAGATTTCTGTTTCCACTTCACTTCTCAAATTTTACATTTAAATGACAATTAAAGGTAAATATCATCCACCTTTCCTCGTCCTCCTTCAGTTCCTAAACTTTTCTGACCATTTCTCTTTTAAAACGGTCCATTTCTGAGCCTCTGAAGCCCGTTTGGAAGCAGACGGGTTCCACTGAGGGATCGTTTTCCAGCTCCTCCAGGGCGGAGGGGGAAAGAACCGTAATCATCCACAAATCTGTTTGTTAATTTCAATGTCACTCCTAATAACCCACCATTCGACCAAAGCATTCATTTCAGCTCCTTGTGGGTTTGTATTTAACGGTTTCAGGCCAAGTCCAGGAATGTGAATGTGGCGCATGTCAGGTTTGAACGTCCATGAAAGATCTGAGGATTAACCCGGAGACATTAGTGTTATTACTGGGAAATTATAACGCCATTACCGCGCCTTCATGGCTCGGGATTTTACATTACACTTGTGTGGAGAAGATTTAAAGAGGAACCTGCGGGACTAAAAATCAGAGGATTCGTTTCATGTGGACTTATGTTTCTTTACTGGGTTGGCTGAAAAACTATTTCATACGCTGATGATACCTTTACTTTTATTCCAGAACGCAGAAATGTTGATGCTGTGTGTCTGTTTTGTCTTCAGATGGCGGGTCTTGTTCTATGTTATATTTGATGTATCGATTCATCCTCTCAGTGTAAACTATATATATATATATATATATATATATATATATATATATATATATACTACTGAGGAGAGGCTGACGATGAGCTCAAATCCATAAAGGCACTTCCATCCATTTGCACAGATGCACATGCACCAAATCTTTTCATCGATAGGTTTACTTTGGGTTTTACTCCGGGGAGGATGTCTAGAAATCAAAATGAAAGCAGGAAAAATATCTCGCCCACCCAAAGTGAATTTTACAACAAAACCACTTATTTGCTGTCAGCTTCATTATCCTCATTGATCAGATTAGCCTCCTCGCATCTCTGAGCGCCACATGCAGAATCATGTAAACAGTGGCGGCGGAGGCCCGCCTCTATCTAGACATCACTGCTGGGCTGTGAATGCGGGCGAGGACTCGCTCTTTCTGTCAATGAGGCTTCCCCGAGGAAATGCCCCGCCGTCTCCTCGCTCTGGCTGAAAATCAAATCTATGTCAGTTTCAGGGAGCTCTCTCTCTCTCTCTCTCTCTCTCCCTCTCCCTCCCTCACCCTTTGTACTAACTATTTTGGAACAGCTTCATTCTGAGAGACTCCCTGGAAATCAAACGACCATATATATACATATATATACATATATATACATATACATGTATATATATATATATATATATATTCTCCTTCGATTTTCCTCCATTCTTTCCTTGACGATTCCCTCTCAACCGACCTTGAACTGAATGATGAAACACATCGGATAAACGGGAGCACGTTGATGAAAAATGCAACGGAAGTGCGATGGCGTCACATTTGAAATTGCTAGATGAGGGAAAGCAGGAGGAGAGGAGGAGACAAATAAAGAATGTGAAACGAAGATGACGAGGGGGGGGGGGGGGGCGGGGGGGGGGGGGGGGGGCTGGGGGGTTTGATTAGGGATGCTAAGATCAAGGTAAGAACATGAGACTGAGGAAAATGATTGAAAATGTCATGAACGGTTAAGGATAAAAAGAGGGAGAAATAAATCCCCCCTTTGGGTCTGAGCATCATCACAGACCAGATCATAAAATCATGAAAACTATGTGTTAGAAACAAAAAAGGGGAATCTGATATGAAATTGAATTATGTGATTATTCGATGCCCATTCATTTTTAGGAAAAATACTCTGGACATCAGCCTGATTGCTTGCACAACGCAGGGTTATGGGGATTTCAGGGGATACATCCTGGCGGTCGGGGATGACATCATAGGGGCCAGTGAAGATAAGACGAGATTAGATGAGATAAGACAAGATAAGATTAGATAAAATAAGATAAGATAAGATTTGGCATATTAAAAAAAAAGAAAGACGTAATAAATAAGAACTCTTTGTGATTTGAGGTTTATTGGATCCTGGATGAGCCGAACCCCTGAGGTCATCACTGATTCGTTCTGTAAAATCTCCCTCCTTTCGTCTTTGTTTTCACAAACACCCCCCCCCTGAGAGCAGAACTTCAGAAAACCAAGAGAATGCGGAGGGATGATGACGCGAGTCAAAGAATACCAAAAACTTGACGGGTTTGTTTTGGATATTTGTTGCATTACATAATGTTTCAACGAAAGAATCTCATCATGTAACACTGATTGTGTGCCGACAGAACGGCAAAGTGGAATAATCAGAACTGTAACACTTGAACTAAACATGTCAATAATTTAACGAAGAAAGCCGGTTGCTGTTTTTTTGTTAGTTCACACATTCCTTTTTTTTTTATACCACTTTTATAACAAATGACATTATCTGTTCTATGTTTACTGCCGTCCAAGAAATGAGGTCATTCTTGTCGTTATAATTATTATTTATCAGCCTCGTGTCTGAAATACTGACATCTTTATTATAGCGGTGTCACCAGTTAGCAGCAACTTTGTTTTTTCACACATGACAGAAATTTGTACAAAAAAAAAAACATCACACGTTTTTGTATTTATTTAGATACGCTTTGTGTGTTTAGATGCTACTAATAATTCCTCAGATGTATGTATGACGGCTCTTTTAGGAGAACGAGAGGATTTCACACAAAAACTTGAGCTAGAAAAAAAAGAAAAGAAAAAAAGATGCCGTTTTTAACTTACATGAAAGGCTAAAAATAAACTGCAAATAAATTCACAATCAAAGATGGAGAATTTATTTACAGTATTCACGGGTCAAGTAAACCACCAGTGTCTTTTTGTTTATCGTAACACCGACTCAGCTTTGAAATAGCGGCTCCAACGATGAGGAACAAAGGTTTTCTGCTCATTTGTGTTGTTGCTGATATGAATTAAAATCCAAGGCTGCCGTTCTTTTCTGAGCAGAGATGAAGTATTGATCCTGAAAGCTTTCACAATTGTCACATTTTTTTTTATTATTTGTCCGTCTGTAAAATCCATTTTGAGTTTGCTACCGCCCAGTGTTGGCAGAGTAAATTATTTTAATCACTTTTGACGGGCACATCTTGTTTCCCTAGAGAATCTCATCCTCACCTGACCAAGATTGATAGTCTACACGTATTGTTGTGGCTTCGTACGGAAGGGCTGTGATGATCGCGACCCTATTATAAGGTGATCATTTTCAGGTTTTTACGTTCTGATTTTCACATAACGTGAAAACGGTATGAACGGTAAACACAATTTACAGTAAATATGGTCATGGTAACTTAAGTCACATCTTGTTCATGTTCACTTCCTTATGGGGAAATTCTGGGAACCACAGCCACCATTTTTTTTTATTTATTTTTTTTTATTATTAATTTTTTTTACAGTGTGTGCAATCTGACCAACCACTACAAGTCCCTATGCAAAACAAGCCAACATTCACCCATTAACAAACATATTCATCCACTGATGGCTGAGGCGACAAAGGTTCACTCTCAATCAGGTGACCAACCATCTGGGAGCAAATAAGGTTCCTCGCGGCTGGCGATTGACCCTCTGACCTCGCCGTAAGTGGACGAGCACTCTTCCAGCTGACTCATCCGTTTCGGCAGATGTGAACTCGACCATTCGAAAAATGACTAACCCACCCAGAAATAGGCAGATTCTGAGATGTTATATGACAAAAATGCTGTTTTTTGGTTTTTTTTTTTTTAGAGTGTCTGAAAAATCTGTTGCTTTCAAGCATAAAAAAATACATTTTTGGGTCGAGGTCAGAACTTACACATGTGAGGATTGTTAAACACTGGATATTGCTTTTCATGGAACAGACCTCAGAATTGAATTCATTTGTAAACTCATCGTAGAAACAGTGAGGGCGGGATACAAACACATTCTACAGAAGGTAGGTTCTGAAAGTCTGGACTATTTGGAGCTTTTCAAGAAACCCAACTCTTCCTCCTTCACTCCACAACTTTCTCCTTTTATGCGAGAAGTTTGAGCCTTTTTTTTGTTTTTACCCCTCGGCTGACAGCAAACTGTTCTCGCTCCAAAGAAACGGGTCAGGAATCCTGAAGGTCAAACAAACGTCAGTGACCTCAAAGTTTGTTCCGATGTCCTGAGTCTACCTTGATATGGCGTGCCACTAAAGGGGCGGGGCATTCCCAGGGAGGACGTTCACACATGAATGAAACAGGGCCAGATTTCAGTTTTTCCCCGTCTGTAACGTCTTTTTGTCTTTTTCTGGACCGAGGCCCGTCGCCCGTCTTCATCGGTCCCGATTGAGCAGAGCGTCTCGGGGTAATAGCAGAACCAGAAATTCAAATGAATTGCCCCGAAGGGCTCAAACCTCCAACAGGAGAAAATCTGGGCGCTCAGACGACTGAGCCAAATCCAGACATTAAACACCTCCAGGCAACAGAATGGAATGAAACTACATTCTTTGCTTTTTAGCTTGGGAGCCTTTTAATGGCAGAGCAGACCTGAAACATTAAAACAGAATCTCCTCCAGGTATTTCCTGCAGCACCGGCAGAGTGTGAGAGCAAAAAGAAAAGTAGACTTAATGATAAGTTGTCTTCGTACCGAGGGATGAAGATGTTATCTTCTGAGAAGTCTGACAGGGAGCTAGCATTTTTTCTGCCTAGCAACAACGATACCATTAAATCTGATTGGATAACTCTTTATTGATCCCTAAATCAACATCAAGATAAAAATATAGAATCAAGAGTATAAATATAAGAGGTGTGCCGAGTAACTGTAACTGTGAGATACAGTTACTGGACCGTCACAGCAGGTTAATGTCAACAATAATAAAATGAAGAATCTGGTCCTTTTTTTTATCCGTTGATAAACGTCTAAACTCTAAAATCGTCGTGTTTTTTTTCTACGGTGAAGCTGAACAGGCGTGAAGTTGTACAACAACGTAATTCAGTTTATGACTATTTATAACCCCTTTTCAAACGTTTGTCTTTTCGGACCCACTAGAACAAAAGGCCTTTGACATTTTATGTGATAACATTTGAAGTTCATGTCAAATATTCCTTTATGTTGTATTTATTTATGTTTTTATTTTTTTTTATCACCATACAATTGGAATGAAAACGTAATTGAACTCTTTCTTATTTTCGAGTTAATTATGTCGTCATCAGGAAATAAACAGCCGAAACACATTCATCGGTTCTCGTAGGAAGATCCGCTGCTGAAAAACGTAAGAAAAGAAAACGTAGAAATCAACGGTAAAAATGTCTTAACAGCAAAGGAGCGACTTCAATTCCTCTGAAGTGAGAATACAGTCAGAACTTTTTAGAAAACCCAGTTGATTCTTCTCCTCAGAGGCTGAGTTTCTTTTACACCATTTAACTGATTTCTCGTTTTCCAGCGCGCCCCGCGACGAGTGAAGAACACTCCAGCTCCTCGGAGTACCTTTCAAGCAGAGGCGTCGCCGCTTCGCTGGGACGACGGCAGGAGGGGAAATGAAGCCGGAGTTAAACCGGAGGTCGAGGGAATTCTAAATGATGAGAGCGAGCTGGAGTGAGTTGATGTGGAGGATAGACGTATGCGGGGCGGGGAGGAAGATTCATTTGAGAGGAGGTGAATTAAGGTGCGGCGCTTCTGCATGAAGAGTTTCCAGCCTGGGATGGAAGTTTGAAGAAGTATAAATGTTAACTCCAGATCAACTTTGGCGTCTGACTTCTTTTCTTGGCTTGAGCTTCGTCAGGTTACGTGAGAAGACGAGTGCCTCCGCCTGACGTTTTCACATCAAATCTTCATAATCCGCCGTCTTCCTGAGGAGAAGTGGAGCAACGAGTGACGACCGAGGATCTATTATTCAACCCCCTCTGCTGGATTATCGTAGAAAAATTCATTTTTGAGGCAACCTTTGGTTTTTTTGTCGGTTGTGAAAGTTAATAATTGAGATAAAGACCAGTTTATAAAAAATGGAGCCGTCAGACCAGATTTCGGGTTCCTGCTTTGAAAACAAATTGATTAATTGACCTGAACTTTTTGATTCAAAACTCCACATTTTATTGAAAGGATGAATATTTCCTGCTGCAAACGTTTTTTTGTTTTTTTTTCAATGTTTAAGCTGATTTGAGTTATTTTTTCAAATAAAAAACTGTCTTCATTAATATTCTATGACTTTGTGAAAATGTACGCGGCCAAAGTAAATAAAAGAAAACAACATTTACAGAGAAATAAAAGCTTCATTGGAGCTCAAATTGCACAGATATGAAGTGTAACTTTTTTTTTTTTAGTTGCTCGCCTTTTTTCTCGCCTAAGGCTTTAATAAAAATGGAAAATCATTGATCTAAACCGTTTTTACTTGAAGGTCAGAACAAAAGTGAGTTAGCCTGTAAAATGCCAGACCCGAAATGCATAGAAGAACTACGTAGGAGAACTTGATGAAGCACAGAAGGTCAAAGTTAACGTTTCTCCCACCCCCCCCGGAATATTATTCTTTTTCGCAGTGTCGTCATTTTACAAGGTCATGGTATGTACAAATACTTTAATGACAGAGTTGAACCGAAACGAAAAAGGTAGAACTACCTGTAATTGGTGGAAAAGTAGGTCAATAACTCGGCCTCCCCTTTCATCCCCGACAGCAAGGCTATATCCCCGAAAAGCCGTCAATCCCACCCAGTGCTGTTCAAGAAATACCCCTGACGATGATGAAGATGAGTATAGGTGAAGAATGGAAACATGACGGCGTATTTGGGCGGATGCGGTCGGTAATTAAGGCCGAGTACGCGTGAGAAGCGAGAATAATAAAGCGGTATTGAGGCCCGGGTGTGCAACGGTAAAGTCTTCCTGACTGAAGTTTCCAGATATCTTCATATTTCGCAGGATTGCCCTGGCCTTCCTCATGTAAACACATAAACATGCTTGTCCTTGAATCTTTGGTCATCCAGTCCAAAACATCATGGTCTGGATCTTCAACTATCGGATCATAGAGGTCATGAAAGGAAGGATTAGGAAGTGATCCAATAAAGACGGATGCTTCAACGGATCGTCTTAAAGACGGATAAAAAGTGACGATGTCGTCGGACAAACTGAGAGAGAGAGAGAGAGAGAGAGAGAGAGAGAGAGAGAGAGAGAGAGAGAGAGAGAGAGAGAGAGTGAGACGTCCTGTCAACACAACGTCTCTGGAGGTGTGTGCGCTGTGTCGAAAACCGGGGTCGCATTAAGCCTGACAGACTAATCTGATTTTGTCAGCGATAATGAAAAATATATGAATGGAGAAGATGAGATTACGTTTTTGTAAAATTACTGCCACCTCCTAATTGTATCAGCGGATAATGTTTGTCTTTGTGGACTTAATGGGTTTTGGTTTTCCAATTAGGGGCCCCGTTAATAAAGCTCCGTGACTAAACCAAGTTCTGTTGATGGGCTGTTTGAGAGAGGGGACAGTGTTTGTGAAGCTCTGCTAGTCAAAGGGAGCAGAGATGTTTCCAAAAAATAAATGTACGGACGATCACATCATCTGAATGCTTCTTTTTTTTTTAACCCCCTGAAAAAAAAGTCTGGGATATTGTGGAACCGCCGTTAGATCCTTTGTTTTAACGCGATAATTCAAAAACTGTTTGGTTGATCAGTTTCAAATTTTATAATCGCATAGACCTTGATGTGAGGAAGAAGTGGATTGATTTTGTGAAAGTTTGGTTATATATTTACAACTCTAGGGGGAGCTTTACCACCAGAGGTTTTCTGGCCAGAATTGCTCAACCGTTGGTCCGATTTAGTCCAAATTTGGTGAACATGAATCTCCTGGATAGGATATATTTCATAGTTTACCCAAATAGAATATAATCCAATCATTGGGGAAATCATTTTTTATACAAAAGAAAACACAGTTTTTCTGAAATAACTCACAAAACTATTACATGGATCCGTTTCGTTTAACGCGATAACTCAAAACTTATCAGATGGATCAATTTAAAAAATTTTATCCACATAGTGAGGAAGAACTGGATTGATTTTGGGAAACTCTTTCTGTTGTATACTTACAACACTAGGGGGAGCTTTATCACCAAATGTTTTCGGGCCATAATTTCTCAACCGATGATCCGATTCAGTCCAACTTTGGTTCTTATGAATCGGCTTACGAAGATCGATCTTCTATATCATATTTCACTCTCATAGTTTATTTCTTATTCGCTAGAGGGAGCTTTTTATTTTAGGAAAAACATTTCTGGACATATTATATATTATATTCTCATTTAATATGAGGACTTGAAACAGTGGAATTGCTTGTGCAATGCAGGGGAGTGGGGGCTTGCCAGGATCGACAGCGTAGACCTAGATCTGAAAACTGTGTTTTGATGGCTCCTTTGCGATGCATTTGTGAAAACATCAGACGAATCCCTCTGGAACAGACTGGAGAGGAAGATGGAGGAGGAGATACAGAGGACAGGAATAAAAAGTGAAATAAAGGGGAAAGAAGAACATTCATAAAAGAAAACGTAAATCAGGTGACGAGATGAAACAAGTGACAGGAGAAGTGAGGAAAGGGGCACAGACGGCGAGAAGAAGGAAAAAAAAGAGCGTGGTGATGAGGAGCGGAGAAAAGATGAAGGCCATGACAGAAGATGAAATTACATTATGAGGACAGCGTTCACGATTGTGGGCCTCTCTTTTCGCATTATCTTCAAAGCTACCTGCATATCACACACAGACATGCAAATACACACCCACACATTTTTTCTCTCACGAGTCCACTACCCTAATCTTGGGTTTTTTTTGGTTTCTTTGGCGAGGCCAGTACTCGCCATTTCCATAATTCCTGCGATAGTGCGGAGGGGGGGGGGGGGGGGGGGGGGGGTGGGAATATGAATTCTTAAGGAGGGGTGAGGTAATCTGGAAAAGCGAGAGACTGCTCATCAGTCAAGACTACATCCCTGAAATCCTGTGAAATTCTTTTTTATCTCTCATGGCTGAAGGTAGACATCCACCTTCTGCTGCGTAATTGGTAAAATAAGAGCGTTGGGTTTCAAAGGACGCGCAGTTCGTACGAACGGCCGCGGCACCCAGGTCGCATAACTTAAGAGTCTCCGCCAGGCCCAGCTGGATCCAAACACTCTATATTATCTTAGCTAGTTTAAAGGGGAAACACAAACCAAAACATAACCAGGCTTTATGCAAAGTGTTGACGCGGCAAACCTCTGAAAATAACGTTCAACGTTCGCTCTTCTAACAAATTGTGGGTGAGGAACGGAGCAACGGAGTGTAACGGAGCCGCTCCTCATTCCCCCCCGCTTGTTTTATTCATCACAAATTGCAAATAGCCTCAGACGTCCCCGTAGGACCGAGCCCGATATCGCCTCTTAATGAGAAGCATATCATTGGGTTTAATTAGAGTTACATTAGCAGGAGCTCATTGATAACTTATTATTGTTAGACTCATTAATACGTTTGCAATCTGCTTGGGGAAAATATTTTTTCACTCCTCACCCTGATATAACATGATCCATCTTTAAAAATATAAGTGTCTATGACAGAAGTAGGTTTTATTGTATCCCCGAAAAGTCGGGGATGTTGTGGAATCGTCATCGCCAATAGCAGCAGGTCCTTCGTGTTAACGCCATAACTCAAAAACAGTTTAGTGGATCATTTTCAAATTTCAGAACCAAAGGGACCTCACTGCGAGAAAGAACAGGAGTGATTTTGGGAAAGGTGGGTTCTATAGATACGCAACTAGGGGGAGCTTTATATTCAACAACTCAACTGTTGGTCCGATTTAGTCGAAACTCGTATGAATCGACTCAAAGAGACGTATCATGAAAATATCATATTTTTTCTCAAGGTACACATTTTACTCACTAGGGGAGGTTTTTGATGAAAAGAACCCAAAGTTACTGGACTTCTATATGGACTTGAAGACGTTTCAAAGATTATTCATGAGCTTTATATACCGTGCAGAACTGTGACAGCATTTATAATGAGGATTCGTCATTACAAACTGATATTGATCACATAGATGTGAATCAAATCAGCTTAAAGCAGTTCCTTCAATGCCAAACATACCATTACTACGTAAAAAAGTTTTCATTGGCATCAAATACTTCACTGGTTCTACCTCGACTTAATAACTCGTTCCCACAAGATATTAAGTCCCTCCCACTAGGTGCTAGTCATGGCCGTGAGATGATAAGTCATTCCTACACCTTATTTAGACTTGGCCACAAGATAATAAACCATTAGTAAGACATGTCCACGAGATAATAAGCCATTAATAAGACATGGCAACGAGATAATAAGCCATTAATGAGTCATGGCAATGAGATAACGAGTCATTACTAAGTCATTGCCACGAGATAATAAGTCATTACTAAGTCATGGCCACGAGATAATGAGTCATTAGTAAGTCATGGCCACGAGATAATAAGCCATTAAAGAGTCATGGCAATAAGATAATAAGTCATTAATAAGTCATGGCCACGAGATAATAAGTCATTACTAAGTCATGGCAATGAGATAATAAGTCATTACTAAGTCATGGCCACGAGATAATAAGTCATTAATAAGTCATGGCCACGAGATAATAAGTCATTAATAAGTCATGGCCACGAGATAATAAGTCATTACTAAGTTATGGCCACGAGATAAGAAGCCATTACTAAGTCATTGCCATGAGATAATAAGTCATTAATAAGTCATGGCTACGAGATAATCATAAGCTTAGTTAAGTCTTAGCCAGAGGATTTTTATTTTCTTCAAGTCATCTGAGTTGTTCCCTATAATTACTAACTATTAGGTGTTTCCTTTTGTCGCTGGTCTCACGTTTCTTTTGTCCACGGGGTAAAAGTATGATCTGAGATTCTCTCTCAGGTTATGTATTTATATGTCGGACCAGAAGCACTCACTGCAGCAGAGAGACATTAAGTCTGACAAACATTTACGCTTTACATCCTGCGCACACACAAACAGACAGACGGACTTAAATTGATAAAAAATTAAGTGGAAGCCACAAGCACATCTCGCAAGCGGAAAAATCCCGTCCCAGCGTGCGCTGACATTTCCCGGCTTGACGTCGCTGAACACAGAGCCGACACTAATCCTTTTCAATTAAAATACCTTCGGCGGCAGAGAGGAGGCACGCATTAGAATACTCCGACTCCGTTCGAAAGCAACATTTCTGACGTCAAGTAAGATTGAAGTGTGTTGGATTCACATCCAGCGGATTCGGAATGAGTTAGGCGGTGTATCCCCGAAAGTCCCCAATCCACTGCGTTGCACAAGGAATCCCTCTGATTCAACGCCTCAAACTAAATGTGAAGTTATGTCATAAAAATATTGTTTCTTGTAATGAAAGCCCCCTCTAGTGGGTAAAATATGAACTATTAGAGTTAGATATAATACACATACAAGATGGATCTCTTTGAGTCGATTCATATGCGCCAAATATGGACTTAATTGGAATAATAATTAAGAAGTTATATCCTAAATGCTGAAAATAGCTTTTCATTAAAAAAATGTTTTTTTTCCCTACTGAGTAAAATATAAACAATTAACATAAGTAAAGTAAAATGAGTAAAATGTAGTATATATATACCAGATAGATCTCATCAAGTCGGACAGAAAGCTCCCCCTAGTGTTTGAAAAGTACAACTGAACTTTCACCCCAAATGAATCCAGTTCTTCCTCTCACTAAGATCTATGTGAATATAAAATTTCAAAATGATTCATGAATTGTTTTCAGAGTTATAGCGTTAACAAATTGAATCCCGGAGTTGTGTTTGGCAGCTTTTAGAAAAGATCAACCCATTATGTGGTTTTAATGTTCTGGCTGATAAGTTCCTCCTTTCCTCCTTTTTTTCTCCTTCTCCTTCTGAGAAATGTCGGCTCAACATTTGTTGAGGGGGTGGAGGATGTGAGTGTTCAGCCTCATTTGGCAGACTACCTGACAAGATTGTAGGAGATATGTATTCAACCACTCTGTGTGGATTGGTCGGGTTCCAGGGTCCGCCCCCCCCCCCCTTGAAGGGATGAAAGTATCTATGCTAATCTATATTGATCCAAGGAAATTTATGCTTTTTTTGTTTTTGTACATTTGCGGTATGAAACAAGTTGTGAAGCTGTCTTCTTAAAAGACTAACCGAAGAAAGAGTGTCGCCTCATTTTAGCTGTCAGATATTAGCCAACGCTGAGGCTAATGTGGAATTATTGGGTTCTGCCAATACCTCCACCCACCTACCGCTCCGTTCAACCGATGATTCTTTCTTCTCTTTATCTTCCTCGCCACGAAGAAAAACGTTTTTTGAAAAAACTGGATTTCCTTTGCATATTTTATATTTTTGGGGGCGTCTGTCAATTTTCTATCAGACAGTCTACATTTACTGCGAAACTTTATTTTAAACATTCCAAATAATCAGACTCTTTAAATTATTTCATGGTGAAATATTGTATTCCATGGAAAATAGTTCATTTTTTTACCTTTTGTTATACAAAAACTTTTTGGACTTTTTACGGTTGCATCAAGTTACGTATGTCTGTTTTTGTCGCTCCTACTCACTGCCCGGAACTTTCTCAATAGCTATGGTTAACTTTTCCTCTTCTGTAGCGCTTTTGAACCTCGGTGTCCCCCAGGGCTCGATCTTTAGCCGCTTACTTTTTTAATATATTAAATAATATTATAAATAGTTTCAGTTATGATCCATTTTACAATAAAAAAATATATAGAGACTCAAACTAAGCTAAACCGAAAATCTGAGAAGGACATGAAAGGTTTAAGGCATTATGGGAAACAATGAGCGTTAATTAATTAGAGTGAATTTCAATGATGTCATCACACCTTTTTTGTTCCGGTACTTTACTGTCGTGATATTGCAGCAGTGGAATTACAAATGCTTCACCTCCGCGCCACTTGAGCCAGTTTTCTTGAAACGGAAAGAAAGACGAGATTTGAGAAGCTGCTCTTTGTTATTATTTCATCACACGGTTCAATAATTCCAGACTCTCCTGAAGGAGGAGCTTGTTCTGACCCGAATCAAAGCCAATCTGCACGCGATGATCTACCGACGTAAATTAAGCATTTTTTCTTTAAAAACGTCGACCCGAGGATCCTCCCACCATCTACTCTACGTCTGTCCTCTCTGCCTTCTTTTCCTCAGGCCATCCCTTCATCGCCCCCCCCCCCCATCTTTCGCTCGGCTCTCAATCACGGACCCAACCTCTGGCCACTACCTTCCTTTTCTTATTTTCTTTTCTTCTCTTTTCTATGTCCATCTTTTCAGTATCAATCACTTGTCTCCTGGTGGACTGGTGCTGAGGCTTCATTATGCTCTTTCCCCCGCCTGCTCTCATATTTATTTCATAGCAAGAAGCCTCAGGAGGAAGGCAGGCACCCGCTGGCAAATGAAAGGGTGAATTTCCACATGCATTATTCTCACATCGAACCGCCGCAGGGGCGAAACGCGCCCCGCGGCATCCGACACAAACAGACACGGCCGGCAAGCACACATACGGAGACATACAAATTTGCAGAACAATGAAATGGCTGTTTCCCATTACGACAGAAACGTAGCATTCGGAAACGCCGTACGACACGAACAGCTACATCTTTGTTTGACACCGGTACTCGAAGGACGAGAACGTATATTTACGATGCTCGCTGTTTTAAACATTAAGTTCAGGTGACGTTCTTCCTCGCATAATATGAATGTTTTGTCCTAGAGACGGCCGTCACATGGAGACGAGAAGTATCGTTGAAGTTTGCACCTCAGATCAAACACAGAATCCGTTTAGAGAATTTGGGTCCAAGGAGGCAGATGCTGGACGACTATCATCTCTATCGGAGGTGAATGCGAGCAAACTGGCGTGAAAATTCTACCGTTGAAACGTTCCACGAACAAGAAAATTGAATCAAAACAATGACGAGATCCAAGCAGGGATCCTGAAAAAAACATGTGAGGAAATTCAACGAAGTCCTTCAGGTGTTTTTCCTGAGATGTGATTCCTGTCCGTTAAATCTGAGAAAAGAACAACATGGAAATAAAGTTCTTGAATTCTCCCATTCACGTGTCCATGAAGTCTAGAAATCTGTAAGTCCACTTCAAAACATAAAGAGATGGATAGATAGAGTGAGAGAGAGGTAGAGAGAGAGAGGTAGATAAAGAGAGATAGAGAGAGAGGTATTGCGAGATAAAGAGACATAGATAAAGACAGCTGGATAAAGAGAGATAGAGAGATAGCGAGAGTGATGGAGGGATGGATGGATGGATGAATAGATAGAGAGAGAGAGAGAGAGAGAGAGATAGCCAGAGATAGATAGATAGATAGATAGATAGATAGATAGATAGATAGATAGATAGATAGATAGATAGATAGATAGATAGATAGATAGATAGATAGATAGATAGATAGATAGATAGTATAGAAGGGAAAGAAAAGGTAAAGGCAGACATTTTACATTGTACTCCGACGACATATTTTTGCTCCTGATCATTTCATTTAGCTCCTAAATACTTTGGGTTTAGGCACCAATGGCTCCTGGAGCCATGCATGGAAATAAATGTATGCTCATTTAATGGTTAAATGACCATAATGTGTAATTATATATATCATTAGCATTATGGTAGTATTAGCAGAATTGATGATGATGACGATGATGATTGTCCTTTAGTGTCAGACAAGTCTGATATTTTCTTGCATCTCAGTGGCTCTATTTACAAAATCGCCAAACAGACAGAAATTAAGTTTACCCAGTCACCCCAAACATCAACAGGTATCTCTACAAAGAGCCGACAATCCCCTGCGTTGCACAAGCAATCCCCTGTTTTATCTCTCTCTTTTATCTCTGTTTTATGTCACAAAAAAGTTCACATTAGTGAGCTAACTATGAAACACTGTAGTAAACTATGATATATGCGGGTTAGAGCCAATTCAAATAAATCACATCTCAAGTTAATCTAACCAACGGTTGAGGAATTATGACCTGAAAACTTTCAGAGTTAAAGTGTCAAAATTAACAGGATTATCAGCATTATTTATGATATGGTATTTAACAAATATACAACTGAATTTTCCCCAAAACACTCCAGTTCTTCCTTGCACTAAGGTCTTTGTGGGCATAAAATGAGCAAATCATCCGTGTAATAGTTTTTGAGTTATCCCCGACTTTTCGTGGTTCGTGGTTCTATTGTACATCATACAAGAACAATAATTATCATACATCTGGTACAGTTTTCGGCTAACAACATGGTAGCTCACGTATCAATAATTGAACTGATGCCAAAAAGCTTCTTTAAAATGTTAATTTAAGGCCAGCAAGGATAAAGACCCGAAAAACTATTGCAAATTCAACGATTTATGAGAAATGGTTCTACATACGACTCATATTAGATTCTCTGGCTCTCACACACATACTCAAACACACACCAGCTCACACACACACACACCAGCTCATCATGTTCTTTGCATGTAGGGATATCGTCATGTATCCCCGCATAGATAACGAGCCAGAACGAAAAAGGCGAGAAGAAGGGCGAGGAGATGAGCGAGCGGCGCAAGTCCCTATTAAACTTGTAAATGAGTGAGTCAGTCGGCTGGAAGATTGAAGCTTAGCCGCTGTTGACTTAACAGAAGGAGAGATGATATCCAAAATCAGAGGAGTTCTATAGATCTGGCGTGTGCCTTCAAGACGCCGCGACTAACGACGAGTGTCGACATGTCCCCAGAGCCAATTACCCGTGGCAAAACACATGCGAGCCAGTTAATTACAGAACCGCATGTACAGGAAAGTGAAGCAATTAAGAGCTTTTAAGATTAAATGCTCATTCACATGCACGCACGGATAATTACAGACATGTATGCAAAAAATAAACGTCAATTATAACCGATTATAGCGAAGCATGATTTTAGGCTCGGTATCATTAAATCACACAATTAGTGATAATTGCAAAGAGTCTGTTTTAACACACAACAACTGGCATGTTCACATGTACACCCACCAGCACATGTGACAAAGACGCACACATCCAGAAGAAGACCCGGGTTCAATATGTTCTGATCCGCCCAGTAGTCTATAGTAGTGTGGGCGGTAAATCTAGAATATGGCCAGGTGCGTTTGAAGGTCAGAGGTTAGGACAAAGGTTTTCAGAATTTTTGGGCCCCCCTAGTTGCTCCAAAAGTCAATACTCCCATCAGCGACAAGTGCCGATCAACTTGGCATTAGGTTTGATTTTTGTTTTTTCCCCACAACCCAAAAATAGTTAAATTCTAATCCAGTTCAAAATTATAAAAAAGGAAGAGATAACGCCAACACTCCCCAGCAGGATGTCCCAACTGTTAATACCCACAAAGCTACACTGAAACCATGAACTCCTGGTCATTCACCCCCATAACAGAGACCCCCGAGAAGATTTGAGTTTTTTGATGCTATGAAAATGTACGTTGGTCATAAATTCCACTGCACCGCTAGACTTTTCCTCATTTCGCAATGTTTGGACACCACCGACTTAGACGATACCATTAATGCCAACTATAGTGTGTGACAATCCACACCGTAGATTGATTAAGAAACTGCTCGCTCTTTGGTCGACCTTTAATCAAAACTAGAACAAACGGACATAGTTCACAAATTATTTCCTGGATCATATTATACCTCCATAGACTTAACTTCCTGACCGTTGGTACGAAGTGGTCCAGATTTGGTGCACATGAATCAAGCAGCGATCGAACTCGTATTTATCATATCTTTTCCAAAAAGCTCATTGCGTCTCCGATTTCCGAAAAGGTGAAACGAAATCTTAGATCCATGCAGTCTTTCCAAATAATCCTCAACCAACAAATTGCACTGGAGCTTCAAGCAGTGTCGATTTAACCCTCACACCCCCGGAACCTACGGGTCATGGGTCAGCCACCGCCTCGCAACAGAACCCCAGCAGGTAAACACCACCTTGACTTTTTTACCATTATGAACGCTCCATGAAGGGATTCAAAGTCAAAGACCGCTCCAGGAAAAGTTCTTGTAAATGGTAAGAGTATTGGAACGACCAAATAAGCCGGGCGTAAGAAATAAAGAGATAGCTTTCCAAGACCTTCCAAAAAAAGAAATTAAAAAAAAGTTGTGTGAAGTTCTCAGAATAACTCCAGGAGCTGGCATGAGTTCATTTTTAATCCGCCGACGCTCTTCATGAAAGGAGACGTCAGTCAGAAAGGCCTGAACTGAGAGCAGGACTAAAAGTCAGATGACAGCTACATTGAAGCTGAAGGAGAGATAATGTGTGTGACGATTATTCACCAGGGTCAGACGTATTCAGATGTCGCCACCGGGAGCTGAAGAGTTTTTGGGAGCAAAAGAATACAACCAAATGACTGGAAGAAAAAATGTGCTCGGATTATTTTATATATATACTCAGATTTACATTTTAATTTGACTTTCAGTATCTTTGTGTTCATAGGACATTTCAAAACCCCTCGGCTCTGCTGAAGAATGAAAACCACTCAGCCAAAGGTTCTCTACGTCCCTGTTTAAATGAATCCGAGCAGATCCATGGACCCAGACGACTCCACGTGGCGTGAGGGCTGGATTTCTTTGCCAATCCGATGATAACTCACCAAATGTCCTCAACATGGAAAGTTAAGATCGAAACTTTCATTTCACGTTTCTCGGAATTGACCACTGGGATGTTGCTGTTAATAAATTCTGGACGCTGGAGACAAACGAGATAAAAACCGATGGATTCCACCCCGATTCACCTCTACGCTCCACCCAGATTGTCTGGTATCGTGAAAGATGTTTGATATTTCGTGAATCAATAGGTCAATGGGTCAGCATTAGTCATTTACAGCGAGAAGGTTATGGGCTCAACTCCCCCTAGGAACCTGGGGCCCGTGTTTGGATTCGGTCTGGCGGCTCCAGCTTCCACCCATAATCCAAAAACATGAAGTTTTGTTTGTAGGTGTGAAGGAACTGTCCAGTGTATGCCTTATGCCCAATGTCCGCTAAGAGAGGCTCAAGCCCCTCTTAGGGTCTTCCCTAAAGGATCCCTAAGATCCTTTAGGGATGTAAAGGATCAAAATTTACATCCCTGTTTGTCCGTCCAAACAAGGGACATTTGGAGAAAAACCCTTTGATGTCCTCTCAGCTGTTTGGTTGAGCACATTTTGAGTCTTACCAAAAAATGTGAGTGAAACGGAATATAACATGAACCTGTGGCAGGATGTATATACTAAAGAGTAAGGGGCCAATAATGGAGCCCTGAGGGACACCAAAGGTCAAAGGGGGCCACCCAGGGCCATCGAGGAAGAATTATTCAAAAAAAAAGCAACCTAACCTAGACGGTTAGGAGATTTCTCTTACTCTCTTACTATTTTCTATGAAAGTCTGATTTTCTTTTCACTCTTTGAAAAACGTGCTTGACCAAATAATCTGTCATTTGACGGCAAATTTAGAGCGACTAAGATATACATAGATGAATCAAACCATGCGATTGTTTATTTTGTTGGTGAGGACTTTTGAGGGTTTTAACGGATTGGAAGGCTTCTGCGAACCAGCATGGTGAAATGATGATGCGACTTCATGTGTAATTCTTTCTACTCGCTGCTTCTCTTTGTCTCTGAGAACAATCGTCCCGCACAGCCTGACATGTTAGCGTTTAACGCCTTTACGATGTCCCGATGATGTCCCCATGATGTCCTGTCTCGGTCGGGTAACTAAGAAAGTCCAGTTGCATCGACGTTCGATTGCAAGAACTTCCATTAAGGGGTCGTACTTTTGTATGCAGAATGAATAAGAGGCGCTTCCACTTGCGCTTACTGAGTTGAGCCCTTGATTCGTCTTATTCCAGGATATTAACCTGGATGTTCACCTTTCGTCAACCGCCGACAGCTTCTAGAAACATCCAGTCAGCCTCTGACTCCATTAACCAGCAGGTCTGTCATTTACTTAACGCCACGATTTCACAAAAAGAAAAACACGCATCTATAAAAACAATCCTTGGTTCTCCATCGTCGTTTCCCCTAACAGGTTCTTAAAAAAAGCTGGGGTCGTTTGTTTCGATGTTGGGGTAAACAAAATCAATAATTCAAGAGAAATCCACGAGAGCAGAACAAATGTTTACCGCAAGAGCAAACAAATCACTGCAGAACAGTCGGGGGTGTTTGGTTTGCTTACCTTCAGGGTCACACGAGGAAGAGGAGGAGTGAACAGCGTAGCAGGACAAGCCAGCGTGGCAGCGCCGGAAAAGAAGAAAAACACAATATCATAGTTAGAGTCGGACATTAGTCCATTAGAATGTTGGGGAAGAATCATTCTTCCTCAGTAGAAACACATCAACGTCTCTTCATCGACACACACAAGCTGACCGATCAGCGTCTGCAGCCTCACGGACCGGCCGTCGGGGCGAGGAGAGCAGCTGGCAAGTGTTGCTCAGATGAAGCACTTAGTTTGGCAGTTAATCAGCCGTGACTGAGTCCGGCCCGGCTGCTCGGAGACCTGGGAAATTTGGTGCCTTTTGTGAAAGTTGTTGGTTTCAGTGGAGTGTCACATTGCTTGTACAAACAAACACACACACACACACACACACACACACACACACAGGAAATCATATCAACACCATGTCAGTGTGGGGGCACTTCAATCCCTATGATACCAGCCACCTGGGGTTCTGGGACTGGACCGCCCACAAGCTGACATTTCTCATGTGTCAAATCCTTCATTGTTTTTCCAAAAATCTTTAATGGTGATGAAAAAAATCAGACAAAAAAGATTCTTCCTCCTCAAAAGTAAACCGGCAGGATTTGCAAATCCACCGCCCTTTTTTGGTTCGGGTCCAACAGCACCGATCATATAAAACAACTTGTTTTGGTGAAATAACTCAATCGACCTGACCGACTGTTGGGTTGAGCTCCTTTTGAGTCACTATTTCTACCGGAGAAAATGTGACTGAACCAGTTTATTCTATGAACCCAGTGGCAGCAGGTGTTTGCTAACAATAATATGAAGGTGCCGAGGACGGCGCCATGGGGGACACCACATGTTCACGCGTAAATGTCCCCATAAAGAAAAAAAGAAACTACAGACAGATTAAACCTTTGCATGTTTTATTTGCTGGACATTCTTAATTTAAGGGAAAATGGCAAATTGTTTGGTTTTTAAACAGAAAAAAAAATAGAAAATTCTGAATTATTTTATTATTTCATAGAAAATAGTCCAATTCAAATAGATAAATAATTCTGTCATGCCTTAATATTCCCCAACCAAAAATTCTACTTATTTAATAGGACTCTTTTATGGTTAATGTCCTCTACACAGTGGTCCTTTGTAGCCGTGGTGTTGCACCAGGGCTCCCGCCTCGGCCCCTTACTATTTATCATATACATGCTACCGCTGGGTCACATTATAAACAGGTTCAGTCACTTTTTACAGTAAGAAATAGGGAGTCACAATTAGCTCAACCAAACAGCTGAGCGGGATATTAAAGGGTTATAAAGGGATAACTTTCAGAAGGTATATTAGTTAGCGTGTGTAGCGATGGTTGTTGATGTGTGTTTGAACAGAAGTACCAATAAAGACGTTTAGTGTTAAATTCATTAAGCAAAACTCCAGTGCCTACACTTATATGAACATAGAGTCCTACCAGAGGGATGAGGAGGTTCTGGAGGATGCAAACAACACTCTGGATGACTTTAAGTGTCTGCTTGATGAGAAGACAGGTAACCAAACCAACTCTCTGAAGTAAGAGTCCTCTGTGACCCCGATAAAACGTAAAGACTTCGATCTACTGGCGACATCTGGGGGATGTCGATGCGTCTCTTGACGGAATCGCTAAGTGGAATCCTTTCCGCCCATTCTCTCACCTAAAGGTATTAGTTAGCAGCGGTGCTTTGATAAACATCTGCTGGATGGCTGTGATGAGTTTTCAGAGCGACGTGAGACGGTTTGTCAGCAGGGGTTTGGAGGGGGATGCCGAGCAAAAACGCTGCTGCCCACAGCCTGGACTCAACTAGGGGGCCGTAGTGTGAACTCAAGCAACTGTTCGGTAACAAGCATCCCATATTAACGTCCGGATTGTTTCGAGAAAGTTTTTGTTTTCCGGCGCCTAAAAAAAAAAAAAAAAAAAAATCTATGGATTCATAAGTGGAAGAGAGTCACGATAAAAGTTCTCGTCTGCTTGGAGACGAAGAACTTGGACCAAGGAATTTATCTTAAGTCAGCAGATCATGACTTTATTAATCAGAGTAGGAAACTGTGAATTAAATATTTTTGTAGTTTGTCTTTTTAGGGTGTCTTATTGAGAAAAGGAAACTTTGGGTGGAAAGTTTCTTTTTTCATTATCGGAATTTGTAAAAGGAAAGGGGGGAGGGATTCAGTATTTAAGATTGGAGGAAAAACCGAGATAACATATTGTGTCTCAAGGTAAGGGGTGTGTGTGTGTGTGTGTGTGAGTGTGTGTGTGTGTGTGTGTTTGTGTGTGTGTGTGTGTGTGTGTGTGTGTGTGTGTGTGTGTGTGTGTGTGTGAGTGATTGAGCTGAATTATGATTTCACAGTCCACGGTCACCTCAGGGGTTCTGAAGAATGGACTGTGTGTGACATGCATTTTTATTTTCTATGGATGTTTGGGATTGTGTGTGCTGAGTGTGTGTTTTCACACAGTTGTGTGTGTATGTGCATAAGGGTTTGTTTATGCTTTTCATTCAGGGTCGCATTGAAGTCGTCGCAACTTTTTCTCCTGCTGTGCTTCTTCAGCTCTTTTATCCGGTTCAGAGGGCCGTTGGATCAGGAGGAGAGGAACGAGGAGGAACAAGGACGGAGTCCTCGTTTGGACGGGAAAATGTCTAAAAGAAACTGAATGCCACGGTAATAAAATCTTGGAATGCGACGGTTTAATTTCCTGTATTTTCTGCTCGTCTCATTTCAAAACAAAAACGTTTTTTTGTTCCGCAATTTTATCTTTATCTTTAATCCCATGATCAGATCTTTAACCACTCCTCTCTTTATGTAAGTGAATAAGATGCTTCCAGGACGCTTTAATTCCTGAAAATATCGTTGTCCTCTTTCTCCACATCCAGGAACCTCCTCTTTGATCTTCCCCTTCTTCTACATCGTGGCAGCTCCATCTCCAGCATCCTTCTACCAGTAGATCCACTATCCCTCCTCTTCTTCACGGGTCAGAACCATCTCAATCTGTCCTCTCTGACTTTGTCTCCAGGACGTCTAACCTGGACTGTCCCTCTGATGTCTCCTTTCTAATCCTGTCCTTCCTCCTCACTCCCAGAGAACATCTGAACATCTACAGCTCAGCCTCCTGCTTTCTGGTCAGAGTGGCCCCCACCACAATCTTGGAAACCGTCCCTTCACTCCTGCTGCTCCTCTTCTGTCACAGATAACTCCTGACACTCTTCTCCACCCACTACACCCTACCAGCACTCTCTTCTTCACCTCTTTTCCACACTCCCCGCTGCTCTGAACAGTTGACCCAAAGTCCTTGAACTCCTGCACTATCTCCACCTCTACTCCTCCATCCTCACTGTTCCTCCTGCCTCCCTTTCATTCACACACATGTATTCTGTCATTCAATTTTCCTTTCTCCAGCGCATACCTTCACCTCTCCAGGTTTTCCTCCACCTGCTTCCTGCCCTCACTAGAGATCACATTGTCATCCACCAACATCATGTTCCATGGAGACTCCTACATGACCTCATCTGTCAGCCTGTCCATCACCACAGCAAACAAGAAGGGGCTCAGAGCCGGTCCTTGATGCAGAACCAGAAAACTCACACAGATCAAAGACAATGAGAATTATAATATTCAGAATGATCATGTTTGCAAACCCGCTCTCAGTCCACTCCGTATCAGATCATGTCAGAACACTGAAATAGCTGGAGTCACAAACTTTGACCTGGTGAGCAGCTTAGCGGACCGGTGACAGCCTTAACAAGACTAACTCCATGCATAATGGAGGAGCAGTGATCTTGACCCAGTTGAACGGTGGCGGAGGAAGTCACAGCGTGCACCGCCTGACTTTAGTGTGACTGATTACACCGCCCGCTGGCTGCTGGATGGATCGATGCTCATCTGAATACAGGAGGCACTAGCGGGGCTCTTTCATTTCATTCGCATTAGAAAACAACTATTGGCACAATCCTAATTGCCTCTTTAAATACGTCCCTGAAAAAGTTTGTGACTTTACAGAATCATAATCTCCTTTTCAGTGAAACCCTCATAAACTATTACAAGGATAATTTTCTAATTTTATACCCGCACAAACATAAGTATGAGGAAGAACTGGATTCATTTTGGGAAAGGTTCAGTTGAATGTTTTCCGACACTATGGAGAGATTTTGTCTCTGAAAAGTTTTCGGGTCATAATTTCTCAGTGGTTGAAATTATTTAATCCAAATTTGGTTCAGATTAAGAGACTTGAAGAGTTCTGTCTTGTGTGGATTTCTCAAAGTTTATATTTCACTCCTTCTCCTCCACCATGGAAGTGGTCGGCATTGTGTATGTACTCTGATATGTTCAAATGAATATACCCTCCATCCTCCCTGTCTTAAAACCAGATGTAGGATATTTCAAAGAGAAAAATAAACTTTCTTCGGGGCTCGTGATTGGCTCCGTGCTGTCGCGAGCTTTAGCCGCCCTGCCAACGTTAGCGTCTTGAAACTTGCTGCGTTCCTCGCGGTGAATAAATGCGAAGCGTGTGATTGAGTTCATTGTGCCCAACGTTTTCGTGTTTGTTACTCCGCAGATTATTCTGTCCCTGCTGGTGATACTTTTTTCGTTTTCTGGCGTTTTTCTGGTTTACTTGCGCGATGTCTTTAGCCGTGTTAGCTCATGCATGGTGTGCGTTCACGACGCTTGCATTTCACCAGCACTGACCCAGCCTGAGTGAGGCTGCTAGGCTGATTTCATCAAACTGGGACTTCCTCTCGCTGATATCCGATAATGTTAGCAATATTGAAATTTCTTTTCTGCTGGGTTTAGTCCTCACTGGCTTTATTGATTTTTCCATAATGTGAACGTATTGACATGCCAGCAGGAGGGAGAATAGAATAATAGAACGTTTCTATCAGCCTAAGTAGTGACAGTCAGAGGCGCTGGTGTGTGTGTGTGTGTGTGTGTGTGTGTGTTAACACAGGATAATCACTTATCCAACTCTGTGTGAGAGCAAGCATGTGTGCCTGTATGTGTGTGCGCAGTGAAGGTCATCTTTCCGTGTCCTGCAGGTTAACGGTGTGCAGCTTCCTTCGAGTATCGATCCTTTCCAATAAGATGCTTATGGATCAGGCGACTGAGACCGGTGCCGCAGAGCTCCACCGGGTCGGGTGGAGTGTGTTTACAGTGCAAAAGCAATGAAGGGAAAGCCTTCTATTGACTGCGACGTGGGCTAATCACAATTAGCTAGAGTCAATTTCGGGGTATAAAACACTTAATGAGTCACGTGTGATCTGAATAAGAAAGTATAAATGTATCGAAGAGAGAATGTTTGGTGTTTTTATAGAAGACTTATTTTCATACTGTTTTTAAATAGTTTTATATTATACATCCTGTTTATATAGCCTTTACTTTGCTACATTTCCATGGTCTATTTTTGTCTTATATGTGAAAGGGGGTTGGTGCTAGGCGTGAATAGTTTTTTACCATGTAATATCTACGTTACTTTTTATGTGTGGAAAGTGATATATAAATACAGTCTGAGGTACTGATTTAGTTAGTTACATTAATAGAAAACATACTTTAAATGTAGCAATAAATATACAGATAAATATGGAAATAAAACCTCTTCGGAGAAATAATGGAATATAGAACATTAGTTAAGGAATACGATTCAGGTCACATCTTTTCTAAGAAATTGTTATTTTCTTTATGATGGAGACTGATCTGCACTTTGACCCCCTGGTCAAAATAGGGACACATTATATACAACATAGAAATAATGTGTGTTAGCAAGTTATACAACATTCCTCTCATTGTCTGTCTCTTATCCAGAAATGCATTTAAATACATGCACAGTAAGTATTTATCTCATCTACCTCTCAGGCCCTCCATATAAAGATATCAGTATTATATATATATATATATATGTCTAAATAAAACTAACAGCAATAAATAGCGAGAGAGAGAGAAAAAATATAAGAGTGTAGCCGACTTTTGACTTTGGATGATTTCCTTTGTGGAATAGTCACATTCATCACTATATAGTTTAGATTTCTATAAGATAAACGTCGGGCTAAAGTACAGTCATTATGAAAGGTCGGTAAAGGCTGAAAATCAGAGTAATAACCAAACACCAGTGGCATATTGGAGTGCTTGACATTCCCTAGATTCTTTTGAGCCGTGGTCTTTATTGCTATGATAGCAGAGCTTTCATGCCAGGCATCGAGTCATAACAAAGCCGAAAAAGTGCATATTGCAATTAAGGATGTGGATAATAGGCACATCTGTCTCACTGATATGGCTTATGAATGGCGATGAGCCATCATTAATGTTATTAATGTTCCTTTTAAGCACTGAAAAGTTCTTGAAATGACCAACAGTGTGGAAATGGACAAAAAGCAGATCCACAAATATGTTCTCCATGGCAGGCAGAAGAAAAGAATTGGAAACTGCATCCCAACGTTTGAATAGTTCCCTATATTACACACTTATTGGACTGAACCAGGACTTTGCGGGCGTCTCTGAGCGCAAAAAGCCCCCAATCCCCTGAATTGTACTAGCTATCCCCCTGATGAAACTATACAAAAATAAATGTGAAGTTATGTCCTAAAAACTGGATTTTTTGTGTAAAAAAAAGAAAGAAATAGAATAGAATAGTGAATAGAATATGAACTATTAGAGACAAAGATGATAACTACAAGATGGATTTCATCGAGTCTATTCATAGGCACCAAATTTGGACTAAATTGGGCAAATGTCCAAGAAATTAGGACCTGAAAACATTTGGATATAAAGCACCGACTAGTGGTGGAAATATGAAACGGACTCCTCTGAAAATCATTCCAGTTCTTCCTTCCACGAAGGTCTATGTGGGTAGGAAATTTGAAAATGATCCATGATCAAGTTTCTGAGTTATTGCGTAAAAATATTGGATTTGCGGCGGCGGACGTAATTGCGGCAATGACAGTCCCATAATATCCCTGACTATTTGGGTATATAACAACTGAACTAAATATTTAAAAAAAACGGCCTTTCCATTATTAGAGAATATTTTGACATGTTTGTTAAGCAGATACTAATATAGTGATTTGGTCCACATTTCCTCATCTAAGACTCGGAGCCTTACAAATTTCCCCTTTCAAATAAAAATTGACCATACAATTACGACAAGGGGAAGCCGGGGATTAAGTTGGACACGTTCCGGCGCCTTTAATAACGTTAAACATAAATCAGATTGGCAGCTTCTTAATCAACGAATCAGAAAATAATGTCAACCTCTTTTGGAATCTCTGTATCTGTACTGGTTGTTAGAAGGTGTTCTGGAAGCATGCCTTCATGTTATACTAACTACTAACGAGCATTTTAAACATCTAGCTACCGTTTGTTGTTGCTGTTACACCGAGCGGAAAGTTTGATGGGGTTAGCATGCCGGCCTAATGATCGGAACAAATTACCCTTAACAGGAACGGCCCCAGCATGTGCTGCTCTATTTAAGGATTCTAACACCGGTAGAACCAGCAGGAGGATATAAATACAAGTGGACTGAACTTATACAGCGCTCTTCTAGTCTAGACGTCTGGTAGATGATTGAGGCTGTCATGGAAGGCGCCACATGCTCATCAGGAGCAGTAACCATTCACACAATCATTCACACACCAATGGAAACGCCATTGGACCAGTACTACTTAAGTTAATGCCTTAAGTTGGGAGGGCAAGCGGGTTGACGAATGAGGAGTGAGTGCCATGAATGTAAATGTGTGTTTGGTGGTGAACAGCTAGAGCGCCAACCTGAGTTAAGCTCATAGGTTCCGTCCCATGTCTTCAAAAGTCTGTAGAGAGCGTGGATAAGTTCTGGAAAGTAATCAAATTCTACACAAAAAAATATATATATTATATGTATAATATATGAACCCATACCAGAACTCTCGACACAAGTAGGTTAGGTCCATATTTGCCAAAGATGATCGTTACATCTCTATCGGCTCTGCACCTGAGTGTGTTCTTTCGTAATTTGCCATCGCAATACTACGATTGAAACAGAGACAAAATCATAGGTTCAGCCCGTTTTTGGTGAAAAACATAAAATAAATGACTACAAATGAGAAAAAATGTTAAATGTTGTATTTTCTGTTAAAAATAAAGTTTATCATTACTTGTCAAAAATATTTCAACTATATATATATATATATATATATATATATATATATATATATAAAATGTTCCATCTGAGATGAGCCTCAGCCCACAGCCTCCTCTCCTCTCTGATTGAACAGAAAATACGCAAATTCAGCGATTTTGATTATAAATAATTACACAGAAATAACCTTCATGGCACATATCCATCGACAAATATATATATTTTTTAAATCATCATTATTTGAGCCTCACCTCTGACCCCTGACCGCACATCCACTATCACCTCCTGAGGGGGCGGGTCATCAGGGAAACTGATTTACGAGATAGGTAGGACATAAGAAAAATCATCTCTGCTCCGCTCTTACGAGAGTAAAGCAGGAAATGAGTGAGTGAGTGTGAGTGAGTTGGGTTTGTTTCATTACATGTCAGCATGAAAAGCAGCGGCGGCTCGTCTCGCTTCGGCTCTCTCTCTCCTGATAGAGCTATTTGCCTAAACGCGAAGCCGCTGCGTGAGAACGGTGTCAATTTATATGCAAAGTTCACCTCAGCCCACAGGATGACAGGAAAATAAGTTTAATTCCATTAAAGTGTTTGCCGTCACACTGAAGAATACGCTATCATCTTCTGGGAAGTACTCTAGAATTTAGCGCCGGATGTCAAGTTAAACCCATTCATTACCGGATTTCCAATCGACTTAGCTACTATTTATTGAATTTGACGTCTATTACAGAGCTTCGCGGCAATCAATTGAAAAATATGAACTCTAATACTCACTCTCCTCTGGCTCTTATAACATTCTCCATCATTATGTCCACCAGGTAGTCTTTAGCTGTCGGCCCACAGTTTGCTTCGGAGCGGGTTCTGTAGGTTTTAGTGCAGATTTTACAGCGTTTCTCTGAATATTACCCCGGGAGTCATCAAAGAGTGAACCAAAGACGGGGAAATTGGATCCAGAAAGATGGACTAAGAGCTCAAACTGATTGTAAAGTTCAGGAAAATGTTGAAGGGGGCTTATAATCGTAACGGTAAGGTAACGTCTAGTTTTATCGGCAATCGGCCGAGCAGCCTCACTTAAGTCCGGTTGGGTGCTGGTTAGACGCCTGGGGGGTAAACCCAAACATGAGGTTGGGGGCTTTTCGTCAACTACGACAGCATAGTTGTAGTTGGTCATTGAAACCACTTGCAGGAAACCGACAGTATGCGTATATTTCCCAAAAATTCTCAAATCCCCTACATTGTATAAGCAATCCACCTGATTTAACTTCTGATTTAAGAACAGTGTTTTTCATAAGACAGTGCCCCCTAGTGCGTAAAATATGAACTTTTATAGTAAAATACGATACAGACAAGATAGATCTCCTCGAGGCATTTCACATGCATCCGATTTGGGCTGAAGTGGACCAACAATTAGAAAGTTATATCCTAAAAACAGTGTTTTCCTTAAGAAAACCTCCTATTGAGTAAAATATGAACTCTTAGACCAAATCATGCTCTATGTAAGATAGACCTCTTCAAGGCGATTCACATGCTAAAAATCTGGGCTAAATCCGGCAAACAATTAAGGAAGTAATATCCTAAAAACAGTGTTTTTCGGAAGGAAAACTCCCCGTAGTGTGTAAACTATGAACTCTTAAGAGTAGAACATGTTATAATCAAGATAGATCCCTGAGGCGATTCATATCCATCGATTTGGACTACATCCGGCACAAAATAATAATAATAATAATACATTTAATTTCTAATGCACTTTACATTTGGATCAAATCTCAAAGTGCTCAAAATGCCAAAATGCCCCAGATATGTCACTCTACAGTGGCAAATATGCAACCAACCTCTCTCGGAATCAACCCAGTTCTTCCTCACACTAAGGTCTATGTTGGTTTAGAATTTGAAAATGATCCGTTGAACGGTTTTTGATTTATCGCATTAGCAGAAAGGATCTGCGGCACGAAGCGGATGACTGTTCAAATTCCAATTCAACATATTTTATAACAATACGTTTTTGGACTTTTCCATGTCGTTATAGGAACTTTAAAAACATTACGATGAAGGACACCAAGCTCAATTTTTCTCGTATTCTTATTTTCAGTTCAACACTGTCTCTCTCATCAGGTGACCTCCACCTCCTTTCACCGCACAGAAAGACCGGGCGGAGGTGAAGTCTTTCTTCGCTCAGGCCGTGAACTCTGGAAATTCCACGGTCAGTGGGAGAAATGATAAAAACCGACAGAGTGGAGGATGTTTGGAATCTTCTGAGCAGGTGATCTGAGCTACACTGTAAAACGGGAGAGGAATATGTTTTACTCTGATCAGACCTTTTCAACCAAACTGACACATCATTTGGTGAAACACACGCACACAACACGGCTGTGTGTGTATGTGTGTGTGTGTGTGTGTGTGTGTGTGTGTGTGTGTGTGTGTGTGTATTGATGTGTGTGTGTTGGAGCTTGTTAGCAGACATGTTGTTTTGTCCATCAAGCATTGCTCACTTTCTTTGACCTTTAGTTTAATTAATCTATTCTCCATGGAGCCAAACTAGAATTACACACACACTCTAGTGTGTGTGAGTGTGTGTGTGTCTGTGTGTGGGTGTGTGTATGTGTGTATACCCACTAATAACTGTCTGGGAGTCGGGCTGAGCTGACTGATTTATTCGGAGCTTCCGTTTTCCCATGAGTTGAGCTTCCCTCTATTGAACATTGACGTAAACTTCATTAAAGGCCGTCTTTTCTTCGTTTTTAATTTCCTCTCATGTTTGTTGCCTTGAAAATATATATATTTTTTCCGTTTTATAGTTTCATCCCCATCAGTGCCAAAAGAAGGACTGAGACTTTTTTTTATTCATTTCTTCTTACTATTATCTTCTTAAATAAAGAGAAAGTGAAGGTAAGAATTTCTCCTCATGAGCAGAAAATCAGCTGAACTCGACTGAACATGAGATTCAAACGGAGACGTTTCTTACTCCTCATCTTGGACTTGAGGCCGTAAAATTCTCTCTTCCAAAGAAAAAGACTCGGAGCAGGTGGTTTATGATTTAATCCATCACATTACACCATTTTCATTTAAATTGTGTCCATTTTTGCTTTAATATATAATCGCTAAAGTAATATTGCCCCCATTATTTATCCTGGGTTCATTTGTGTTTTGGCATTAAGTCACAGCTCACGTCATAGTTCTCACCATAAGGACATGAATTATTTTTATTGTGTTGCAGGTATGATTAAGGAACAAATTGTTTATTGTTTTTGTTTAATACTCATATTTGTTCGTCCCTTTGTTCAAACCAAGTCGATCTTTTTCTTTTAGAAGGAACCGCCCACATTTTCCTTCCATTTATGGGTTTTGGTGATGTCATCTATGACATCACTGGTTACGTTCCAGTACAGGGGTTGTATTTTTTTTTTTCTATTGTTTGTCAAATTATAGTTTTTATGATTGCGTTATACAAAATTATTATCGTTAATTTACCTCGGTTAAGGCGATATGAATATTTTTTAAAGTCATATTCGTGAATGTTTATATTTTTGAACTTCTAGTATTGATAAGATTGAGGGAACTTCCCTACACATTTGGATTATGGTATCGTCTGATTTAATCGCAGGTTTGAAACTGATCATCCTATAAAATCAGTGAAGAATTAAGACGTTCAAGACCAAAAGTTGTTTGTAAAAAAAAAAGTAGTTAAATTAGAGACATTTTTGTTCTCTTGTGTTTCATCTACTGCACCTTCCACTTCAGCGTCTCTGTTCAGCCCACTGAGCTCCACTCCAAAATGAACTAAATGCATCCTTGGAGACTGTAATAGTTAGTTATTATCACTTATTTATTTTGAAATATAAAATAGAATAGGTGTGAAGTATTTATTGATTGTTTATAACTTCGGAAAAGGACATTAATTTTGATATGTAAGCAAATATTTTATATATATATATATATATATATATATATATATATGTGGTGAAATAAGATATTTAGAGTTATTATTTGTTTATAAATGGTAACTTATTTTAATGTTTAAATAGTTCTTTATGTTGACCTTAGATAGATGATGTTATTAAATAGTTTTTTTTAACTTTGAGGGAACTTATTGGAACATGTTCTCTACGTCTCTTACAGGTGATCATGTGATGTTTCTCTGGCTCCGCCCACCGATCGGGTCCATCCTCGTCAGAGGTTAAGCATAGGGTCGGAAACAACCACAGATAGTGAATTCTACTCTCTTGTGACCTCCTGAAATGAAGCTCCGTAGCCTCATCATAGCTTATAACCTCAATATGAGCATACCTACGTTTGCAGCACACCTCTTTTATAATTCCTCATCTGAAGGACATTTTCGAGGAGTATAGAGGAAGTAAGCAGCAATTTAGATTAAAAAATAAATAAATAAAAAAAACACCCGAAGAAAACCTCGAAAAGTCTGTAAAGTAATCATGAACATCCTTTCTTTTTTTGTGACCCTCTAGGATTCATCTGGGAAAAGCTTTGAGGCTATGACCGCCATAAACACACACAAACACACACACACACACACACTTTAAGGTCACCTTGTTTACTTTCAGCGCTCTGAACAAGCTGGGAGGCAGAGCCTCCAATGAATGATGCTTGTTGACGAGAAGCTGACAGTTCGCTCGACTGCAGGACCGACCGTCTGCAGCTCTTCACACTTTATGGACCTCATAAATTATGTATTACTAAAAGTGACTTGGAACTTTATTCACTTTCATTGTCTTCATTCATTATTCAGTATTAAGCCGTATTACTGAAATCAAGGCATAATAATCCTGAGAATTCTATAAAACTTCGGTATTTTGGGAGACAACTTTATTCGCGAGGCGCTTGGAAATATCTCTGCCGTCTGGAGTCACATGACACCCACCCGGGCCTGCTGTCGGAAAGTCGGCGCTATTAGCTCCAACGTTGCCAGTTCAACCGATTTTTGGCGAGTTTTTACATTCAGCTGTAAAAACTGCAGCGACCGATGGCCTCTCTCTCCATCGGTCTGAATGCTAATGCTAATGCTAATTACGCAACCTCACACCAGACTTAGAAAATAATATCATCCCTGTTTTGGTATTTCATTTCAGGAAGGAATAATGAAAAAAGGGAAAACAAGTGGAAATTAGATTTTTTTTTTTTTCGTTTTGAGATACAAGAATAAAAATTGATAAAAAAGATATGTTTACCTTTCAAGACCAATGCAATCTTTTTCTCTCTGGACTTCAGAATAAATATGAAAATGATCCATGAAACAATTTTTAAGTTTTCGCGTTAAAACAAAGCGTCAGCTGGCTTTAAAATTTTAACTTTTTGTCTAGTTTTGAGGCTTAATGTAGTTTTTCTGTGTCTTGTCTTTTTTTTTTTTTAAAGAATTCTATCCATCTAAGACTCATTTATCCGGCAGATATTTTAATTAATAACACTTTTTTTTTTGCTTAACACAAGACAATTTGAATATATTTACAAAAATGTGTCTTTTTTCAAGCCGGTAAATTTTAGTTTTGCCGTCCAGCATAATTCATCGGAGGTCTTTTGTTTCCAAAAACAAAGACCAAAAGAACATTACGCCGACAGAAAATGTCCCCAGGACCACCATGAACTTTCTCGACGAAGCCCAATCAGCGATGAGCGACATCCGTGAGTCACAGACACGCAGCAATTTCAGCTAAAAACATCTCCTGAAAACAAGATGGACTGTAAGATTTTCCTGTAATAACACAGTGTTCTCTGTCAGCTAAACAATCCTTTATTCTCCACCAAACTAGATTGTATCACACACACACCCACACACACACACACACACACACACACTCAACCTAATTTCCTGCATGGAAACAATTATCATCCCTCCACAACATTTATTAGAAGAAACCAAAAGTAATTCAGGTGCAGATGGAAAACAATTTTTGTTTTTGTCCTTAATTTAGATGCTAATGGCTACACGGCTTTGATTTAGATGAGGGGAGAAGAGGAAGAGGAAGAGGAAGGGTTAGTGCTTGTGCGCCCCTAAGAACCCTCTTCATTAAAGAGAAGAAAGTTTTCATTTCATCGGTAGCTTTGAATCATCAGAGATTAGAGCTCCGTTTACAAAACTTCGGTTTGGGTGTACCTTCCTCTCCACGGTCATCATCAGCTCCTTGGCTCCAATTTTTACTTGAAAGCTCTCGTAAGCCACGCCCCCTTTCTCTACGTTATTAAAATAGTGAGTACTGATGGGAGAGGCGTCTGTTGTCCCACGCTAAACCTTTGGATTGTTTTTAAAAATACATGATTGTGAAAACTTCTCACACTTTTGTCCTTCCTTAGACCACTTAAGTTTGTACTCGGAACCGCAGACGGCTGTAGCTCAGTGGGTCGGGGGTCCGTTCCCCGATCCCCCTACTGTCAGAAATATACCAACGGCATCTCTTACAAAATCAATCCAATTTTTCCTCACAATAATTCTATGCAGGTGTAACATTGAAACGTAGAAATCCAAGAAATAGTTTGTGGAAAATGCAGAAAAATATGTCAAATATTTAATAGTAAAATGTGACCTATTAGAGTAAAATGTGACCTATTAGAGTAAAATATGACTTATTATAGTAGAAATATGACTTATTAGATAAAAATATGACTTATTAGATAAAATTATGAATTATTAGAAAAAATATGACTTAGAGTAAAAATATGACTTATTAGATAAAATTATGACTTATTATAGTAGAAATATGACTTATTAGATATAAATATGACTTATTAGATTAAAAAGTGACTTATTAGGGTAAAATATGACCTATCAGAGTAAAATAAGACAAATGCATATCAGATCTCTAAGTCTATTGATATGCAAGAATCCTGTTCCTGAAAAATTTAAAAGATAAAGCTACCTCTAACCTCTATGTATATCAATACAGTTCTTCCTCACACTAAGTTCTAAAAGGGTCTGAAAAAGATCCATTAAATAGTTTTTGAACGATCACATTAAAAACTAATGATCATTCCAAAAATGTTTTTTCTCTCATTTAACAGGAGGGATCATTTCAATTCATTCTAGATGGATGGAGGGATGGATTATGGTCATGGTTATTTTGAAAAAGTGAGATAGAAGTTATTCTGCTGCAGGAGACAAGTAGGAAACTTAAACATTAGCCGAGCTGAGACGAAGTGAAGAAATAAAACGATAAAATCCCTCAACATATTTCCCTGTGAATACATCTTAGAAGATTCCTGCAGGAGGAAGATGATGATCTCCCGCTTGGCCCCCTTCACAGTTTCACTGGGTGCTATTAATGGTTTTTCTTCATAAGGTGGCAGAGACACACATCTGAAAAATGGCTTTGAAGGGAAAGCATATTCCTTTAACTTCCTTTTTTCCTCCAGTTTGTTTTTTTCTTCTTCTTTTTTTTCACAGTCAGGCCTTTTGTTCTTCTGCTACAGCAGATTCAGCAGATCGTTAAACAGCCGGGACTTTTAAAAAGAAAAGTTTAAGCACAAATGATGAGGACGACCGCGGAGGAGAATTGAACCTCCACTGACACACATTTTTTTTTTTTACGATTTAAAATCTGGCTTTTTTTTTGCTTTCATATTATTTAGTATAAATGCGTATTTACTGACAGGTTTTACGATAGTATCGCTCATGTATATTATACTCAATGTGTTTACATGTGCACAAGGGTCCCAGTTCACAGTCTTAAAAAATAAAAAAGTCACTACAATGCACGGTAAAATAACGACAACGACAATAACGACAAAATTCAGTTTAGTAAGTCCTCGCTTTGCTTTAAAATGCCAAAAGTAAATCCTATTTATCGAATACTTTCTCAACAGCCAGGGTTAAATGCCAGATTAATCATGTCCTCCACTTTGACAGGTGTCAACCTGCCATTGCCGACATATACGAAGAGGGAAGGGATGAAGATGTGCATCCGTCAAAATGGAGATCAGTGACACGGAGTGGAGAGAAAAAGTCCGTATGAGTAGGAAGTCCTTTTACTGGGTTGCATTTGAGACCAGAGGGAAAAAACAGTACTGGTTCGGTTACACATGAGAGTCACAAACGAAGCATGTTAGGACCCGAGCGGGTTTCAGCACCGTTTGTTATAAATATTTTTGGTCGGAATAATTGCCTTCTTGGCGGCATTCCAATCCGCAAAAAATCCTGAAACTTCGCACACTTATCATGTCTGGCAAAAAATTTTGTATTGGAGGGTCGCGGCAGAGAGAGTGTGAAAATGGTTCTATAGCACCCCCTTGAAACTTGGAAAAAGACCCTCACCGTTGGGCTCATATGCCCTAGAAACATGAAACTTTGTACAAATGTTTTTTATATCCAAATTTGCCAAATTTGGTGCTAAGGCGCCAACCTAACAGGAAGTCGGCTATTCTGACTTAAATGGCCGACTTCACTGCGTTTTTTTGTACCGTTTTCAGGTATTGCGTGCGTATGAGCAAACTCCTCTTAGATTTTTGACCCGATCAACTTCAAACATTTTTACTGACATCTTGAAACCATGAGAATTAATAGTGATAAAAAACTTTGGAATAGGGCGCCGTTTATCGAGACTTCGCAATAAAAAACTAAATCATTATAACTCAGCCATCTATCGTCCAATCAGCCCCAAATTTCACAGGTAGCATCAAAGTCTCGTTATTGTTATCATCATCCTTATTTTTTTATTTTTGATGTTTTTATTTACCCTTAGTCAGACCGGGTAAACCATTCAGACCGCTAGTCTCATTTTGAACGGCGCCCTGG
Source organism: Lophius americanus (assembly GCA_037951165.1). Classification (NCBI taxonomy): domain Eukaryota; kingdom Metazoa; phylum Chordata; class Actinopteri; order Lophiiformes; family Lophiidae; genus Lophius; species Lophius americanus. The sequence goes on along the minus strand of JBBDHG010000147.1, from coordinate 651,281 downwards.
TTCCATCCAAGAAGAATCGTCATCTGGTGTCAATATTCTTCTGACAGCAATCATCTCACATCCGTCAGACTCCATCGCCTCCGTCTTCTCCGATCATCACACGTCTCATCCGTGACGCATGTTAGACATCGCATCAATAAAGCTGTCGATTATTTGGACGAGTCTCATGTGTGGGATCAGTCGAATACGAGCCTCATTTTATCAATTATCAAAGCCTTGATCAGGAAACGACAGCCCAATAAATCAATGATAAGAGCGAATCCTTGAGTTGGGTGCTTATGTGCGAACCTAAGGCCCTTCAGAAGTTTCCATTTCCTGCCTCTTCTGCTTCTTCTACTCGCAGGAAAATTCATCTTTCGTCTCGTGGTTTCATTTCATTTTCCCTTTAATATGAGAGTTTTTTAATTCCTTCCTGTTCTGGGATTATCTCCAGAAGACACGTTTCTTTTGTACGCTTAAAGAAATAATTATTTCCTTAACTACCTAGCATGTAGCATCGACGCTCGTTTGGATTCAGGTAACGGGGTGTTCATCGTTTCCTTGTAGATCCTTTCAGTTCTTTGACAACAAAAGTGTCCGCATCACTAAACTGAGAATTCCACCGACACAATTCTGCATCATTTGTTCTCCCAATGTGTGACATCAACAATCAGCTGCTGCTTCATCATCTGCTACATATTTTCCAGCTCGTCATCATCCAAAATTCTCTTAAAACTCAGGTTTCACTGAGCTTTTGGATTCGCCACATGCTTTTCTGCGCGGAACAAAAAAAAAAAAAAAAAGTTTTTACCTGGCTATTATATTTCACTGTGAATAGAAAAAAAAAAAAAAAAAACCCACAGCGGACGAATCATCCATTATCCCCTCACAAAAGGTTTCTAATCATGTCCTAGCGGGTGTCATTGAAGCGATTGGGCTCCTCTGGGTGCTGCTCATTGTGTGGCTCCATTGTTTGAGGTGGTGTTTGTGTGAGAAAAACCCCCAGCTGGCATCTGGTGAATGGATTCCTGCTGAAAACTCCTGATGCGGAGGTGCTCTTCCATAACTGACCGCCGACACACCGTGTTTGAGTGAAAGGGCAGAGCGCTGTGTTTAAGCCCGCTTGACTGATGCCTTTAAGATCATATTTCCAGCGTGATTTTTGGTTTGGGGTGGAGGATATCGTCGCCTGCAGCAGTCGGACAGGGAACACCACCTCCCTCCCTCCCTCACACATCATCGCTCTTCATCTGTTTTATATCTGTTTATTCCCTCATCCGCCTCTTTCTACCTGTTTGTGGTCACCGCCACTTTATTTCCACCCCCTGTTTTTTGCCTCGAGAACAATTTACAATACGCTTAACTTTCTCCGTTCGTTTCCCCGATCGTCTCTCATTACTGCGACTGTATCTTTTCCTCTCGTCGATTCTACTTTTTTTCTCTCCCCCCAACATAATTAGATTTACTTTATCTACTTACTCCTACCCTCCTGCCCTTCTTCCTCCTGTAATGTGATTGAGATGAGAAACATTCTTAACACAATCATCCTCTTTGTCTCTGCTGTATTGACATAAACGTTCTACTTTTTTTTTTTAATACCTTCTCCTGTTTATAGTATTCCTATTTGGATATTTTTTATCTGTTTATATTAGAAGTGCACTGATTCCAATTTTCTGACCGGCCGATTCCAATTTTTTCCTTTAAACTTTAAAAGTCACATTTAGTAATGTATTTTATGGGCTCGTATTTTGAAGGATTACAGTTGAAGTGATAGGCTGGTCGGCATTGTGTATGTATTCTGACCTGTTGAAATTAATTTACCCTCCGTCCTCCCCGCCTTGCGTCCTTTAATCAACGTATGATCATTTGAATGAACAATTAACAATCTATTAATAATGTATGACATTTCGCAGTGAAAAGAAAACTTTGTCAGCTTCGTTCTTTCCACCATATTTTATATCTGGGCGTTGTACAAGTACTTCAGGGCTCGTGGATGGTCCTGGGCTCTCGCTAGCTTTAGCCGCTCTGCTAACGTTAGCTTCTCCACTTGCCAAAAATAAAGGCTTCAATAGAAACGTAACGTCTTTTAAATTAGAAGAATGTGTCAAGTTTGCACTTGTTTAACATTCAACTTTTTTTGTCTTGTCCTTAAAAAACCCCACCAAGAAACAAAATAGGCGAAAAAAATTCTGCCTGACTGATTGTCTTATAATATAAAACCAATTCAGCATTTTAAGCTTTTTAGTTTGTGAAGTCACTCAAGTCCATCATTTATTTCTGTTCATCATGAGTTTCCTCACATTCAGCTGCATAACGCCATCAGTCAGGAGGGAATTTAGGACCATCATGCACTGCTTGGCTCGCACGCGACAAAACTCACGATGGACTCTCCGAACTAGGAGCGCTTGCTGCGATGCAGGAGCTGGCCTAGCGTGAAAAGGTGGGGACATCTTGACGGTGTAGTCGTCGACAAAATAACAACGAGAATCCCCAACAATAATTTGAGGGAATAAAATAAAGTTATTTCAATAAGTAGAGAAACCGGTCAACAACATCTACACCTTCATCATCCAGGTACTGCCTACACACTCTGGTCACATGAGCCGGGTAAAGTCCTGCACCAGGAGGAACCCACTGCACCAGTGTGAGGTCTGACAGTTGGTCTGAGGATTTCATCCTGGTACCTAACAGCAGTCTGGGAACCGTTGGCTAATATACGGAGACCCTCCAGGGACAGGCCTCCCCAGGCTATCACTGACCCAACACCAATCCCGTCCTGCTGGATGATGTTTCAGGGAGCAGAACGTTCTCCACAGTGTCTCCAGACTCTTTTGCATCTTCTACAGGAGTTCAGTGAGAACCTTCTCTCAACTGTGAAGAGAACGGGGCAACGACTGTAAACCTGCCAATTCTGGTGTTCTCTGGGGAACACCAATCTAGCTGCACAGTACTGGACTGTGAGGTCAGGTCCTACTAGAAGACTTTGGACCCTCATACCACCCTCCTGGAGTTTGCTTAGAAACATCACACCAGTAGCTGCTGGAAGTCATTTTTTTAAGATATTGCAGTGCTCCTCCTGTTCCTCCTCACACTGAGGAGCAGATATTGGTCCTGCTGCTGGGTTCTTGTCTTTCTACAGTCCTGTAGCTCTCCTGGTGTACCGGTCCATCTTCTAGTACCTCCCACAGGTGCTCGTGGGACTCTTCTGGGGGACACAGCGAACCTTCTTGTGACGACTCATATGGAGGTGCAATCCTGGAGGAGATGGACCTCTTGGTGCACCCCATCTGGGTACCGGTGGAGACAAGGGCACCAGCAAAAATGCAAAACTAGAGAAAAAAATCAGTCGGGAAGGACTGGGAGAGAGAAATGGTCTGTGGCCTCCGCCTGCAGAACCAGAACCGTTATGGTGGGTCGTCTTGATTTTGCCTCTCCTGTCCACATGTCCTCACGTTCATTTGAATCAAAGCAGCAGAACATTGATGCAGAATCATTTGTGCTTCTTCACTGTACGGATCCAGATCCCAGAACTTTAACTGACTATGTCTTATAATGTGAAGACTTATGTATGTATGTATGTATGTATGTGTGTATGTATGTATGTATGTGTAAACTATTCTATCATTAATGAGCCTTTTTTAAGCCAAAATTGATTGTTTTTGTCCTGCTGGCTGTATTTATATTGTGGCCCAACTCTCCTGGTTTCCATGGAGACATTGAACCTGTTTGGAGGAACAGAAGCTCCTCCTCCTCCGACCAAACAAACAAACAAACAAACAAACAAACAAACGAATGAATAAATAGTCCATCCTTCTGGTCTGTTATCTTTATTTATAAAGTCGGACTAGGATGGAACCAGATCTTCAAAGTGATTAAATATGAATCCCTGGAAGAGTTCCATGGCGATGAGACTGGACTCATGTATACCACAATATTTCACGCAGTGTTTTTATTACCCGACCAGCGCGTGTGAGTCACTTTTAACCAACACAGAACCCAGCATTTTCCGCTGTTAAGACCCGCCCGTCCTCAGAACCAATTCCGATGTGTGTTAGTCAATTTGAAAAACCCATTTCCTATTAATACACAGTGAAGAAGGTATAATCTTCAAAGGGAACAATATTTAGAAAAGTATTGCATTACCACGACATGATGAATGAAAAGTATTTACGTAGCTGTACTACTATTGCACATCTCTAACTGGAATATTATAATTCTGACTTAAACGGACTTTTTCCTTTTTCTTTATATTTTCATGGACTTTATTCCTGTATTTGAACTTAAACGTGTATTTTTTATTTCTTAATTTTGGATTGACTGTATATGTATGTGTTTATATACACCTATAGATGGGTGTGTGTGTATACATGTATATATATATATATATATATATATATATATATATATATATATATATGTATGGTTTATATGGCTATAATATAGTACATCTTCATTTTTAGTCACCTTTAGAATATTTGTATGTTGGAGCTGCTGCAACGACTAAATTTCCCGTATTAAGGATTAATAAAGTTTCTATCCATCAAACTATCTAACAGCGAGATAACAGCCGGTAAAAAACAATGTGAGGAAAAGAAAAGTCAAGTTCTGAAATTGAAGAAAAACACATTGAGAAAAACACAATGGCTCTTAATTCTGACAACATTTTTACAGACGGGACAAAGTCTTCAAGTGTTTTAATCAAACCCGTCCAAAACAAAAATGTAATCCATCCACTGGTGAACAAATGGGAAAATAAGAGTCAAGTAAAGAAGCATAATGCATTCAACAATTTAGGGTATATGTAAATTTGAGCCCTGTCTTGTTTTCAGGGCGTGGAAGAGAATGTAATCCCGTCAAACTGCACGAACAGAGAATGAAACCCGAACACCGGGGATTATGTAAGAGGGAGGTGAGCCAAACACAACAAAAGGAACGCTGCCCACATTGGATTCCCTCCAGAGTTTCATGGTTGTGGCGTTCTGACGGAGAAAGAGAGATAAGTCGAAAAGTTGATTCCCATCTCTGCTATGAAAACTTCTGAGCGCCGGATCAAAGTGCTGCACAAGAAGCGTCAAACGCAAGATCAACCGCCTCTCAGATACATTCAAAATGTCAAGTTTAACAGTTTCATCCACTTTTTAATCCCATAGTTTGGTAGCAGGAACAGTCGATATCCACCCCGGAGGGAATAATGTATAAATAATCTCTAGGTTTATATAGGAAACAGAAAAGAAATGCTAATGTCTTTCATAATAAAGTAGCTTCAAATTATTTTTTTGCCTTGTTTAAAATAAGTCGCAGCTTTCGCCGGAAAACTAATCATAAAGGTTCTTATTATTGCGCTAATAAAAACATTCTTTTAAAGACCATTGTATTTTTTCCAGTAACCGCTATAATTGAAATTATAATTACTTATCAGGTCAACAAACTTTGATCCGCTTATTCTGAGGTCATGTTGAAGAAACTTTTTTATTTTCTTGTTCTTTGGGAATAATAAAAGTGAACCCATTAAACGCACGCGTATGACCCATAAATCATTAATTGAACAGAGGAATAAAACTGAAGCAAAGTGATATTTTCTACACATATTAGCATAAAGAGAACTACAGTGTTTTTATACAGTCGTGTTCAGGTGAGGCACAGATCAGAGTTAACGTCAAAAAATACAATTAATATGAGAATAAGATGGCTCAAAAAAAAAGGACTTTCTAACTAAGCTTACACCATATTCCTTGACTGCAGGGGTATATTCCCAGAAGGCCCCAAATCCCCTGCAATCATACAAAGGAGCCGTCTGTGGAACTTCTAAAGCTAAATCTTAAAAAATTATGTTAAAATAAAAGTGTTTTCTGTTCATATAATGTAAGATCTTTATGATCTCTTAGAAAATAATATTAATATTCTCATAGTTCTTCTCGATTCGATTCATATGGACCAAATTTGGACTAAATCGGACCAACGGTTTTGGAAGTTGTGGCCCGAAAGCGTTTTTATATAAATCTCCCTCTAGTGTTTGTGATATACACCCAACTTTCCCGAAATCAAACCAGTTCTTCCTCGCTCTAGAATGTAGGAGGGTATAAAATTTGAAAATGATCCATGACATAGCTCAGAATCAGAATCAGCCAAAATTGGTACCGACCAGTCGGACTTTATAAGAATCTGTAATCGGTAATCAGAAATAAACCTTTTATTATCTCCCACAATTAGAAACTTCGTCATCTGTCAGTTTTGAAAGTTTCAAAGTGAAAATGTGCGTCTCTGTATTTTGTGTATTTCATAGTTTATACACATTAAGTCTCCTCGCATAGAGAAACGATTGATTGTAAAGTAATAGTGAATAACTTTCTGTGTTCTTCTACAAATCCCAAAAGCGTTCTCAAACACACAGTCCAGGTTGTCATGGTGAAATCGTTTGCCGTCATGATGAAGCTCCGTCAGAGCTGTGACCTCGGCTCTGTCGATTTTACAACTGCGGCACAGAGTGCTGAGTCAGCGAAAATCGTTTCCACACATTGAAACAATAGAAGTGACTTAAAGTCGCCCTGAAGGTAAACTGCTGGAACACTAATGCAACACACAGCAAACAAAATGGCGTGGACAGGGCGCACTAATTCGCTAAATACAGCCCATCGGAACCGGAATTTGGACTCACTTTCATAAAGAGTTGATGGATCTTCGACTCCTCTGTTTTTTAAAATGTGCTTTTTAACTGAAATAGCAATTATCAAACTGTATCCAGCCTGTTTGGCGTCGGCGGTTGTTGCAGGTAAACAGTTGAAATCAAGCCTGTTTTCAGGAGAAAAGATGAACTGAATATAATAAGCTGTGGACTGGACTTCTGGGTAATGAAGAAAATTAAACAGACGTGGGTTATTTCCATTCTAATTGGAAATACCTGGTTGGTTATAAGTCTGAAAAAAACGAAAACAAAAACACTATTGAGATAGAGAATGAAAATAACAAGTTAAAAGTCTAAAAAGGCAAAACAAATCCATGACATTACAGCTCTTCCATTATTGGAGCCATTATTCCCAATGTTGCCCTGAGCAGCGTTCATCTCACCCGGTTTAGTGTGATGACCCGCTTTGATCTAAATACAGTCGCTCGCCACTAATTGTTTAATCAATTTTCAGGCTGTGAAGCGGCGACGAGGATGATTCACGCAGAAACAATCACCTCCAGCTAATATGAAAGAGGGGGGGGCTGGAGGGGGGGCTGGGGGAGTTAATCTCAGTTGTCTGCTCCTCCACCCATTTGTGTGCAACAAGAAAGAGTAGTTTCCAAAATCAGGATAAATGACGGGATGTGATCACCGGGATATTAACCCGCTGTTCAAATATTAGAGCAACAGCCCAACTCCTGCTTTATTCATTCCGTGGTTTATTCATTAACTGCATTTATTAAACACCGCTTCGTTCTCATACAGTTAATCTTTGTGGAATATTACAACAGCGAAAGAAGATTACTTAAAACGCATATTTCAATGAATGCAACACAATAATGAAACTGGACCCATTCTGTCCATTCTGTGCAAAGTTATGTCCGAAGTACATTGTTTTTTTTCCGCACAAACAAAGCTCCCCCTAGTGAGTAAAATATGATACGATTAGTACTAAACTGTTATAGATACAAGATAGATCTCTCTGAGTCGATTCATCTGGGCACAATTTGGACACAATCGGACAAACGGTTGAGAAATGATGACCCCAAAAACGTTTGGAGGTAAAGCTTGTGCCGTAGGGTCGGAAACATACAACTGACCCTTTCCAAAATCAATCCAGTTCCTCCTCGCACGAAGGTCTATAAGTTTATGAAATTTGAAAGCGATCTATGAAATAGTTTTTCAGTCATTGCACTCACACGCGGGATATTAGGGTAGTAGTTACGGTGGCACTAAGAGATGTACAACCTATAGCAGTACAACCAGTTTTAGCAGCAGTCTTAATAGTTGTAATATTTGCAGTGGCAGTACTAATAGAGCTAGTATGAAAACATAATGAATGTGAACATGAATGGACCAATCACAATGACAGACTTACTCTTATAGCCTACTGGAGACACGAGGTAAGGACGGAGATAGGAAAAGGCGACATAAATGCCTCGTCGGTACCTCAGAGTTGTTTTACTCCGACTAACGTTACATCCTTACGACGTTTGCAGACATGAAGTTATTAGTGAGGCCGTGTTGTGTGGTAAACTCAATATATATATATATATATATATATATATATATATATATATATATATATATATATATTTATAACTACAGACAGTCATAAATGAACTACATCAGTACTAGAAGTTGTTCTTGTGGACTTGAACTGGCGGCTCAGTTTTACACCATTGACTAAGTTGATTTTCTTTCATGACATCCAATCACCAGCTGCCTTGAAGGGAAGGAACCCGACAATATTGAGTGTGCAGAGTTCTGTTCTGCCACCAGACGACACAATATGAGCCGGCTCCGGCCCGTATGCGGCTGACAGATTTGGGCTGAGTATTAGTTCCAGTTAGTGGCCCTCACGCTAGCTCTGGGCCATTGTGGAGGACTGGACTCAGCCCAAGTAATGGCATCATTTTTCATGACCCTTCGCGAGGCAAGATGGTGGATTTGGGTCAAGCTCAGATGCTGTAGCCACTGAGGTGTTTTTGTGTAGCAGTATATGTATACGTTGATTAAACTGTCAGATATCAGGCAGAGTTGGACCCAGGATAATTACTGCAGAACAAAAGCTGTGTGTTTTCCTTACCTTTAATATTAGAGGCGGAGGAGGTGGGGGTAGAGGTGGAGGCACAGCAGGAGGTCAGCACCAAAAAGAGAGAAAGAAAGACATTTTTTTTATTAGAATTTCTATCAGTCCAAGTTCAAATTTGAAATGTCTGTTCGAACATGTCGATGTTTAAACTGTAGAGGTTAGCCAGAGCCTCACTAACCAGCTGGTTAAACCAGGAGAACCAGGTACTTTTAATGGTTCTGAGTCCTTACTGAGTTCTGGACTATAAAAAACTTGTCAGTATTACTCAGAAGGATCCGTTGGATCCCCCACATGCCGTTAATTCTGCAGAAAAAGCAGCCAAACGGAAAGCCGCTGCGGACGCCGCTCAGCGCGCTAGCCGCCTGGTCGACTGTGCGTGATTAAGGATGATGCAGCAGAAAACCAAACACCTCGTGAAACCAACGTGGGTTCAGCTCAAACCGCTCAGTCCCTCCGCTCGCTGTGACATCACTGGATGCGTTGGAGGAACCTTTGCCTTCAGAGTCACTGAAAGGGTTTTTGTGCATATTTCTTGAGGTTGATTGTTTAAGATCTCCTGACTCACAAGTAAGATGGAAATATAGAAAAAGAAATAAAAACCCTCCCTGACAGGTTCTGAAAACATATCAGTGGGCCGAGCCTCTGGATGCCAACGATAATCAGCCCAAGTGTGACCATATGGCTCCGGCTAATGCGGACCTTAATATGTGAGGAGTCGGGAGGCCCGGCAGTGGGAGCCATTAAATGTTACGGTTGTCATCATCATTTGACTTGAGGGAATGTGAGACTAGGGCCACCGGGAGGATGACGCGATCCCAAGAGCAATGAAGCACCAAGTCTACGGCAGATGTCAGCCGGCAACTGTTGGTGTAACACGCACACACACACACGGAAACACATACGCACACACATGCGTATGAACAAACACACATATAACCACACATACGCACACACACATACACATACACACATTGACATTCGCACACAAACACACACACACACACAAACGTATAAACGCACACACACATAAGAACCCACATACACACATACGCACACACACACACACACACACACACACACACACATACGTACAAACACCCACACACATAAGCACACATACACACGCACGCATACACATACACACATACGCATAAACACACCCACACGTGAGCACACACACATACCACATAAGCACACATACACACACATAATCACACCCAACCACGCACACACACTTACGCAGTAGCACACTAACACGTACACACGCACACTCACACTTGAACACACAAATAAGCACACACAATCACGCACACACATGCACAAACACGCACAGCGCATAAAAACACACACACACACACATATAAGCACACGTACGCTCACACACACACGCGCACTCACACACACACAAACACATTATGAGCTGCGTTGGACTCAGCAAAGCGCCACAGATGCTGTTTACAAACTGTCAGCATTTATTCCCTGAAGCAAACAAACAAACACTCTTTAAACTTAGAGATCAAATGTCCCTTAAAACTCCTTTGTTGTTATTTTCGACCTTCTGATGTGTGTCTTTGTCAGAGTCGTGTCAGCACTCACTAGTCCACAGAACAAGAAGCAGCTTCAGACAAGCTGAAGCTCTTTAAAGGTCCACTGCAAAGTTTCAGAGATCCAACGTCAAACCAGACTTGCATAAAATGACGTCCCGGTTACACGGTTCCGTTCGTGAGGTCCATCCGTCTGATGTGAAACGACTCGCTCTGAATTCATCAACTCTTTCTTTCCCTCACCTGTGAAAGATCGTCCAGAAGGTTTCACTAAAGTGCTGACTGGGTGGGATTGAATATTTTGGCTCCAAAGTATGGAGAAGTTCTCGGAAACCGTCATTTTAGACGAAACGATCGGACCTCGTGTCTTTAGGGACGAAAAAACAAAGTGGTAGATGTTATACTCATCGCTCGTTTGGAGACGCGGTTCAGATTTTTGTGGAAAAAAGTTGATCAGCGGCATCTTCGCAAATGCTAACGTTGGTGCGTGGGTCGATGCGGTGTTTATTTTTCTGGAGCCCTTCCAGGTTTTTTGCGTTTCCTGTGTAATTTATCAAATAACAGTTTTTTTTTGTTTTTTTTTGCGAAATCCAAAAATAATTCCACACATTGGATTCATTCCCGGGAGTGGAGTGAATCTCTTCACACTCTCTTTTCACACTTGTGCTGCTCGCCACTGTTTCGCTGTCAGCCGCTAGCATTGTTCGGAAGTTCAGAACGACGCGCAATTGGGCGAAAACTGTGAAAAAGGCGTGAGGTAGGAAATTTCAAAATAAAGGCGTACTTTCAATACGACAACATGAATGCTAAGTTTGACTTTCTAATGACTTTATTGGACCGTTGTTCCACCTATCGATAATCGTAACGATCCAGACGGACGGATCGTCAAACCTCTGATATGAACATGAACCCGGACCCTGTTCTCCTAGCCTGTGGGGTGTCCATAATGTAACTCGTGAATCCTGGATGTAGAAACGTTTTCATACGGGTCGTACTTCCTGCTGCATAGATAAGTGCTGCGGGCTCCTAAGCGTCCGCGGCATTCATCATGATGTATTTGATAACTACGTTACGCAGCCACACCATAATAACCTGTGTAAGGAGAGGTGACATAATAACCATCATTCGTCAAAGTTAATGATTCCTGCGTGTCACCGTCTCAGATGCTGTCACTTTAACGGATGGCCTCGGCCCGCTCGGCTGGTGACACCAAAGGTTACGCCGCTGTTTGCTTGTTAATAATGAGAGGCGACACCGCCGCTGATGGGAGACAAACGAGTGTGTACTCCCACTGTCCCGCGTTCTTTTGCTCCTGATGGATCGTACCCTGGATTTAGGCGGCTCATCTCTAACGGGCGCCACCGTTTTTGGCATCCGTAGAGGAAACGTTGATCACCTCCGCAAAAGTCACCCGTTAAATGAGCAGCTGGGTCAGGCGCCGGGATTGCTAGTGTGATGAAATGGGCAATCCGCCGAGAGGCTTCATTTGAGGTCAGAGCGTGGATGCGCCGAATACGCACGCCAAACATGAACCATAACCGTCATAAACCGTAAGCCATAAACCAGAAAAACACAAAGCTCGCAATTTCTAACACCAGATCCCCCACGGAGTAAAATATGAACCATTAAAGAAAAAACACACGATGTTGTGAAATTATGGCCCGAAAACTTTTGAGGATAAAACTCCCCCTAGTGTTTGTAAATATAAAACTGACCTTTCCCAAAATCGATCCACTTCTTTCTCACACTAAAGTCTATTTTGCTCTAAAATTTGAAAATGATCTATGCAATAGTTTTTGAGTTATCGCGCTAACACGAAGAAGCTATGGTGAACGGGGCGGTAACAATGATGATAAATGAGATGCATCATTCTGGGAAAAGTTCAAATACAGCCACTTGAAAAACTCTTGGTCTCCAAAACGAGACGTATTATCTAAAAATGGAGAAGACTTGGAACAAGAGTGAAGCTTCCAGAGGAGGCTGACCTTTAAAAAATATTTTTTGGAAAGAAGAGCTCCCCCACACACACACACACACACACACACACACACACACACACACACACATACACACACAGCTTCTTCATAAGATCCAAGATGCTCATGAAGATTTTTTTTCTTAAAACTTCTTCATTTATTTATAATTAACTTCCCATTTTTTGCGCTACACAGTGTTGATTCGTCTTTCTCTCCCCCCCCCCTTGTTATGTACAATAGGTGTGTGTCATGTAGTTTTGTAAAATATGCAAATATTTATTTCCTTTATTCGCTGCTATTTTATTACTCTGCAGCTTTTTCTGCATGAAGAATTCCAAAATACCACTTATACTCTTTAATCTGAATTTTGTTACAAAATGACAAAGGAGTAAGAGGTTCACAGCAGTTCCTGCTTAATAGCCTTCATCTTAATATTTGTCAGTTTGAGTCAGTTTCTCTTTCTTCAGCGTGAACATTTCTCATTTTTCCAGTGAGATTCTGTGACACCTGACTTGATTGGTTTGTTTCTGGCAGCGAGATCCGTAACACCGGCCAAACAGAACTTCCTCGGGGCCGATAAAGACGAGTGTCTTCAACTGTGGTAGCACGGAAACTTTTCAAAAACCCAGATATTGATCTTGCACAAGATTTTATAGCAGAGAGAACAAAGGTTTAAGTTTCCAGCCAACGTTTCCCAAGACTTCTCAAAAACAGATGGAAGATTTAATCACGCTGCAGTTCAGCAGTTGACCACTAGGACAACATTTCGGCATTTACCATATTAGAGACGCATTGAGTTGTTAAAAATATACATGGCATAACAAGCGTATCTCCTCAAAAAACTTTTTGTCTTCGTGAGACTTTAAACGGAGGACATTTGTGTCCATCAGCGTCCAATCGGAGACGCATCAATCCACATTTCCTGTGATTTAAGGGCGAGGCATTTTTATCACACTTGATCTCGGATTGGATCAAGCAGCTGTGACAATAATAAGTATGTTGTGGTATGACTACACCAGTCAGCCATTACATTATAACCACTGACAGGTAAAGTCAGTATTACATAGATGGTCTGAGTGAGTGGAGTATTTTAGGCAGCAAGTAGGCGGTCCTGGAACCAGGACAAAATTGCATCTGTTCGGGTCTGAGAAATTTTGACAAGGTTGAACTTGTGACGACTCGATCAGAACATCACCAGAATTGCTGGTCTTTTTGGGTTTTCCTGGTCTGCGGTGGTAAGCAGGAACCAAAGTTGACTGAGAAAGGACGACTGGTGAATCAGTGATGGGGTCATGGACGCCCAAGGCCCTTTGAAGCATTATTGGGAGTGGAACCAAGCTGTCCCGTTTGATCCCATAAAAAAGATACCACAGCACGCATGCCGAAAACGTTAACGCTGGTTCTGACAGAAAGGTGTCAGAATCCATGCATCGGAGCTAATTTGCCGGCAAAAATGGGACCCGGACAATATTTATCAAGTGGACTTAATGTTATGGCTGATTGAGGAAATAATATTTGGTACATAATGATATTTTAAACTAGTACAAATGTCCGATGACAAAAAAGCTTGTTTGTACCTGCTTTACTGATATTTACGTCTCAGTTCTTATTCCTGTGCCGGCATCGGTTCTCTATATGGAAATTAGGAATAACCTAATTTCTTATATGACCCTTAACTTTGGCGGGTGGTTCATTCCTTGGACTGGGGTCTGGCTGTGGATGTCATTCAAACCATTCTACCCGTCACAACGACAGTCCGACCCATTCCAGATGTGATGATTGACACGACGCCGATGACTGATGTCATCAAACACATCTGCATGTTTGCATTGTGGGCGGAGCAGAAACCACACCTACCAGAACCAACGCCGGGATTTTAAGCCAGCAAACATTTAAAAACCATAAGCCTCGACCTTTTATAAACTTCAGGTAGATGCCCACCCACATGAGCTGGCACCCCTCCCAGGAGAAGAATGAAACAGCTTCTCTGTGGGTTCCACACGACGATGGATAGAACAAACTCCAAAAAACGCTTCACAATCTCTGCAGGGGAGAAAGGAATGAGTCATCGTCCGTTTAGTTTTCCAGAATGCACGAGATACGGAGACAAGCACCTCCACTGATGACTTGTTTATAGGAGAGGATTGGCGGATAAATCCCCAGTGGGATCAACTTTAGTGCCAGCGAACACTTTTGGAAACATCCTCCGTTGTTTTGTGGAGTCGGGCTTCTGGTTGCCGGGAAGCTTCAGCAGAGAAAAGGCGAGCGATCACAGCTGGAAGAATTGCAGCGTGTCGCTCCGCAGACTCAAGCGGCAACATTCCTAAATTTAATTTCTTTCCAGGGAGCATTTCAGAGCTTTTATTTGAAGAATGAAAATGTGTTTCAGTGGTGTAAAGTGTTAAAAACGTTAAATCAAGTCCGTAACAATGACAGGATGTGGTTTAGTCACGATAAAGAGACATTTCTTATTGATCAGGCCTTCTGTTCTGCCGCCCCTCGTCTGTGGAATGCCCTCCCTGACCATCTGAGGGCTCCACAGACGACTGACACATTTAAAAAAGGACTTAAAACTTCCTTTTTAGCAGAACCTATAACTGTAATTAACATTGCTGCTTTTTGTTCAGGCTTTTATATAAAAAAAAAATGTAAAGTGCGTTATAAATTAAATGTATTATTATTATTATTATTTTTATTTGTGGTCCTGATCTTACATAATGTCTCTAAGATTTATATAAAAACTAATCCGTTTCTGCCCCTGTCACAAACTGTACATAGTAGTCTTTTAATCGTTTTTGTAAATACAGTAAATATATCACTGTAAATATGGATGTCTACGAAGATAAGAATATTAACAGCAAGCTACAGGGAATTTTTCTCTTTTTCATTTAGTCTGACTCCGCCCCATTTCTTATCTGGTCAGAATGGTCCAATCCAGTTTCCTCTCTCATTTAGTACAAAGTTAACTTGGACAATTTACAACAAAAAAGGCTTAAAAAATTGTTAAAATAAGTGATTTTAATTCACGACAGAAAGATGGAAAAAGTTTAGATTGGTATTTTTTACAGGAATTGTATTTACTTGAAATTTGTTGGTGACTGAATTTATTTGAAGCGGCTGTTTTAGTAAATATGTGCCGTCACATGACCATCTGTCCTGGTTATGGAGAATGGCGCTTTTATGAATCGTACTTTACAAACAAATACTGACTGCGTTTGATTCTGCACTGAATTTATTTAATTTTTAAAAAACTTTCATTTCATGTTTGAACCAAAATTAAAAGGTTTTCCTTCTAACTGGAACGCAAACATTTTGAAATCATGAATTTCTAGCAGCGTTATATTCACAAACCACATTATATAGTACTTCTTATATAGTAATAGATGTTAAAGTAAATGACTCCATATAGATTACGGTAGCGACACTAAAATATAAGTACTCTGCTGTAATGTAACAGGGAATAAGAGTACTTTGTCATAAAACAAGTATTATTTACAGTACAGCTATGTCATACTTCCTAGTCATAGATTATAAATGGTATATTGTTAAAAAAAAATGATATTAGTATCCTGCTCAAAACTGGGGCTGACACTTTTTTACAGTAATTTTACGGGAATATTTCTTGCAGTGCGTCTCAGTGACTGAGTCAGGGTCCAAAGTTAAAATACTACCTCTATTACTTCTTCTCATACTATTTCTATACACTGTAACCCGTTTGGGTTCAATCTGAAAAAACTGGACTTCTGTTTTTGGCTTGAAAACGTTCACCTCTCATGCAAGACGCTCTTTAAGTTCTTGAACTTTTCACCTCCGATCTTGGACGAGAGGTGAAACGTCTTCAAGTCCATACAGAAGTCCAGTTACCTTAGATCCAACCCGCATGGAGAACCAGAACCATGACCTCGATGAATGAGAATCTCCACAAACATGCTCTACACTCTGTCATCCCTTATTTCCCAGATAGACTTTGTCCATTAGAGACTAAATTAGATCCCCCTACCATCAAGAGTGACCTTGGTGAGTAGTTCTACTTTTAACAGTAGTAGAATTTAAGTGCTTCTGGAACCTTTATAGAATGCTCTACACTCTTCATGCAAGGTTATATACTCAGAAACCCGGAAGTGTCCTTCAGAGTGTGTGTGGCAAAGAGGTGTGTTCCAAATGTAGAGAAAGATAGATGACTACTTTGATTTTGAACCAGATGGGGTTTATGGGTTTTGTCAGCTGTTGTGGGGTTGAAATTGGGAAGAAAACCAGACCCTTTTTTTTTCTCTGTCCTCAAATGCAATTTGGGTTTTTTCTAGACTAATCTTTACTTGGTCTGAGAGTTCCCAGAGTTCACTAAAGAAGGGGAATAAAACTGTTGGGGGAAAAAAGTCAATATCCATTAAGGTTAGGTTAACAAGCTGGACATCCAGAAATACGATGGCGTTAGACGAAGATAGGTTTAAATGATGACGAAGATGAGGTGTGCTTCTAGACTCTGTTGACTTTTCCACGCAAATCATATCAGCACCAGAGGAAGTTAATAAATCGAGCGCCGGTCATCGCATTAAAACATGATTTTCCTGCCAGTAAAGTAGGAAAAAATGGAGATTCGACATTTTCATGAAGGTCGGCTGGAACATGGCGCTGGTATATGTTCTGGCTCAACATGCTGATATTGAAAACAAGAGTTGACTCTATTTTGCTCAACAAGCTGATGGCTCAGAACCGAGAGAGCCTTTATTTCTCAACCGCGGTGCCGTACAAACCCTGGGCTCCCGTCAGGCACTGTGCTGCAAAACACTTTTGTGATGTTACAAACGTTATAGAATTAACACAAATTCTAACCAGACCTAATCCGTCGTCCCCCGACAGCAAAGGTATATCCACGAAAAGTCCCCTAATCCCCTGCGTTGTACAAGCAGTGCCCCTTTATTGAACTCCTCGAAGTGCAAAGTTATGTCCACAGTTTTTTGGGTAAAAAATAAACCACATAATCCACCCAGTGAGTAAAATATGAACTACTGAATTAAAATATGGGTAAAATATCATAAACCGGATATATCTCCTGGAGTCGATTTATATGCACAGAAATTAGACTAAATTTAGCAGAAGAGCAACTTCATGGAGCAGAGGAACATCTTCATGGAGTAAATGTAAATGGCTGAACTAATTTGGTGGCTGGAGGACGTGAACAAACCCCCCCAGTTAATGAAAACGTACGTTTTTTTTCACTAATACCACGAACGAATTACTGATCCGTTTTTTATGGTTTTCCGAAAAGATTTCTCGTCCATATCTCCCCCCGTTCTCCGTAGAATCTCCTCCGAGGATTAGTCTGATGTTTATCAGAGTGACTGGATGAACGCTGATAACAGAGGAGCAGGGAGAAGCGCTGGCGATATTGATTGACGTTCCGGCTATCGCAGTGCATTCTGGGATTTGTGGAATCTGTGGTGTTTGCGCTGTTTGTATACCAGCAGGCCAGTTATTCTAAAAATGAAATATTGTGTCATGGGACGGATACAAGTGTTGTGCAGCTATCCATCCATCTATCTATCCATCCATCCATCCATCCATCCATCCATCATCCATCCCTCTCTCTCTCTCTCTCTCTCTCTCACCATCTCTCACCATCTCTCTCTCTCTCTCTTTCTCTTTCTATCAGCATTAAAACATTGAAACAGGAAGTTAAGGTTCTCAGATTTAAAACAGACATAATATGCGGCCATCCTCATTTAGACGGGTTGTTATTAATGGAGAATACTTTGGAGAATACTTTGAACTCTTATAAGCTCATATTACCTCACACATATGCCCGAATGTGTGTCTGAATCCCTTTGACACAAGGGAAGGAGGTGGGAGAAAAAGCAATTACAGCAGCGCTCATGTCTGGGATGTTTATTTATGAGAACGAGAGAGACAAAGTTGAAGAGTAAACCCGTATCAATCATCTACTTTCCTTTCAACTTTTGACTGCTGCGATCTAATTTCAGCAAAGTAGTAAAAACGGGCACTACAGTGCAGAGTAAGAGGTCCGCAGCTGTGCTGCTCCCTGCGGTGGCTCTGCTGCCTCTGCGGTAATGAATTATACCGGTGGTGATGCTCTGCCCTGCAGCGGGCCCTACTCCCACACAGGAGAAACATCACAGACGGACAGCAAGAAGGATGTCCGGAGCTAACGAAGGTCAATTGTTATTCTGCAGCGCGGCACTCCGTCTGTGTGCACTTTATCTCTCTCACACACACACACACGCACACACACACACACACACACACACACACACATACACACACACACGTGGGTCTATCTGTAGGCCTAAGTTAATGCTGGATTGTGGACAGTTTAAGGGGCAAAGGTCAGTTTTGGTTCTGGTCCTGGTAGTGAGTGGTCTTAGGCGTCACTCCAGGAGATGCTGCAGGATTCAGATTTTCTAAATAAATGTAGACCTCCACTCTACCTCCTCACCCTCCTTCAGAGACCAGCATCCCGACAATCTTGAAACTCGTTGTCTCTCTCGTGCACCGATCACTTATTTTTACAAAGATCTTACTGGCAGATTTTTTGCGATTATTTTTCCTTAAAGTTTTAAAATCTTAATGACTAATGTGTCCTATGCGCTCTTATTTTGAAGGATTACAGTGGAAGTAAGGCCGGTCGGCATAGTGTATGTATTCTGACCGGTTGAAATGAATGTACCCTCCGTCCTCCCGCCGTGTGTTTCTTAAACCAATTGTACGGTATTTAGAAGTGAAAATACAACTTAATAATAATGTAAAAATGATGCGTTACATGTTGGCTTCATATTGCTACGCTACACATATTATGTTGCTATGCTATGTTTTTAATTAAGTTCATTGTCCTGAATGCCTCTTTTGTCCGTCTGTTCTAAAACTATAAATGACTTCATACCTACGTACATACAGCGGGCTCGTGGCTGGCTTTGAGTTCACGCTAGCTTAAGCCTCTCCGCTAACATTAGCTTCTTAACTTGCTATGTTCCTTGGGGTGATTAAAATTTTAAGTGTGTGATCGAGTTTGTTATTTTCCTCCGCAGCTTATTTTGTCCTTACTGGTGATACAAATTTGGTGCTTTGTGTTTTATGGTTTACTAGCATGTTTGCTTGATGTTTGTAGCCTTGGTAGCTCATGCTTGGCGTGGGTCTAACGGGCATTGGAATCCGATGAGTGAGGCTGCTTGGTCGATTGCCGATTTCATTCATCCAACTTGGTCTCCTGGCGCCGATGGATTGGCTGGCCCAACGGTACCCTTCTAATCTTTGCTCTCATTCTTTTATTCCTTTTGCCTTTTGCCCCCTGTGTTCATGACCAGACGTGTCGGTGGTAGCCGGTCCACCTTAGGTTAGCCCTCTGGCTCGCCTCTATAACGTGACGGACCGATACATCAACCGCATCACTGTCCGTCTAACGGCTCCTCACATCCGAAAGTCTCCATCGGAGACAAAGGACAGCCTGAGTGGACACCAGCATCCTCTCAGAAAGCCTCTGACTCTCTGCCAAGAAAACTGAGAACAGCTCTCACTCGACATCAAATAGGCATTTTAGCGAAGACAGCCAAACGTCCCGATATCCAAAGCCTTCAGCTTCTCAAGCCAAATCTCATCCACACCCAGCACTCTGTCGCTGAAGAGCTCCCTGACTTTCTTTAGAGACATCTGCCAACCACAAGTCCAGCTCCAGATCTTAATGCTCTACTTCCACCAAAGAGGATGAGATGGTGAATTTTCCAGGAAGTCCTCAAAGAGTTCCCTCCACCACTGAACGATAGAACATTACTCTGTTCTCACATTCCCCGCAGGACACGAAACTCTTCTTTTAACCCTCATTAAATGACATACAAAGATACAGATTCAGATTTCAAATTCCGCATTCATGCAATACGTGGCTCCCGCAGCGAAACGACATTTCGGCGTGGAAAATGCAAGAAGACGCCGCGCCGGATGAAAAGAATACGGCTGGAGTTGTGTGTGACAATATTGTAGTGAGTGAATTATTTATTTCTACATTCTCAAAGGCCACGCTTACACAGATATCTGTGTTTGTCTCAAACTCACTGTAATTCCCCCGCTGACACGATGATGCGGCGCCGCACAACATCGGCGTTTCAAAAGCGGCGAGGAATTCTTCAGCTGCGTGAAATGATGAACAGATCTGCAGAGAATTGTGATTACACGAGACTTGTGCAATTACTGCAGATCAAGAAATGTTCCAGCAATTGATGGTGGTGACAAGGAGTGTTTTTCCTATACACATATATATATATATTTATATATACATATATTTTATATATGAACATATTGGGAAGATGGACGAACTTTAATTCACTTAAAAATCCCACATTAGGAGATTAGGAGTCTCTGGAGTCCGAGATCACGCCGGTGTGATCAGTAACCCAAACCCTGTCGCTGTGCTTCATGCAGATCGAGCTCCAACTTAAACCGGATTATCTCAGATCAACTTATTCCACAGCGGCTCACATGTTTAACTGGAGTCAGGAGGTCAGTGAGAGAGGATATTTAGTTGGGATTTGATTAGCTTGGGTTAATTTATGCCAAGATCAAAATGAATGATTGAATGCAAATGTTATATCAATACAGACGATAGGAATATTATACTATATTTATATATTATATATATATATATATATATATATATATACGTCCCTTCAGCTTATATGCAAGCCAAAGGGACGTAGACCCTCGACTCGATGACTCTGTCGTCAGGAAACTGCCAGAGGAATCTTCTTTCCGTCTCCATTTCTTACATCACATTCTGTAATCCTCTCATCTCGTTCCGTCCCTCACTTCACATTTGTCTTTTTCTGTCCTGTGCTTCACTGACTTGTTTCCACTCACATTTCCTCTTAGACTTGTCAAATGCTGATGCGTCGTCTTCCCAACTCTTCCTCTCGCCCTCCGTCCTCGTCTCTCACACACCCGGTAACTAAAAATGTATCGGCAATGTGACTTATCAAAGGCGAGAAGCAATGCTGTCTTTCAGAGAGGCTTATTTTCTCATAATGCAGACCAAAGACTGACTAAAGAGACTAAAGACAGACGAAAGACTTGCTAAAGAGACTAAAAACTGACAAAAGACGGACTAAAGACAGACTAAAGACAGGATAGAGACCAACTAAAGTGTTCTTCATTAAAAGAGCTCCCCCTAGTAGGTAAAATATGAACTTTCAGAGGAATCGAGATACAAGAAAGACCTCGAGTTGATTCATATTCACCAAATTTTGAAAGAATCAAACAGATGCTTGAGAATTTATGGATCCTAAACTGTTGGCGATAAAGCTCCCCCTAGTGAGTGAAACGTGAACCATTAAAGTAAAACATGAACTAGAAGACAGATTATCTCCTGGAGTTGATTCATAAGCACCAAATTTACACTCAATCGTACCAACGCTTGAGAAATTATGGACAAAAATGTTTGGAAATAAAGCTCCCCCTAGTGTTGGAAAAATACAAACAACCTCTCCCAAAACCACTCCAGCTCTTTGTTGCACTCCGGTTTCTTTGGGTGTGGAACTTGAATGTGATCCATGGAAAAGAAGGAGCTGCGGCGGCCATGACGATGTCATAGTATCCCTGACTCTAGGGTGGCATAAACATTAATTCACGTATGGCACGTTTTCATAAAAGTGATTGAAAATGAGATTCATCTGCTCCCTAGTTAACACGATGCAGCCATCTTGTTAATTGGTGACTGATGATTGGGTCTGGGAGATGGGGAACTTCTCACCTCATCTACATAATGGAATATGGATATTATATTAGGTCCAAGAATCTACAGGGGGCGACGCAGTGGATGGATATTAATTGACCGGTCACTTTCCATAATAGCTTGGCTCTTTCTGATCTTTCTCCCAATCAAGCAGTCGACCCCCGGAGGGGGTCACGGATGCTCAGGGATCCATTTAGGTATCTCAAATCTTTATCAAATCCGATTTTGTAGACTCAGAGATATTGGAAAGGTTT
Source organism: Lophius americanus (assembly GCA_037951165.1). Taxonomy (NCBI): domain Eukaryota; kingdom Metazoa; phylum Chordata; class Actinopteri; order Lophiiformes; family Lophiidae; genus Lophius; species Lophius americanus. Next base: position 629,036 of record JBBDHG010000147.1, on the reverse strand, counting down.
AGTATATATAAAGCAGAAAGATAGAAAAGTGAGTAAAGTAGAAGATTAAGGATGTAAATCTTTTGGTCACAGCCTAGCACGGTTTCAAAGCGGCACATTTGAAAGATTTCCGATTTCCAAAGCAGGAATGTAGAATGTTTGCTTTCAGGTCTGTCGGTCTGAAAGCATATACTTATACGGCGCGATGTAATGCATTCATACATGGAGAAGCGATAAAACTCTTGACCCCCTGGGGTCTGAAGTCGTGAACCATAGCTTTGAGCAGCCAAAAGAAGAACGTAGCGAATTGACTACTGAACCCAAACACATGCCTGGTTGGGATCAGGGTTCGCTCCGGCGGGACCCCAGACTCCAGACGGTTAAACCGTCCGAGGTGAAAGCGTAACTCCAGCCCGGTTTCTTTTATTGCACAGTTCAAACGCTGCAGACAGCAGCCATGAACCCGAGCTGAAGGGCCCATCGCCGGTATTAATCCTTTTTTTTCATTCCTCTCTGTGTTTAAAGCACATCTTCAAGGAAGCTTGACGACTAGAGAGGATGAAAAACCTGCGGCAGCGTCTGAGATGCGATTTGCACGGGTAAAAAGACGACACGGTTGTGTATCACCTCTGAATTTAATGCACGACGTGAAAAATGCAGGAAGTGACGACGTCCGAATGTAAAATAGTTATTATTGTTTTTGCACATATCTGACATTGGGTTGATTGCTTTCATGTAAGAAAACAGACAAAGATATGAATATAGAAAAAATCTATACAGCAAGGGTATAAAAAAGGCCTCGAAAAAAGTCTGCAATCCCCTGCGTTGTACAAGCAATCCCCCTGATTGAGTTAAACGTGGGGTTAAATCCGTAAAACACTTTTTATCGTGTAAAATCCCCCCCCAGTGAATAAAACATTAACTATTAGATTAGAATATGATAAATACAAGATGGATCTTCTCAAGTCGATTCTAGGCACCAACTTCAGACTTAAGTGGATCAACAGTCCAAAATCCATTTGGTTGTTCATCGCACTAAGATCTTTGAAACGGTTTTCGACTTATCGCAGAAGTGGTGATGACGATTCCATGATAACGTCTCATTTAACCCTTTGATTTCCTGCTCGACTGTTTGATTTTGCATATTTTTACTCTCCATTGCTTATCGATGCCACTTGACTGGACCGGATTCTAATACGACCCAGCGGCTGCATGTATCAACACCCTCTGAGCAAGGTGCTGAAAGTCACGACAGAACATTGTGTGATTCGGTAAAATAAAAGGATGTTGGCGTTCATTACGTCCAGGGAGGAGGGCTTTTTTTTTTCGCTTGTGACTGCGGCATTAGATGCTCGCTGCATATTTCACGACGCACAGCCTCAAACACACAAACATGGGCGCCCAGGCGTGAACACAAACCGACGCCCAGATGGCAGCGAGACTGTTTTTGTGCCCGGCTGAAATTGGACAGTGCGGAACGCCGTGTGTGCAAGCATTTATTAATGTGAATGAGTCAGAGAGGAGAGAGGACATCGGTGAGGGCGCAGCAGAGTTAATGAGGGCTTTTGGAAACCATGGCACCCCTGAAGGTTTTTGAGTTGTTTTTTTTAAACAAGGAAGATAATCGTCGTCGTAGAATCCGTTTGAACGGATGCACTTTAGCATGTAGCGTGTTCCGACAGCAAGGTTGTTTTTACCGTCATCAGCAGGAGACATTACATGTGTTATTTGAAAACATCTTAAAAATAGAGGCGATGTGCTAAAACTGCACCGGCGGACCATCAGACAATATCAGAAAACAAAAAAACAAAAGGTGATAATTTAGTAAATATGTGAATTGAGGCGACATTTTTAACTGATGGTTGATTTCATTTAATCACTTATCTCCATCGCTGCTGCTTCCCAATGTGCTCGTATAAGTGAGCTTTGTTTCATCCAATCAGATTCCTCCACTGCAGGTTCTGGGTAAAACGTCTACGGTTGAAAAAAGCACTCTCTGAGTGTCTTTGTGATTTTCTCTCAAGACGGTTTTACGTCCAATAAAGAGTGTAATGACAATAAACGCGGTCAGGACGCTGACGTGCGGCGGGAGATCTTTCACTGCGTATGTATTTAAAAAGCCTCGCCATGAGCCGCCTCACCGGCTCTTACATCCGTTCATACATTACCAGGATGAGCGCCTCAAAACCGATTCCAGCCAATAAATTTCTACTTGGGTAAACAGCCAAATTCCAGAGGCTGAGGGGCTTGATGTCGGGCGGCGTCCTCTCGGCATCAGCGCTGTTTACTTTAGATGAAGGAGAGGCTTTATGGATGCTCCCACCCCCGACGAAACTGATTTAAAAGTGTTTTAATGCGATGTAGTCCCGGCCAAAATCCAATAAGTCAACACAAAGACATATCTATCGGGTATAAATCTCTTACCAATCATCTGAGAGGGGCGGTTAATCATCGTTTTAGCAGACAGTCCCACCAGCAGCCTCACCACTGACCTTGGATTAAGACGTCGGCTGATGAACTTTCTCTACGAGAAGTTGAAAAATCCGTGGCGTGTTTTTTCGGGTATCCTTGAATCTGTACGTTCCGAGGGCGTGGCCTGTCCTCGTTTTATTTGTTTTCATACACAAACACAAAGTCTTTATGAGGGTATAGATCATCAGGTTTGCGGGCGACAATGTCATCGTCTTCCTCTTCGGTACTAATGGAACTAAACTGTGGTCGCTGAGCTTAACGGCTGAAGTGAGAAATCCGTATCGAGCATAAATTTATCTATAATAAAAGAAATGATAATTGCCTTCAGGAAGAAGCTCCGCCCTCCCCACCCCTCTCATTGTCCGACCCACGTTCATGACCAGGCTCTTTGAAACTTTACAACATTACAGGTATCAGGGGACAGTAATTGGTAACAAATTAACGTTTGAATTGAACGCTGATGAAATTTGTCCAAAGTCGGGTCAGTCCTTGTACTTTTATCGGACTCTCAGCAGTCATTATGTTGATACTTCAGTAATGAGAAGGTTTCATTTGGCTTTTAAATAGCCGGTTTCACCTTGGCTTTTATCTGTCGGTTCAGGTCCTTTTCCGTTAAAATAGAGGAATAAGGTTGGAAGGCATTATTAAAATGAGCTGGCACAGATTTGACAAACCAGAGTTGACAGCTTCTGAGAAGGTTGAGTTTATCCTTGCTGACCATCATCACCTCGTCTTCAGAGAGGTCAGGGGGATCCAATATTTTGAGGTATATCTCATCTGCCGAGTAGTCGGACCAATAGGTTCAAAGGCCCCTTTATCTCTGCTGCTACTGGACTTTTAAATGATTTAAACGTTTTCTTCACTCTTCTTCTGTTAGTTTTTGTGAAATTTTCCGAACTATTTGATCGCCGACTCCTCTGAGATAATAAAGTCTACTCGGTTTGAATTGTATAGCGTGAGAAGACAACGACTCCCTGCTCATCTAACAAAGACGATATTAAGACAAAGGTTATTTTTAAAAACATACTTTTTATCTCAGTGTATCTCAGTTACTTCCTGTTCCGCTAGCTAGCTATCTTCCCCAAAATATTTTTCCAGTGTTTAATATTTGTTTCAAACGTTGCATCAATAAAATAATGTCAGATTATTGCACCAACAATATTTGAATTATTGTTTTACATTTCAGTTTTTTGAAGAAAAGACTGAACCGAAAGTTTTTTAGAAAATTATTCCAACAATTTTCGAAGCTCGAATTTCCCTTTTTTTGTTTTATGGTTTTTGTGATCATGCACTGTAAAATAAATTCTCATTTATATATATAATATACATGCATATAAGACTATATAAGTTTTCTTTTTATCTATTTTCTAAAGCTCCATTGAGATCACTTCGACAGTGAGCGTCAAATCAAAAAAAAAAAAATCTCACAGAAGCCAGAAAGTAGTCAGAATTCCACAAGGTTCTTTTAATTTGACAAATTTGGGTTTATCGGAGTAATTCAGTTCATTCAGGAGCTCCTGAGATTATACAGAAGGAGTTATCCCTGGATAATGCGACATTGCAATCGTTACTAAGGGATCGTTTTACCATCTGTGATTCGGTTTGGCTCTTGTTTTCCACCTAATTGACGAAGCATGTCGATGTTTTCATTTTAAAATTGAAAGTTTTCTCTAAACGCTCCACCGTTCGTTGGGACTGTGGATTGGCAGCAGGTTTAATCCGACTCGCTGTGGCCGACAATCGAATTTAAAGGTCGCAATCGTGATCTTTGGTCAATACGAAGTGACCAAACATTTAGATGTGTAGGTTTACAGTTCAAAGGATGCAGTCATTTTTTACTTTTTCATTTTCAAACTTTATTATTTATATTTATTTTTAAAATAAATGTATTGTTAGTATATTACATTCTTTTTTAGGTATTTTTTAATTTTTTAATTCAATTTTTAATTTATATTTTAAATGTATTTGTATTTATTTTGAATTAATGTATTTTTATTACACTTACAAAATCTTCTCAAGGTATTTATTTTCGTATTTATTTAATTTTATTGGATTTATATTTTTTAAATTTTTAACTTTATTACATTAATTTAATTTAACTTTTTATTCAAAAAACAAAACAAAACAAACAAAAAAAGATTCTGTCCCTTGGATTTAGAAGCTAAAGCGAGGTGAAACACTTTTAGATCCGGCACTGAGTATCTTATTCCAATATTATATCTTTGATTCACTCGTCACTGAGCTGTCCTTCCTCTTCCTCAGCTGGCATCGTCCTGCTTTTCATCATCCTCCTCCTCCTCCTCCTCTTCCCCCTCTCTTCCTCCCATTGATCCCAGGGTTGATTTGCTGCCAGTTTCTTTGAGGAGGTCCTTTGTGAGGTCCGGCTGAACAGCGCCCCCGCCTTATTAATACCTTTTACTGTCAACAGCATTGGCCGCCGCCGCCGCCGCCGCCGCCGCCGAAAGTGCGGGAGGGAGGATGAAGAAGAAATGACGGATGAAAGGACGGGAGAAAGAGGGGGAGTGACGGAGGGTGGCCAAACATTTCAGCACCCTCTGCGTTTTCATGTGGGTCTTTTCCAGATTCCAACACTTTTGAGTCTGGAAAAGTGTAAGAAGGCTAAACCTCTGGGATATTCATCGCTTCAATCTGTGCGACTCCTTTTCCTCTTCCCCCCTTCCTTAAACATCTTAATAAAGTCAAGTTTCCCCGCTGGGTCCTAGAGAGGCAACTTCACCGCAGCTCCTTACTCCTGCTCTGATTTTTAAAGAGGAAAAACACGATACGATACAAGAACCGTAAACATCATCTTTAACGCTTTAATTACTTCACCGAGAAAAAATTTGGATTGAAAGATGTTTGATTATAAGTATCTATTTTGATTTCATAAAGAACTCATTTTTGAACTGTGGCCACTACTATACCTCCAACTGCTGCAGACTGGAAACCACGATGGATCGTTTCTCCCCAGGTGAAGCCGATGTAGCTCTGCTATCTCCACCTGTCCGACCCTCCTGAGACACCCGGCGCCCTTCTTCTATTTTTAAGGTCGGATCCGTCATTCTAGCGAGCTGATATTTTTGAGATGAAACATTAATTCACAGTGGCAGGCTGCCGCAACCCATGGGCACCATCCCCTGTGGCCCGGCCCCCCCCCAATGATGCTGACCTCTCGTTTATCAGTATATCCTCCCCACTGGGCAGAGAGCGTTCTCAGCTCAACTCTAATGGAGACTGGCAGAAGAGTTTAATAAGTTGAGCTCAGGCTTGTTTCGCCTGAGCGCTCTGCTGAATTGTGGAAAAAAAAAACACTGAAATATAATAAAGCGCTGACATTTTTCGGCCGGTTCTCCGGTAGTTGATTGGTCCCACAGTGTGTGTTATTTTTTCCCACTTCATTCCCATCAGTTGTGATGAAGAATAAATGCTTACCTTTCGGAACAAACAGTTAGAAATAAAAAGGAAATACAACTATAGAACAACTTTCAGTTTTCAGTCGTTCCATTTATTCCGGTACTACATCAAGGGAAACATTTATGACTTTGGAACTCGCTCTGGACGAACTTCGGTTTCAACCTGAATGCTGGCGTTGGTGGCTGATGACTCTGCTTAGGCAGAATGAATTACCAGGCCGATGGATCTGCCAGGGCTGGTTGAAGATGGGGAGGTGGAGGTGCACGTGAACCAGCAGTGTAAAAGAACTACATGAATGGAGAGAATCATATTTGAAAAGACAACAATTGATGATGATGGGATGACCATGAAGGTGTGTCACCGTGATGGATAGATGTGACTGGCTGAGTGAGCACAGCTGATATCAACTGATTCCCCAGACCCCGAAGCGAGTATTTGAAACTGAGCATGTCTGAAAACCAAGAATAAGTAGAAAAAGCAGTCAGAGAGCACAAACCTCAACCAAGGCGAAACAGTAACCCGGGTTTAAGAAAGATGAAGATGCATTTCTCCATCAATGACCGAGTTATCACCGGCCTCTAAATCTCCCGACAACACAACAAACTCTGAGCATCTCCTCCAGATGGGTAATTATTTGATCTTACTTCATTTTTAATGAGGTGAAACACCTGAAATCACCAGAATTTACGCACCACTACGACAACGGCAAAACCTACATCTGGGTGCCGTTTTGTGCAAATCCATCCTGTGATTTTCTGTAATCCTTCTCACGAAATAAAAGACAAACAAACAGACCGTCTGAGTTATTGACAGCCTCTAAATCTACCGACAACTCTTACAAACTCTCTGAGTATCTCTCAAGTACTCTAACTGCTTGTCTCCTGCGCCTTCCACTTCAGCGTCTCTGTTCAGCCCACCGAGCCCCCAGCTCCACCCCCAAAAAATCATCAACCCCAATGTGATGTCACTAATCCAGACGACTTTTTATGTTATTTTATTGTAAATGCTGTTACGTCACCAAAATTAAATCCCCTTTGGGAAATGCCAAAACTTACTTCTGGGTAAAATTGCAAATCCGTCCAGTAGATTTTTCCATTTTCTTGCTCACAAGCAAACAAGTTTGAAAACGTTGCCTCCATGGCGGCGGTAATAAAGCAGTATAAGCGGTGATTGAGACCCAACTGTGACTGAAATTCCTTCTTCAGACGGCAGCTGAAAACCTATTTACTTACTTTGCTTAAAAATGATTGTTATCTTCCGATGGCTTTCTGTTTTTGATTTCTTTCACAAAGTTCCTCATTCATTGTCATTTTATTGTGCACTTTTATCGTTTGATGTTTTTAAAGTACCCATTTATTTCTGGATTACAATTGGAGCTGCATCCCTTCTGTGAGAAGTGCTCGATAAATAAGGTTTATTATTTGCAGGTGTTGTATTACGAGTCAGGAAGCAGAAATGACGGTAACGTGATCTTCGTCCATGAGATAAAAAAAATCTCCATCGTGCAATTACACAGAAAATGGAGAGAAAAAAAGTACTACAACCCTGAATAAAGCAGTTATTCCGTTTATGCCTTTAACTCAGGCTGAAAGTGAGAGGGATGGCGTTAAGAACCGCCTTCATCCAAACAGAGAAAAATAAGAAGACGAAGAGCTCACAGCCCTTTGTTTCAGTTTGTGGAATTGGCGCAGCTGAGAGGAGCGTTTTAACTCCGTCGAGCGTCACTGTCTTGTTTCGACTTCCGAGCGGAGCGGGAAGCGGCAAGGCCGCCCACGGCGGAGATCTGACTCTGGCGAGAATGTGGCGATAATTGGCCTCCAATTCACTTCAGCAGCCGAGCCAAGCGCCGGCGGGTCGCTCGGCCGGCCACCTGTGGTGCATTATGGTCGACACTCAGCTCTAATAAGAGCTAATCCTCTGGGATGAGCCCCGGCCCGGACCCCTTGTCAGCACACATCCTTCACGCAGACTGTGTTCAATGACGGAGGGGAAAGTTCTAGATGAACGAAGAAGCTAAAATATGCTAATAAGAAAGCATGCCAGGTCGGATTAATTTTAGCGCACGTTCCGCTGGGCTAATGCAGTCGGGACTTTTAGGTGTGTGAAATAAACCGAAAGGAACGGGCAGCCGAAGGATTGATTGAAAAGGAGGAATGGTCATTTAAAGCAAAAATCTAAATGAAATAATGAGAGAAGAGTTTAAAAAAGTGGCTGCAAAATCAACAGAGTTGAAACTTTTTAATGTCCTAACACTCTAAATTGTTATTATGAAATTACAATTGTTTTGTTTATCATAAAAAAAATGTTTTTAATTGAATAAGTTCCACCTGAAGCATGCAATAATAAAACATTCTTGTTACATAATTCTGTTTATGCTTCATTATGTAAAGTGCATTATAAATTAAATGTATTATTATTATTATTATTATTCCAAAAAAATTCATAAGAATAAATATTTTTCTCTGACCCGCGGTGTCCCCCAGGGCTCCATCCTTGGCCCCTTATCCTTTGGCATACACATTTTCCCACTAGGTCATATGATGAACAGATTCAGTCACATTTAAAAAAAATATATAGTTGAGCAGGTCATTAAAGGGTTAAAAGACTAATAGCTGCCCAATAGAACTAAAACTTTTTCTCCGTTTTGGGATCCGGGGTCAGCGGTAAAAGAAACTAAATGCGAGTTTCATTTGAATCAAACGCTCTCATGAGGGTTGAATGCATATATTATATACGAGGGAATCAACGGAGGGGATGCTTCTTAAATCAGACGCAAACACACTCGGTTTAGCTACGAACTAGAGATGGGATTTGAATACAAGTGTGTGTGTGTGTGTGTGTGTGTGTGTGTGTTCTCTCTCTCACACACGGACCTCATGTCAGCGGGGAAAACAACTCATTTTGTTGCGTGCGACAAAGTTAAAAGCTCCCGTTCTCTACCTTAGTGACGATAAAGCTATCTTTTTATGTGCTGTGTTTTATGTGCAGACTCAACTCGGGAACTTTCAACGCATTTCAAGTGCCAAACTGTTCGCCAGCCGAGAAAATCACCCCCGGGATTTTTTCTTTTTTTGGCTGTTATCTGAGATAAAGTCATCAACGCTGTTTCAAACTGACAGGACCTTGTTTGGAGTTTTGTTGAATTGTGTCCTTGCCTTCGTTTCCAACAATGCTCAGAGATTTCATTTAAAGGTAATGGTGTGTTTCATTTCTTTGCTTTATCGCTACAACTTCAAGGAGGTCTAGAGAGTGAGGAAGGCTGTTTTAACAACGAAAACCCAAAACTCCCATGAAGCCCCACTGCTTTCATCTTTTGACGACAATACGTTTTTTTTACATAGGACACTTTTCTCCTATCCATTTAAACCGTTCCGAATTGTTATGCCATTCGCCTGTTTACATGACCTGTGAACTTTTCCGACCCGGTGTCGGAAACAGCTTTCTGACAAGTTCAGGCGATACACGCTCCGGTTCATAAGGTGGCGATAATTCTACGATGAGCTGGGCGCCGACCGCCGAAAAGCACCCAGAAGAAGAATACGACAAAGAGGGTGTTACCAGGAAGTGACTTTTCGTCCCTCTAACTATGTTAAACTCTACCAAAGTTGCGATGAGTGAATGACTCTCCAATGTGGACAGGTACTGTTTTGGAGTCGCCATATTTAAAATGCGTGGCGGCGCTGAAAAAACTCAAACAGAGCATTACGTCACGACGCTGGGCATGAACGGACACAACTCAAACAGAGAACTTTCAGAAACAGCGTTTACATGCAGCGACCCAAGCTATCGGAAAGACTTTCATGAAAGGACTTAGACTACCTCCTTGTTTTTTATCGATTAAGCGTCTTTTCCGGATCTATTCAGAATCAGGCGGTCCATGTAAACCCAAACTATGTAGAAGAAAAATGCACAAGTGCCTTTAAGAATGCTGAGTGTTTATTATCCACAATGGACGTGAGCAGCTGTGCTGCAGGATGATGTGAAGTCGGAGGAGAATGTTAAATAGAATGCGACGTGAACCTGAGTCTGCTAAATGAGATTGGAGCAGCGGGAATGAAGCAGGACGGCGGACCCTCCTGTGGTCAACAAGAGGAAATATTTCGGCACAGAAATTGATTCACGCAGACTCACCCTGGAGAGCAAGGCAAGGATTTTAAGTACTCGCTTTTTCGCCCTTAGCTAGTTTTATTAGTTCACACTGGTGTGTCAGATTAACAAGTCGAGGTGATGTTTACACCTCAGCATTTTCATGTTTGGGGGAAATTAACTTTTTTCAGGTGTGACATTATCAGTCAGTCCGATAAAGATCAGTGACTTGTTTCCAAGAAATAGGAAAATCAAATCAAAACATGAGATCATTTGACTTCTTCTACGGCGTGTTGGGGTTAATAAGATAACGGGGAGGTCAGTCAAGATTAAGGGAAACTTTAATTGGCGAGTTGTGATGCCAGATGCAAACCTACTAATCAAACTGTTTGTCATCTAAAAACAACAAATAGTCATTGAAGCAATTAAAAAAACGCAGAATATTTGTTGCTTCTTTTTCTTGTGTTTTATTTTGAATCCGTGACTTTTCCAGTTTTCTCTTCTTAACCCCCAATTAAGGTATTTACCTCTTTCATTTAAATCTTCTTTCACTCAATTCTTTATTTTGGAATTGGGTGGTATGTGATCCAAAAAGTTTGATGGAACGGTTTCCAATTGTTTTTCGATTTTCAAAGTTGAATATCCTGAAAAAAATCAATCTTTATTTTAGTTACTGCTTGAGCAAAGAGTAAGTTACAACTTTGCAATAAGACCGCCTCTTAAAAAATTTGCTAATTGGCTCATAATCAGGTTATTAATTAAACTGTAAACACCTTATGAGTCATGAATAAACTTTTATAAGAAACTTAAATCAAAACAAAACTTTTCGGCGAGCAACAGGCCGCTGTCACTTTTTTATCCGATGAGTTATAGCAGCTTATTAATGCTTTGTAAGCACACCTGTGTAATAAACTAGTTATTAACCATTCATGAATCCTTTATGAGGGTCGTATTATTGTAAAGCAAGAGGAAAACTGAATTTAAAACTTTTCTGTCAACGTTCCACTTTGTGTTTGATTCGATACACAAGAAAAATTAAACCTATGAGGAGAAAAAAACGCATTATAGGACGAAGGAGAGTGAAGTCAGAAAGCAGCATTAAGGGGAATAAAGTACCATGGAGAAATGGGACAGGTGCGGATATAGACAAAATAATGGAACAAGAGTGATAAAGCGGGTGTAGGGACTCGGTATGATGTGGCAACAAGATATAAAATATGATTCATGCAGCGCATGAAATTCATAAATAATTGAAATATATATATAGCCTACCCGATGGCGCCTGCTGGGTACTTCACCTTCTTTGCACAATGTCGTATAAAATGTAATTTCACTTGTAAGAAGTAAGTCACCAAATGTGATGCAACACCAGCACTGCTATAAAAGACCAAGGAGCAGCTGCTGACACTGGTTTTACTATTGGACTTAATGAAAAAAATATTGTAACTGTCAAAAAGACAAATACCGGAATGTAGCAATATGCCAATATCTGCCGAATACAGAGAGGAAGTAGAAACAACAACCTCACCGGTCTGTTATATACTTGTTGGATCTAGAATTGTGTTTTTATTACATTGAGATTTTCTCCATAAATATGAATATATAAATATACGCTACGTATGAATTGTTACTGTCATAATCATATTTTAGACGTATTAAAACATTTACAAAATAAATCCATTTCCTTCAGTCCCACCCCCACTTCCCCCGTCTCCGCCTAGTCCCTGCAGATCTATCAAAATCATTCATCAGTCTCAGCAGTGTCATCAGCCTCCACCAGCAGGGTCAAGACTCCAAGGGAGGATTTACCATGCTGCTGCTCAGAGCAGATACCCTTCGATCAAAATCTCGTACCAAAGACTTTCTAAAAGACTAATTAAGCTTATCATCTGGTCTAATACATTTTAATCTTTACTTCATTCTGTCTCTCCATATCAAACTTTTTCCTGCAATAAATAGACTAAAAGTATGTTTTGGCAGACAAACTGCCAAAATTACTTACACAACAATGTAAATAATTACATAATGAGGTTGGTGACCTGGTTAATTCCTTAAAAAATCCTTAAAGTTTCCTCCATTCTTTCAGGGGGTTCAATTCTGCTTGAATGAGCCCAGAGCTGTGTGCAGATGTGCTAACATCAGCTTTACGCATATTAAACACAGCTTTAATATGCTGGTGGCCAAGTGATTCGAAGGGTGGCTATGACCAGCTTTTTAGTTTTCAATAAAAAAAAACTGTAATGGCTGTTATCTGTGTTGGTTATGAACTATGACAGGTGTGGTGAATCGGTACCGACAGCTTCAGCAGGAATCTGTTGTCCCAATGTAATATTATCCACAAGCTTAAACGGAATCCAGTTTAAAATGAAACCTGGAAGAAGTACTACGTTGATGTTGTTGATCGGGTCTGGCACAGAGTCAGTGTTCCGGTTCGTCCTGAAATTGCAGACTTCAGGCTCTAGTCTCTATGCGGAACGGTAAACTTAATTCACACTTAACTGGAAGAAAAAAGTCGTGGCTGCATGAATATGTGTAGACCATCGCCCCGGCATGAAGGGGTTAACAAAGTTATGTTGTGTTTGTAAAGTTGTCATTTAGGGGCGTGTTCTTTGACATGCCAGGGTATGCTAGGTAGGCTTGGGGGTGCCTGTTCTTAAGGAAGGCTGGTCCTGCGTCATTATTGCGTATGAGGAAAGCGCTTCATTCATATCCTCTGCTCCTGCTGGGCGCTCAGTTTCAACAAATTAAAGCTTGTTGGAGAAATAGGACTTCCCTGCCAATAGAAAATTAACTTATAATGGAATTTAAACACTCTACGACCGCGATATTGGACCATTTTCTTTAGAAAGAAAGGAGGAGAGACTTTATCTTTGGATGAAGAAGAACTTTGGTGAGTGCAATTTTTTAAGTATCTTAAATATCTGTTGATTTATGCTTGTGTTTGATGCCATTTTTCTTGGTGGTCGCTTCATGATGTTGAACCTCGGTTTAATCTCATTTAAGAGATTAAATGTCTTCAAGCCAAAACAGAGTCCATTCGTTTCGGATTAAAACCCTCATGGATTACCACTACGTGGATTAATGATAATCTACACAGAGATAGAACCCTTTAGTTGCATTGAGAATGTAATGGGTCTCATTTACAGCATTTGTAAAACGTTTTACTTCAGTTGATTCCCCTCCAGTGATCATCTGCTGTAGGTCAGAGGTCATCCTCTGAACATTATTCTCGTTTAATTAAGTGTTCTGCTGAAAACAACCAACTCTGGATACAAAAGTGAAATCTTGGAGAAGTGAGAGTAGGGCTGTGAATGTTCTGAGAGCACAAGATACTGAGATACATGTTTACCAGCTGCTTATGTCAGGGATAAATAATGTATGAACTTGTAATTATTAATGCTGTTTACATTTGGCGTGGGGTGCGGTGACGCGGTGGGGCTGCTAAAGGCAGGACGGAGAAGCAAAAAGCAGAGTCTGATGGGCAGGCGAGACCAAATCTGACAAGCAGAGTGTGAAAAGTAACACAGCAGGGTCCGTCTGAGAATAAATATTTCAAGTTTGAATCAGGGGAGCAGTTGGAGGGTTGGCTGGAGGTTAAGTGCAGACAAAGCAGCAACATGAGTTTATGGAAATCCATGAACGATGCTACATTCAGTCCAGATTGATACTTTATGACAGCTCTGTCCCTCAGATAAGTCAAGGTCAACCAGAACATTTGAGAATGATCCATGATTACTGTGTTAACGCGAAGGATTTGCTATATATATCCCAGACTTTTCCGAGATGAAGGAAAAACTAGGAAATTTTATCTAGAGGTAGATTTTGGCGTATCCAGGAGGGGAATACATTTTAGTGACATTACATGTTTCAGAGCATCTAATCTCGGAGCAGTGATGTCAGAATGCGACTACGCCTATTGCTGACTTTGTTCCTCTGATGTTCATTTTGGGGGCGGTGCTGGGGGAACAGTGGGCTGAACAGAGACACTGAAGAGGAAACCGGAGGAGACGAGCAGCTACAGAGTATTTGAGAGACAATCAGAGAGATGTTGGAGTTGTAGGTAGATTTAGAGGATGACAATAACCCAGACATTAATGGAGGAATCTGCAGGAATAGATCCCAACCAGACCTGGAACTGCCATTTTGGAAAACAGGCACTTTGTTTCTTGTGTTTGAAGGAGTTATACTGCGTTTGATTTAACTGCCTTTTCAAACTCTTGCTAAAAAAAGACAAAGGAAACAGTAGGCTAAAGACTTGAACATATTCTACCAGGTGAGCATGTAAAAACTTTATGGTACTGGCCTCATTATAGCGCTTCGACAATAGCGAGAAAAGGAACCCCGTGAACTCAACTGGCGGCGAAGAAACCAGACGAGAAGCGATCGGACTGAGTCAGCAGCCAGCCAGGTCACATCCATCAGCCAAGCCCTGCAACAAATATTTCCCTTCCGCCACTTACAATGAGTCAGGTACACCCGCCAAAATACATTTACAGTCAGCAGGGAAGCGTGACGCATCAGCCGACAGGAGGGGGTGTAAGTGCAAAACAAAAGCATTTCAAGATAACGGACAGAGAAACTACTGAGGGATCAGAGCAGAGGAGGAAAAACATGACAGCATAATTGTATCTGCCGGATAACAAAATGTCAACATCCTATAGGCTAGAGTGTCTCAAGATTTGTTCGCTATGTTTTCCCAGTGTCATAAAAGTAAAGGATTCATATTTTTTTGTCTCCACTGCCCGATAAAGTCAAAATTAGGTGCACCTTGTATATATCCTATTTTATTGTAACAGTTCATATTTTACTAACTTGGGGAAGCTTTCGTTTTTATGAATAATACTGTTTTTCGTACATAACTACCCAACGTTGTTCCAATTTATTCCTAATTTGGCGCATATGAATAGAACTGGGAAGCTCTATCTTCTATAATGTTGTATTTTACTCAAACTGTTCATACTTTTTTTTAAATAAAGAACACTTCTTTTCTGACCTTACTTCCAAACGTTAGTCCAATTTAGCCCAGATTTGGTGGATATGAATCCATTTGAGGAGATTTATCTTGTTTATGTTGTATTTTACTCATAAAGTTGTTATTTTATTCACAAGGGGGAGAATCTTTTTTTTTTCTTTCTTTTACTAAAACCCTGTTTTTCGGGTACAACTTTATTTGATGAGTTCAGTCAGAGAGATTGTAAAAGTGGATATACACTTGCTGTCGTAGGCCTAATTTTGGCTTGTGCATCTTTTATTTGCCAAATGTCTAATCGACAAACTTTTTATAGAACCCACTTCAAATTCCGGATGAGAGCATGACGGCTCAAAGGGTTTTGGTGACAAGAAACCGGATAGAAGTCCTTTGGATCCTTGCAGGTTTTTAATGTTTGTTGAAAGTCAGATTTCACATAAAAACGATCTGAAGGCCATCTTAATGCACATTTCTACAAAGTTTGCTTTCCTGCTGACACATTAAAAAAGAGATCTTGTTTACAACACCGAGGCACGATTGGGAATTATTTTTAAAAATAGGTTAGTGTGATCTGTATTAAAGGATTAGACGTCTCTAGAGAGAAAATAGAAGGTAAACTGGGAAATAGTTGTTTGCCGTTTGTGGAGGAACGAAATGTGGTGATATGTGGAGGTTTTTATAAAAACAATAGACGGAAACAGGAAAACCAGCAGCTGCAGATAATGTCTGACAATCTATTTACTGTACAGGAGATGTAACATCTTCCAGCAGGAGAAACATTTGGAGAACGCCAGAGATTTTGATGAAATGAACGGAGGAGACAGAAATTGAGACGAAAGAAAAGCACAGACGGAGGGAGCTCTTCGGCGTCTTGCGGTACACATTTTTTTCCCTTTAAACGCAGAAAATATATAAATTTGGCAGCATGAGGGGAAACAATAACAATCCATCCACGTCCCTAAAACCGTGTTTGTCTCCGTCGTCTAGTGACGGCTCGTATTCGCTCGGGGCCAAACTAAAGCACAAACTCATGAAACAATGGAAGGCGGCTTCTCCCAAATGCGAAATAAGACCCAAATAAATCGCTTACACAAAAGCCCAATTATCCCGGGTCTGTCACAGATAATGGATGTCAACAAGCACTTAAAGCGTGCGGGATCATTTACTGTCTCGCGGAGAAATGGATTTAACTTAAAACCGAATGGCTGTTTAAAGACGTCTTTGAGTCCGTGCGAACGAAAAAAGAAAAGAAAGGAAGAAACATTAAGAAGGGAAATATAATACCACCTACATATAAGAGCAAACACGTAATTGATCCAGGAAACACACCTGCGCACAGGTGTGTTGTTGAACACACAGATGTTAAAGATGCATGCTTGGAAAGAGGAGCAGCACCATCAGGACTATGGAACTAAGATAACGCCGTATCTGTAGTCCGTGTTTCAAGACTGGTTGGTTGGGTTGCCAATATTTGCGTACAACCCTGACGCCATTGACGGGAGCCGCTAACAAACCCCTGACCTCCTCCCCCACACCATCACAACAAACAACATTTGGTACCACCTGAAGGTTAGCTTCATGATTTGTTAGTTGATCATTTATTTAGAAACAGTGTAGAAGTCTCAGATTTTGGTTATCCATTATTTTTTGTGTAATGTGGTTATTTTTGGGTTTTGGGGGGCGTCTGGAACCAATTTATTCTTAACTTAAGTTCTTCAGTTGCTACAACCATGGAACAGAACTATAAATGGTCCCCTACGTTACAAGGATTGTAGTTCTTCTGGACCACCTGGAGGAGAACATACAGTGTCTGGTTCTGGTCTGCTGTCACAACCAAAGTAAGATATGGTAGAAAAACAACATCCTGTGGAAGATGGTGATAATTCACTTTCCTTCCCTGCTGCTGTAGGCTTGATCCATTATTTCCTCTCATCCAGAACCAACGACTGCGATAGTCCTCAGACGCCAACTTCCTGTCTGATCAGAGACGATTCTGGTCGGTCCATTAAGACAACAATCCAAAGTTTCATCTTTCACAAGCTAAATAACAACGTCATGTCATTTAAACTTTCCCTCTGGAATCGTTTGAGGTTAATATGATTGATGTAGATCAATAGAGAAAATGAGGCACTGACACAGAGGCATTATGGGATAATTCCTCATTAAACTGTGAGATGCTTTGGGTAAAAATGATCCAACAAATGTAGAAAGATAAATGTTAATTCAATAAGAAGACTAATAGAGATCGATATTCAATTCCCCGAATGGGAACGACCGAAAGAAGAAGACGAAGTTGAAGACTTTTTAAAAAAATATTTAGCAAATAAATACAGGAGTTCTGGACTCACTGACCATGAGGCTGTTCAAACAGAGCCGATGAACAATTTTCTACAAAACATGATGTCATTCCGTTCATAGTATAACAAATTTTTTTAGCAAAGAGGGGGGCCCCTCACTGGCCCAGGTACCGAACTGGTCAGATTGTTTGATATTTATGTGTGTAATGTGTGATATTTAGGCAAAAGGCGGGATTTGAAACATTGAGAATCATCACTTTCAGTGCCTTGATCAAAGAGCAATGAGCAAAAAGGCTTTGATCCTTCCACTAGTTGCACTTCAGGAACCCGAGAGCTTTGCTGTGGTTTGTCATTTTTATGCTGATCAAATCGACTCTGAACTTTGACCTCTGAGTAATTTAGATTTGAATTCCGGTGCTGTGGTTTGGTCGGGCGACCCGCTGCCCTGACCTGTGGTTTAGTTCAGACGTCTTCGCTCTCTGTGAAGAAGAGAATAGGAGAGGAAAATACTAATATTTTTCTGATAGTGTGTGTGTGTGTGTGTGTGTGTGTGTGTGTGTGTGTGTGTGTGTGTGTGTGTGTGTATGAAGGGAAGAACAGAAACAAAGAAAACTTTTTCGTATTCTTCTCTAGGCTGTTCCCTTTAGGAGACGCCATTGCAGATAATCTGTTTCCATCTTGCCCTTCCCTCTGAATCTTTCTCTGTCACACCAACTAACTGCATGTCCTCTCTCTCCACATCCAGAAACCTCCTTTTTGGTCTTCCACTTCCTCTCCTGCCTACAGCTCCATCTCCAGCATCCTTCTACCAGTAGATCCACTATCCCTCCTCTTCACAGGTCAGAACCATCTCAATCTGTGCTCTCTGACTTTGTCTCCAGGACGTCTACATGTTGGTCCTCCTTTCTAATCCTGTCCATCCATTCATTCACACACATGTATTCTGTCTTTATCATCTTTTCTCCAGCACATACCTCCACCTCTCCAGGTTTTCCTCCACCTGCTCCCTGCTCTCACAACATCATCCACCAACATCGTAGTCAATGGAGACTCCTACCTTACCTCATCTGTCAACCTGTCCATCATCAAAGCAAACAAGAAGGGGCTCAGAGTTGAACCTTGATGCAGTCTCACCTCCACCTTGAACACATCGGTCACTCCTACTGCACACCTCACTGCTTTCATGCTGCTCTCATACATATATCTACCAGTCTAACATTCTTCTCTGCCATCCCAGACTTCCTCGTGCAATCCCGCAATCCCTCCCTCGACCCTCTGCCGTACGTTTTCTCTAAATCCACAACCTCCTGCTGACCTCCTCCGTCCGTCTCCCTCAGAACCCTTACTGCTAACATTGCAACGTAGTGCTAACGAAAGACAGATAAATGTTAAAAAAAAATGGTGCGTAGTATTATAATCTTTATTATCTATTTTTTTCCCATGAAGGCATGCCTACTTGGAGGTAGTGTGTGTGTGTGTGTGTGAGTGTTTGTGTGTAATGAGGGGCCAGTACAGAACTCAGGTTCTACATAATGGATGAATTTGTTGCAGTGAGCAGAACAGGCCAAGCTGGACTTGTTTCAAAAATGCCTTGAACGCTGCTATTTATACAGAGAGCTGGAAGGAGTTCAGGAGCAGCAGCAGCAGGAGGAGGAGGAGGAGGAGGAGGAGGAGGAGGAGGAACAGGAGCTTACTCTTCTGCATGGAGAAGTCACCTCACCGGACCCCAAGAACCACGGCAAAAAATACTATAACGCTGTGTGCAGGCTGAGAATTGTCTGAGAGGAAGTTAGTCGTTCATTCATTCATTTATTTGTGAATAATTTACAACATTTTCTCCTTTTAGTTTATAGAATCAATTCTACTACTTGTAATTGTTTTGGTTGCTGTAAATTCTCCAGTAATAAAAAAAAGTAAGCAAAACATCGAACTATAAATATTCACAAACGCGTTGACAGTTGATAGAGCTTGTATTTTTTTTTTACAGCTTCTTACTGGAGGTTAGCATCACATTATATTAATCCAGCATAAAACCCTTTGTCAAAGATGCATTTATCACATTGCTTAAGTGGGGTTTGGTTGGATCCGTGGCAGGTGAGAAATATTGAAATAGTGAAACGGAATAAGGAATGGCGTCAGGCAGACTTAACCCAGTTACGAGAGAAATGGACCTGAGTTGAAATAATCTGATGAGATTTCTGTGTGAAAATGAAAATAAAGAACTGCTGGAATTAGCTTCATCCGTGAGTAACTGAGAAAAAAGGAAATACCAGCATTAGCAGAATTGATTGGAACGCAGGTGAATGTAAACAAACCGACTCGTGGAAAATAAAAATAAAAACCTTCTCAAAAATGAGTCTAAAAATGTGAAAATCAGAATTTACTGGATGCGTTTGTGTTTATTCAAGAATTATTCATGTCGACATAATCGATGAACACGTCAACGTGTAATCATTGTCTCAGACCGATTACGTTTCTCATACCTTCAGTCTGACCGGACAGAGAAATGATTTTTCCCAGGACATTTGATAATGTCCAGAATGAGATATTTATTTCCTATTGACATTTCAAATCACAACGTTCCACTCTGGACGCAGCTGCTGTCAGAATCCAGATGAAAACCTCATAGAACTGCTTTTGTTTTGAAGAGAAAGCCCGAGACGGAGCGACAGAAAACAAATAACGCACATCAGGAAAATAATAAAGCATGCTAATTTCAATCACTCGTTTGGGCATCGTATCCCAGACGAACGTCACTGACAGTCGGCAACCGGGCCGACGTCAAAGCCTCCTTTCTTTAATTTCACAGCAGAGCGTGGAGTCAGACGGCTGGTTAGATTTGTCAGTAGCTCCGATAAGAGAAGACAGGGAATTTAAAGAGACCTCAAGAATGATAATACGGTGCTATTAATCTTTTTTCTTACTCTTCACTTCCTGTGAGTCGTTGTTTGCCGGCCTGTGGGATGTGTTTCTCTGTCTGCTGTTCTAAAGGCAACCAGACGGCCGCTGCTCCCTCATGCTGCTACGGATTCACTTTTATGTAGAGTTGCACAGATTTGCAACTTGCCTTTGCCTTGGTCGGTGGCGGATCTTCCATTTCTAGAAAGATTTTAGATGATTCTTTTTTTTCTTGAAAGTTTTAAAACCGCCCACCATTGACAGCATACAAAAGTACATACAGTACATATAGTCAATGCTAGCTCT
This sequence comes from Lophius americanus, assembly GCA_037951165.1. Taxonomy (NCBI): domain Eukaryota; kingdom Metazoa; phylum Chordata; class Actinopteri; order Lophiiformes; family Lophiidae; genus Lophius; species Lophius americanus. The sequence goes on along the minus strand of JBBDHG010000147.1, from coordinate 608,615 downwards.
TCGCTTTCGCTAGCTTTAGCGTCACTGCCGACGTTAGCTTCTTGAAACTTGATATGTTCCACGGGTTGATTAATTTTGTCTGATCTTCTCTACTCCCTCCTTGCCCCTCCATCAGTCATGAAAGTATGCCATGACGGCAATAAGGGGTATAAAGGTATATCCCCGAAAAGCCCCAATATCCTGCATTGTACAATCAATCCCCCTGATTGAACTCCTACAAATAAATTTGAGGTTATGTCCAAAAACCTCTGTTTCCTCTCTACTGAGAATATACAGTCGACCATTCCCAAAATCAGTCCAGTTCTTTCTCGTGCTTTGCCGCTATAAAATTTGAAAATGATCCATGAAGCGTTTTTTTGATTTATTGCGTTAAAACAAAGGTTTCTCTGAAAAGTAACGGAGTTTAAGTAAGTTACAGTAAAAAGAACAGATATCTGTTAACTTTGTTTCATTACAATCACAAAGTATTTGCACTTTGTTACAATCCAACTCTGAAATACAGCCGAGAGCTTTTCTTCCTTTCATACATTTCCCACTTTCTTACGCTTAAATCTCTTAATCGGAATCGAAATCGGCAGATGACTTTAGAAGCCATCTGTAAACGTTGTGGGAGACGTAGTGGATCACTTACCGAAGGAGAAATAAGTGAGCGCTAAAAATGAAGATGCTTTCATTCATCGAGTGCTGATATTATTTCATGCATTACAGTTCAATTTGGGTTTAGAACAAACCTCACCTTCCTGGTCTTGGCATCTGACACCGGAGCCACAGCCAGCCCGTTTATCACCGCGCAGCAAACTGCTGTTGGCAGAAGATAGTTCAGCTTCCATTTAATGGAATAAAACTGTCAACTTTAATGTGTAAATATGTTTGTGAGGAGGCGGACGCAACGTCAGAATCAGAAATGTCATAAAAATCTGTTTTAACTGATTAAACAGTCCATTTTTATTTGGGGGGTGGGGGGTGGGAACAGATTAATAATGTTATTTTCCTTCGTGGTCAGTGAGTGGACAAAAAGCATATATTAGATAATAAAAATGTTTGAATCAAACTTTCTTTTTGTGACACATTAACAGGAAGGAAATATTATAAGAAATTATCCTTTTTTAAATGCGTCAGTCGTCTGTGGAGCCCTCAGATGGTCAAGGAGGGCATTCCTCAGACGAGGGGCAGCCGAACAGGAGGCTCGATCCCCCATGGTGCTGATCTTATTCCGGGGAAGGAGGAGGCGGTAGGAGTGATGACGGGTGAAGCCATAGCTGAACATATATTATATAATAATAATAATAACGGCGGGTTAAAAATAAACCTGATAAGTACCTTATGAGGACTGGTTTTAGTAGCGGCAATAAATCCTGCCCTCATCATCTTTTAGATGTAATTGAGTAATTCTCATCACATGGAATCGCTCACGCTCACCCATCAGTTTGTCGGTTTGAAGGCGGCATAATTTCCTGGCAGGTGGATGTGTGATGTGATTGCATCCATGTTAATAGGGTTAATAGTCAGAAGCCGATTGTCACGTCTCATGTGCAAAGCCGCTCCGCTGCAGCACCGAAACCCCCCACCCTTCCAACACCACATGACTCCTTCCATGTCCAATCTAATGTTCAGCTGGAGTAAACCCCGGGTTTTTTTTCTGAGGCCCATCACTGTTTGATTCCCCTGCAACCTCCCTGAACCGTGGAATCCATGAGCCTGGAGTTCAGAAGAGCGGAGCAGGGAGGGAGAAAGAGGCGGAGGAGGAGAAAATTAATTATTTGACGGCGGTGTTATGCATCATTTGGCCAAGAAGAAGTTATGAGTGGAGCAGGAACGTTCGTCGTTCTGCAGAAGGAGTCGGTTGGCTGAGAGAAGGAAACGCAGACATCAGCGGAAGCATCTGTGCAGCAGCGTTCAACCAGTTCAAATCAGTTTTCATACCACTATAAAAAAAACAGAAGGAGGTGGAGCGGGGGGGTAGAAGAGGCGAAGAATTCTTGGAATGTGCCTGATTTGTCATTCAAGATTTGCCCGCTGATGCTGACTTCAATAAGTAGAACGCAAGAGCCCCTAAAGTTCGCTGCAGCCTCAGAACCAGAAGATGATGAGGGAAAGGTAAATACAAATGAATTTACATGACATGCAGAAAAATTAATTACAAGTACAAGTATAATTATGCCAGGTAATCATCAAGAATCTACTTCCATGCTCTGTAAGAAGGAAAAATGGTATTATAAAAAAGAAAAAAACACGAAAACATCAAAACCCCTGCGGAAAATAACCTTTTTTCTATTTACGGACATTTAATTGCAGTACGTCTTACAGTACGTCTTACTGTGTCTAATTCCATATATTGACAGAGCATCCTCGCTACCATTTACGGACGTAATGCGCAAACGAATATGAAGATCAGCGGCATAAATGAACACGTTAACGTCATTATTAAGTAGCATGCTACAAGCGGAAAGAGTTTCTATTGTGAAATTTTAGCAGCACTTTCTAAAGAATGGATTAAAGCGGCTAAAAAACTATAGTTTATCTTTCCTATTTCATGGCGAAGATCTCGTCCTCGGGCAGGGGGTAAAGAGTTTTGGGCTGATTTTCTTTTTGACTAAGCTGCTAATTGCTACATGCTAACTGTTAAACCTTGCGGTTGTGGGCCGCACGTATGATACCAGGGAAGAACGAGAACGTTCTTCTTCTGTTGTTAATAGCGGTTTAATTAAGGCTGCATACACAACCGCCACCTGCTGGTGGTAGTACGACATTACAATCAGGAAAAATAAAGGAAAATTGTTTTTGTCCATTGTGCTTCATTTTTCCTGCACTGAATAGTCCGAATAAAAAGGACTACAGAACCCAAACATAATCTAGAATGTAAAAAACGTTACTATAATTTAAACCTCCGGCTTCCTCTCCCAGTAAAATACCTTCAAGTAACTTAAAAAACTTTTGCTGGTAACTTCTAGAAGCTCTTCAGATAAAAATACAATCAGAAAGCTGAATGTATTTTCCCATCTCCACTGGGGCTCGGCGATTTATCATAATAAAAATACAATCTGGATTCGTAAGTCTCGTACAATCTCATTTCTGAAATGCAATGATTCTGCGACATTTTCATCCGGAACTCAATCAAAAACTAACAACGTCAGGCAGGAGCGGCAGCTTCTGATCAATCCTAAACACGTTCATCAACTTTTCTTTAACTTTCTTTTCATCCCTCTCTCACTCTCTCTCTCTCTCTCTATCGATCGGCCGATCAATGGGTTCATCTTTACTGTTAATGTAAGTGAAAATGGACAACAAAGTGGCCAAGGTTGTCGCTTAACCTCGGGCAAGTTGTTGTGGGTTTGGAAAGGGGGGGAAATCTCAATGTAAAATATAATTTATATATATATATATATATATATATATATATATGATTGGCTAAAGGAGTGCCGACTAACATGACCTGAAATACAAAAGGAAATATATAATATTATTACAGACATTAGGAAAGAGAAGCTGTTATTCCAAAGAACTGAAGCCGTAGGAGTGTCAGAAACTCTACAGTAGTCGCATAGTTCTATTTATAATTTATAATTTACATGACGAGACTCCTGGATTTGCTTCATTCGATGTTTCCCTTTTCGACCCCGACAGCTAGACTTTGCGTATAACTACCTTCAGCCTTTTCACTTCTATTCGGACATAGCGAGTGATATCACCTGAGACAGAAGACCCGTATCACAGTGTAAACAAAAACTCATGCAACAGCATACGCTGTCGCTTACAGTGTTGCATTGTATTGCAATTTATTGAATTTCATTATATATATATATATATATATATATATGATTGGCTAAAGGAGTGCCGACTAACATGACCTGAAATACAAAAGGAAATATATAATATTATTACAGACATTAGGAAAGAGAAGCTGTTATTCCAAAGAACTGAAGCCGTAGGAGTGTCAGAAACTCTACAGTAGTCGCATAGTTCTATTTATAATTTATAATTTACATGACGAGACTCCTGGATTTGCTTCATTCGATGTTTCCCTTTTCGACCCCGACAGCTAGACTTTGCGTATAACTACCTTCAGCCTTTTCACTTCTATTCGGACATAGCGAGTGATATCACCTGAGACAGAAGACCCGTATCACAGTGTAAACAAAAACTCATGCAACAGCATACGCTGTCGCTTACAGTGTTGCATTGTATTGCAATTTATTGAATTTCATCTTGCTCTTGCATAGCCCTCGGAAAAATACTTAAATTAAGCATTTGTTATTTTTTTCAACATAAAGGCTGTGCAATCCCAGCGGATGCAACTCAGCAGAACGTAAAATAGTAGATAATTCTACTGCAATGAGTTTTTTTGGGGGGGGTTGTGAGTTCGTCCGACCCGATCCAAGACATTGAGCTATTTCACATTGAATGTAAATATGTTCAATGCAAAGTAAGGGTTAGGGTTAGTGCATATGGAACAATGAAGTTTTTAAAAAGGAATTCAATGCCAGCAGCCATGGAAGGAAGCCAGACACGACTCGAGGGACCGCTACCATTCAGGTCGACCCAGATGGTACATTGGTGAATGCGAGCAATAAAAGAAGAAGAAAAAAAACACTTTCCTGCCCCGACCTCAGTCTTTTCTGTGGATTAAAGGGGAAAACTGGATCTTCGCAATGCGGTGAAAACATGCATCTCAAGTGACTTCAGAGACTCTTGTGACTGTGGTGTTTTCCTTCTCGGACTAGTGGACTGCTCAGGTAATTGGTAATGGGGAAAAAAAAAAGCCACCATGCTCTCAGGCCTGATTGTCCCCTATTGATTTGTGTTGGAGGGTTTTAAATGAAATGCCACTAGAGCTGAGCCCCTCGCTCTCCAGAACAGCGGGCTACCTCCGGTTCTGTCACTCAGGACCTTTCAAACAAAGGACATGAATGAACTTACAGCACAAAAACACAGTTGAGGGTCATTAAGAGAGGGTGACACTCAAGGGACTCTTACACAACCGAGTCTTCTTCTTCAGATTTTCCTTTTTATCTTACTTGCGTGAAACGTTTTTTTCTTCTATTTCTCTCGCCTGAAACCTTCTGGTTATAATGAGAGGATTGCAATTTTTCTTGGCCCACCACCGATTTTTATAAAGTCTGACTGGCAGATACCAATTTTGGCTGATTCAGATTTTTTTTCTTTAAAGTTTAAAAATCATAATGACTAATGTATTTTAAGTGCCCTTACTTTAAATGATTGCAGTGGAAGTAACAAAGCTGGTCGGCATTGTGTATTTATTTTTTCAATGTGCCTGTTGAAGTTAATGTACCATCCGTCCTCCAAACCTATTGTTTGACATTTCGAAGTGAAAATAAAGCTTTGTAAGCTTCGTTCAGTCCATTATATGTTGACTTGGGGGGCTGGAACCTATCGCCGCTGACATTGCGCAGGAGGCAGGGCACAGCCAGGACGAGTCGCCAAGTTCATCACTGGGCTGATACAGAGATGGACAGCCACTAACGCTAGCCTGAACCCGTGGGGCAATTTAGTGTCACCAATTCCCCTTTATTGCATGTTTTTGGACTGTGGGGGGAAGCTGGGGGTCCCGGAGAGAACATACAAACTCTGAACACACAGGCTCGCAGTTATTGCAGTTCTATATATACATGTGAACACCCAGAGAATGACAGTTTTCTAGTATTGGCAGTATTATAGGGCAGACATTTTGGCGTTGTCTTGCATTGGTTGTTGTTTTTTCGTGGTTGCCGCCTTTGAGTTGCGATCAAGCAAAGCTTTGAAACAATACAATGACATCTCAAGTCCAATCCAACCTCATGTGTTTTCGGGAATGGTCATCAGTACCGGAACATTAACACCGGCACTGCCAGGTTAGGTGATTGGCTGAGCATATTGACTATGTCCAGTTACGCTTACATGGGAACACCAGCCTACTGGAATAATGTCACTGACTTTTCTTATTATTACTGCTGAGGAAAGTGCATTTCATACAGAGTATATCCACTTATCTTTAATATAATGGTAGAAATGTGGAAATCAATGGAGATTAAATGGTGCCAGTGACTAAAACCGACTGCTGGGAGGTTGCTGAGTTCACCGGATCTCTAGGAGGACCACCGTTGGACCACTGCCATGGCAAGTGCTACGTGTCAGCTGCCAACGCCGGGCTCTGATTTAGAGATTTCCAATACCTCCGTCACACACTTTGCTATACTGAGAGCCTATTACGACCATAAATCTGCATCAGCAGCGTCCGCACTCAGTCAACATACAGCTTTAAAGCCCGGAAATGTATGGTCATTATAACATTATACATTATACATTATACATTATTATACATTTTGAAGCCACAAATGCACAAAACGTTGGTCCGATATGGTCAAAATTTGGTGAATATGAAGGAAATCGTCACATTTTACTCTAATCGTTAACATTTCTCTCTCTAGGGATGTAGGGATGTAAGTTATTAAGGAAAAATGCTATTTTTCTGATTTAATTTCCTAACCGTTGGTCCTAAGTTTGTCTAAATTTGATGAATACGATCGACGGGAGGAGAACTCTCATGGGGGAGTTTTTTTAAACAAAATAAAAAGTGTTCTTCGGACAAAACTTCACATTCAATTCCATTCAAGTCAATGAGGGGAACAACGCAGTGGAGTGGGGGCATTTTGGAGATATACCCTTGCATGTCTGAGACAGTACTGTATATAATATTTTTTTTTTTCAATAAAAAGTCCCTTTTAAATACTACTGTACCGAAAATAATCAAAATTGCATAATTGGTTACGGAAAATGAATAAGAATATATTCAGTATGTACTATGCAATACTTTTTTACTCAATTCTTTGAAGCTTTCATCCTTCACGATTACACTGTTATACAAAAAAAAAAACATTTGGTTTTCTTGAGTCCCTGCCCCTGCCCCTCCTGTGGGGTCCAGGACATAAACACAGTACAGTAGAAGTCAATAGGCATTAGAATTAAGGACTAAATGGACCGTCCAGCGTCTCCAGCAGAGGGTCGCCGGTGCTGCACAAAGCATTGGTGTCGGACCAATTAGAGGTGGAGAAACGAGCTCATGCCTGAGGTTGGGGAGGTGGCTTTAGATTTAATTACCCATTAGAATAATCCTGAACACCCCTTAAGAGAGCCACTGTGTGTCGGAGCCTTGCGGGTGCATGAGCGGCACTTTATACCCAATAAGCCAATGAGGAGGAGGGAAAATGGAGGAGGAGGAGCTAAGGAGTTGCTGATTCTCCATTTAGACTTAATGGGAAGAGATGTCACCAAGGACACATTCCACTTTTGTTTTATCTACTTAACCTTTATTTAACTGGCTTGTCCTACTGAGATTAATGTCTTGTTGAAGGGAGACTGAGCCGGGCCAAGAGGGCAGCATTAAGACAGGCATCAGAGCCGGAAACAGGCAATAAAGAAATATGCACTCAGGCAAAATGACAGTCTTAGAGATTTAAAGGTGGTGGGATTCCATACGGGCTTCCCTGGGAACGGCTGTTGAGGTGTTTATTTGTTAATCTCACTACACCATCATTTCTGTCATAATAATAAAACCTCATTTGGTTCCGAATCTTTAAACACTGCCGAAGTGCCGAGTATAATCTGATCAATGAACATTTACTTTCACATTTCACAGTTAAATTCACACCATTCTCCATTTCCTGCCCTCGCAATGTGGGTAATTATTTTTATTCAACTTATTTTGACTCTGATTGATATTCACAGGTGGAAATTTGCAAAGCAATTGTTTATCTTTATCTTTTTCGATCAACTTTTCAAGGTTCTTTGCGAGAGCATTAACCCATAAATCCATGAACATATCCACTTTTGTCGATTACTTGTGGGAAGCTTAAAAATTACAGTTTGATTGATTGATTAAATATTCTGGGAGTGTCGATCGGACCAAACAAGACGTGAAGCCAGAGATAAATCATTTACAATTATTCAACTTTTTCTAAAGTCTAAATATGTTCCTGTCTTTTTTTGAGATTAAGAAAAAATATATATATAATTGTGAATTGCAGCCGTGGATACAGCAATCAGCCATAAGATTAAAACCACCTGCTTAATATTGTGCAGGTCCCTCCTTTTAGCTGCCAGAATCTCCATGTTGAACTTTGTTTTCGGAAGCATCAATCAGCCTTGAACACCCACTTTGCCAGAGTTCCCTCTTTAAATCACTTTAGGTAGTTACCATCCACTAAAGACTGGGGACACCAGAGAAGATCTCCAGGTCAGGAGATGTTCTGACCCACTTGTATTGCCTGGTCAGATCCACACGATTAACCATTTTCCTGTTTCCAACTTTCAATTTCTCTTGCTCCCTAATATATCTAACCCAGTGAAAGGTGCTACTATGATGAGGTAATCAATGTTACTCTGACATCACTTGTCAGTGGTTTTAATATTATGGCTGATCAGCGTATATGGAATTTTCTCAGTAGAATATTTTTTTTTCTTTTCCAATTTTACAAAACAAGCAACAAAAGCCACTCCCCCAGCAAAAACAAACAAAAAAACAATACATTTGGCAATTTGGGTCAGATCGTAACCCAGCAGACATTGGTGAGGTGGGGTTCACCCTGGTCAAGTCACAAGTTCATCAAAGGGCTGCCACAAATCAACACCTATGAGCAATTTAGAGTCACAAGTTAACCCTTTGATGTCCTCACAATGAGAAAAACGAGTATGGAAATTTTGGTTAATTCTCTTTCTTGTGGTGTCTCCCAGGGCAGAGTCCTTGGCCCCTTACTCTTTAGCATAGACATGTTGCCACTGGGTCATATTTTAAAAAAAGGTTCAGTCACCTTTTAGAAATAGAGACTCGAACTGTCCTCAACCAAACAGTTGAGCAGGACATCAAAAGGTTAAACTATCCTTTTATTTGTTTTTGGAGTGTGGGAGGAAGCTGAGGGGAATCAATGCAAACCTACAAACTCCACGAAGACTGATCCAAAGTGGATATGAACCAAGTACCTTCTTGTTCTAAGCAACGTGCCACAGCATAGATATTCAGTATGGAAGCTCTCGCTAACCTTCTGACAGTTTTGTAGGTTTCATTCAGCCAAATATCTGAGATGTGTGATTTTCATAATGTACCTCGTATGACCCTTTAATGAAGCAAAACAAGGTTCTGTTCGGCAAACCTTCCCTTTTTGATGGGAACTCGTCTGATTTTTCTTTTTCTTTTTTTCCTGAAAGGCTTTTCTCGGCCCTTTCAGCTCTGATTTCCTCGCCACTGCCAATCCTTGAGCTCCGGCGACATTAGCGCTAAGCCTCGCTCTTAATGCCTGAAAGAAGCTAAAATCAGAGGCAGAGCAGCCATCACGGAGCCGCCATGACCTTCAAACTCTCTTTAGAGAGCAGGGATGCCGGGCTGCTGCGAAGACCAAGGCTTTCACTTCATTGAACGAGCTGATTAGGAAACATAAATAGCAGGATACAAGTTCTATTAGTTGGGTGCTTAGGGATAAGCCAGGAAGAGAGGCACAAGAAGCATGCTAATGGGACAAGGAGTGAGCTGGTTTCATTTGGGACCCAGCAGGAGGCAAAGGAATGACGCTCATAGAAATGGTGCGCCGGCTTCAAGTTTACAACCATCAAACAGAACATTTTAGCAGAGATAAAGCACTATGGTACGTCTTAAGTAAACACATTTGAGATATCCATTACTGTTGTAAGGGGGAAAGGTAATGGTAATAACATAGTAATAACATTGTAATTGTAATAATAACGATGTTATGTGTGATAATTAAGTACCCAGGATGCATCAGAATGTTCTTCAACAGATATTTTGTAGTATATTGGTCATATTGGTTATCATGATATATTTATGAAAAATAAAGCTTATTGCAAAATCATATAACAGCTGTCACATAAGTGTTGAACGTTCTAATCAGCAGCAGAAGAGAATCTTAATTCAGAGATTCGGACAAATTCTTTTTAGTGCTATGGGTAAAACGAGAGAATTGACAATTTGATTGATTGAAAAAAGATTCTGTGCGGGGGACCAACGTTGTTTCATGTCGTGAATTCATCAATCACCTGTGCAGACAGAGAATAAAGTTATGTTCTTTTAATTACCCTCACACCTGCCTCTGATGAATATACTTCTTTGTGAACAGCAACAAAACAAACAACAACAAAAAAGCCATAACAGACGTCTGCATCCGTTTCACGGCGACTTTGCATCACAATGAATCAATCCCAGAGGTGCTTTAAAAAATCTCTAACTAGACTTGTCCGTAATGAGTTTTATCAACAGGGGTGATCGGAGCTCGTTTTTCAAACAGATGGCGACGGTAAATTACCGTTTACATTTTTAAACGTGTGAAAAATGAATCATTATATATTAATTATCAAATAATCTTACCATTAGACAGCTGTTGTCTCCGTCTCAGAAAACATAATTTTGCGTTATTTGGTATAATTTGTCGGTTCAGGTCGCCCCTCCATCTGTAGCTCCACATTTGGAGGAAGGCCAAGTCCAATATTTTGCGATTGTCAATTTCACAATCATTTTTCTCTACTGCTAATTTGTGGGGGTTTTTTACAGCTATTTTTAAAACATAAACAGCGACTCTATTAGTTTTTTCAGCTACCGCTAACAACGAGCTAAGGTGATTGGGCTGTGAAAAAAAATGTGAGATCGCCTCCTGGTTTCTTGTCTTTCTGACTCATAGCCGTATAAATTCACTCCTTCAGATCGGAAAATCTATTTTTACTTAACTTTAACGATGTAGCTTGTCTGACTGTGAGCGTCATATTCTGACTTTAACTTTAAAAAATGGTTGACTGAATCTTCACTGCTTATTCTGGAGTCTCCGCTCTCAACGACAGACTGATAACTGCGATGACTTTCTGCGAGTTTTTGCGATGACTTTCTCTCCTTAATAGAGACTAACGCCAGTTTCATGAAACAAAAACACGCTAGCTCATCCCACTGTTCTGACACGGGTTAAGTTAACGCTAACATCGAAAGTTTGAAAGACATTTGGATTCTGCAAGATGGTAGGGGACATTTGAAAAAATTTGAATGATGAGTTTGTGCTTAGTTTGTACTAAATTGGGCCGATGGTCAAGATGTCGTGTCTGCAAAGCAGTGTTTCGTTAAAAAAGCTCCCCCTAGTGAGTAAAATATGAACTATTAAAGTAAAACACAACATATACATAAAGATCTATTCGAGTTCAATCATATTGACCAAATTTGGACTTTAAATAGAAAGCAACGGTTGAAAAATGTTTTTGGAGTTTGGAGCTATCGTATTAACACAAAGGATCTAAGCGGATGCAATGATGATTCCTTATTATCTCGACTTTTTGGGGATAGTTTGAAGCTTTATAGTCTCCTGTTTACAGCGAAATGTTGCACTCCTGTTTGTGTAGCGTTGTCATACCTCTCCCGGGTCTACGGGATTTGGCTGAGGGGCTGACATTCCGTCTTTGAATGGAATCCATGGGGGTTGAACCCAGAGCAACTAGACTTGTGTTTTGGCTAACTATGACCTGGATGAATGAGAATCTACACAAATGTGTCTTTGAAAGGCTTGGAGAAGAGGAACAACAAAATTAACCTTCCCGGAAAAAGGCTTACACTCCAAAATTCCATGAAGGGTCATTAAGGAAGTCACAAAAAAAATCCAAAGAGCGAGTTGAATGAACTCTTTCTATTTGAAAGAAACGGGGTAAAAAATAACATCAGATAGACGATTTGTAAATCGAGTACTTCCTTTTTGTACTTTGAGTACTTCCTTTTCTGCTACATTTAGACACTATACTTGCAATCCACTACATTCTGAAGGTTGATTTTACGGTTTTTATTCCATGACATTTTTTTTAAACACACTTTTAGATTATTTTTTTTTGCTTTGAGCAAAAGCAAAACTGATAATAATTAACAGGCTGGTAACAGATCTATCGCTCAAATAGTCCATGAAGGCGCTAAATTTTAATTTGCCTTTAATTTCTATAATTTGTAGCAGTGTTTTTTTGTTTTTTCCTTAAAGCTCTATGCAATTATATCACTTTTTTTGAAACCTATAAATATTAATTTTATATAACTGTTTTTTTTCTACCTACCCTAATGGGAAAACCAGTTTTTAGCTACAGCAGATTGGTACAAACAAAACCAATCCTGTTAATATTCAAGATGTTCAGAACAGTTTTCTAGTCAGCCTCTTTATTCGGACCAGAATAATCTGGACGAGGCACTAGAGTCAGGCTTTTATCGGACCTACTGATGCATGTAAACTTACTGAACAAATTGATTGTGGATAATATTCATGTCAGAAATCAAGAGTTTATTCATGGTAACTATTCTCATTTTTGCAGATAGTTTGGCCTTGAGGTAAAATTGTCTTTTTTCCGCCGTCGACGGCAGACCCGCTGAGATTTTTTTTCCCCGAATCTAAAATGCAGGTCATGTCTAAGAGTTCAAATTAGATTTGTTTTTGCAGCCGAGAGACAAACTGGTTCAGATTAGCAATCCTTTGCTTAATGATTTCCACTGGGAGAATGTTCAAGAGTGATTCCAATTATCTAAGGAGCAGACGAACACATTCAGACCCGAGTGGGGATTTCAGCAAATAAGGACAAACCCTGATGTTGCAACAAAGAGAATATAAAAATAAGGGCACCTTAAGCGGTCGCCATCATTTCTTGTATTGTTTAGGAAATGGACAAACAACACAACCAGGCTAGCTGACTTTAGCGCACACACTCACACCAAACACGTTCACTTCAATAATTATACAAAACATCTCAATGGTGAGTCTTTCGCAACTAGTTGGTAGTCGATAGCAACAGATTATCCATCACTCTGACGCACAACGGAGGAAAAATCGAAAGTCCTCCATCACACGGACCCTTACGGTGACGTGAGCTGTACCCAAATCAATGATGATGCGCTTCGATTTAGACTGAAAGCCTCCAGGCTAAATAACTATTGTGACGCCCATATTATAGCGATCAATAATCATTCCACTTAGTGATCCACCCTGAGGAAGTTGTGAAGGTGTCGAGCAAGAAGAGAGAATGAACTGGTGTCTTTTACTACTGTTAGCTCGGATTAATCATTTGTTAGTAATGAGGATTTTTATCTAATCTCTGTTATGTGACCATTTGTCTTCATGTCCTACTTAATCTAAAGTGGTTTGAAAGCTATTTTAGGAGTCCACAAACGCTACTAAGAGCTCCGAGATGTTTGTGAGGGAACTTGCTACAGTTAGCATGCCGCGAATAACACAACTGGCTAGAGAATGATGTTAGAATAAAGAATAGACTGAGAATGTGAAGTTGATTGGGATTAGCGACTGGCTCATATGGAAATGTTGAAACCAGTTTAATATAAGCTGTTGGATCAGGTTGTTGATGAGGCCTTTTCTTAAATTTTTGAGAGCATCTCAGAATGAGAAGGAAAAAAAAAATGGCAAAATGGCAAAATTAGGAACCGACTTTACTCTATTGGGCAGTCAATGTTCTGTGTTGTAAGACTGTTGGAGCTAAAAATATGCTTTGGATAATTTTAAATTTAGTCCGAATTTGCATTCACAAATATAATATAATGTTGATCCAACCAATATTTGTTTATTGTTCAGCCTTAACAAAAAAATACTCTATGGCACTGAAAATTGGTGATATCATATCATTCTGTGATAGACAACTTTGTACCTTAATTGCCTATTATCTCTTTTATGATGAGATTTTGATGAGTTTTTATCGGTGAAAATATTCAGGAGTCAATGGTGAACACATTTTCACAGAGACAACGGTTACGCTACAAGAAGAAAGACATAATCAAGGGGAGGTCAACTCAGTGAGAGAGACTAGAACGAGGATGACTAACAAGAGGAATCAGAAGAGTTTTGAGAAGTTGGAGTTGAAAATAGGATGAGTGGTGAGAGAAGCGAGAGAATGGAGCAAGGGCTTCACGTCCATCACGCAGCAGGCGGCAGGGGATGTCCAACAGAATGTCTGCCTCATCCAAGCACCACAGTGTGATTGGGCCTGATCCTGCATTGACTATTGAGATGGAATGAGTTCACTTCAGGCCGTCGTTGAGACTGAGAGAACGTCAAACATCGACAAATGACACGGAGCACATAGGAGGTGAGATCATTTCAGATTTGGATTCAGCAGATCACCTCGGAGGATGCACCAGGATAATGTAATTGCTGCGACAGTAGCGTGCCACCTTTGAACACAACGGGAAAAAAATGGAGCACCAGTAATTTGCATGCTTGAGCGAGTTGAGGTATTCAGTAAATTCTGAGGTGATGTGGAGGGTGACATCGCTGCTCAACAGTATTCTCAGTGGAACAAGGAGATAAGAATGAAGAGAATGGACCGGAACATCTGGTTCAGTTATTAACAAACCCAGTGTTTACCTCAATCTGTTAAGTGAAAACCCAAGAGCATACTGGGAAATTACTTGCAAGCCACCTGCCAAAATATGCCAATACTCAAGCGTCAGGTTTAATCATCCAGCTAGTTTGTAGAAAATTCTAAACAGGTGGAAGGTTTTCCAATATTTCCTTAAGTAAAATATAAACTGAATGGATTTAAAAAACGCTATTTGTATCATTGCTTAGGTAGTGTGTGTATTATTGGAAATAACCCATAATATCTTCCTTATTTACGTTACAAAATGAACTTTTATTACCTATTTACTAAATCAGTGCCTTGGACAAGGTCCTATTATTTTGGCGTGTTCAGGCCTATAACGTCTGCATCGCCGCTGCTGTGGAGGTAGCTGGACTGAACCAATTTACTACATAGGGCAAGCCAACATATTGATCCTGATTCTGGGTCGTAAAATCTGGTTAACTGGGCTGCAGGCAATCTGTCATTGTTTCTCAAATCCAATACACACAATTGTTTAAAGGTGAGCATTTGGCGCAAAGTGGACCGCCCCGCCTCCACCATGCGAATGGTATGATCCTAGGGGCAGGAAGTACACTAGCTGAAGTGGTTACCCTGTTTTGGTCCAGGATTTCTTTGATCTGATGAAAAGAAAATCTGTCAAATGGCATTAATGCACATGTCCACTTTAATTTACCCCATACTGCTGTAAATATGTTGCTCACACCTTCGAATGGGGAGTTATCAGCAATCAATCAGCTGTTTCTAATCTATTTAGTCATTCCTCACTGATAATCATATTAAGGTTGTTCATATAATTAATCACCATCTGTTAAAACCTGAATGTGATTAGTCCATGTTGGCCTGCCTGCTATTGAAATCCAATAAAGCTCCAGTCAGTGATTGGTGTTCCAATTTCTCTTGCCATCCCGGAATACAGGGGCGCACGTCTTGAATTTCATGCTGTGGGATTTGGAAAAGGGATTCTGAACGTGAAGATTTGGTAAAACGTGCCCAACAGGAATACTTTTCTACGCCGTGAACATCATTTAGTCCAAATAAGTGGTGAGCAGCAGGAGGGAAAGTGTTTACACCACAGGGGATAAGAGCAGAACTCAAACCCTTAACTTATACACTATTTATTAATCTCCTGAGAAGATCATCCAGATCTTGTGTCAGAGTTTGCTTTGCTCTTTCCAACGAGCCAAACATGAATATGTTATGTTATGTATGTATGTATGTATATTTATATATACATATGTTTTTTTTGATTTTTTAAATAGCATAATTTTGTACCACCTCATCATAAAAAGTTAAACGCAATTTCATTTAATTTATTATATATATTTTTTTTTTTTCACACTTCTAACTGTTATTATAATTGGAATAACATTGCAATTACATTGCAAGTGCTCCTGGGTGTTTATATCACCTCTGACTGGAGGAAGGACCTCCATGATACCATTGTCAGTAGATTCAATCTTAAAAGGCAGTACTAAAAAAGGAGAATCTGAATGTAAAAACTCGCAAAAAGCGACTTCTTAACTCACAAATGGCACCTTAAAGTGGCTTCCACTGATACTGGTGGAAAAAGTGTGAATGGTGGGCCCCGACTATTGGCTCAGGATTGAGACTATAAGAGTTTTACTGGCACCAAGCTTATCTCAGACCTAATCCAATTACTGTAACCAAACAGCCCAGTCATAAGGCTGTCAGGAATATAAGCCTATTACAATAGATTCTGTTCCCTCAGATTGTTGGAAAATTGGAAGGGAGTGGGTTGGGGAGCTGGGGAGGGAATACAGGAAGAAGGGCAGAGAGAGAGGATACTCTGAATGTGTCAGTGATATTATAAAGAGGCAAAAACTGAGTATGAGTTTCCTTGTTGTGAATTCTAATCATGCAGAACAGTTCTGAAAGTCATACTAACGTAGTTCATTGGAAATGAGAAAAATGACTAAGACTCGCAGGAATAACCATGCCCTTTTAGCTGAAATTCATTTAGACAACAACATTATTCATGGGTGTCTGCCATTACTCCTGAACTAACTCAAGCATTTAGAATGGCAGTTTATACTCCACTCTGCTGGACCCCATGTGAACAAGCTTGAGGTTGTTTACCTCTATTGCTGCTGGACAGGGGAAGGGGATACTGTACCGCATGTGGCTTTTTTAGTGCCCCCTGGGTTCAGTTCTAGGTCCTCATTCATTTCAGATTCTCCAGTGAATTTAAAGAGTGGAGGTGGAGAAGGTGCAGAAGTTCAAGTCCAAGGGTTCAACCGTTCAGAGAAAACAGGGAGTGTGGAAAAGAGGTGAAGAAGTGAGTGCATGCAGGGTGGGGAAGAGTTAGACATCTTTGAGACAAAGTAAGAGAGGCCAGATCGAGATGGTTTGGACAAGTGAAAAGGAGAGAGAGTGGATATACTGGTAGAAGGACGCTGGAGATGGATAAAAAAGGGGACGATTAAAGAAGAGGTTTCTGGATGTGGTGAGAGAGGACATGCAGGTGGTTGGTGATGTTGAGGAAGATGCAAACAGTTGAAGCGTTATGAATTCCCTTTACGGGAACAGCTGAAAGAAGAAGAAGATGATTTTGTCCAGTCCAGCCCAAACAATAGTTAGTGATTTTAATTAAACCAGAAATGGTCTATCAAAAAAGTTCCATCAAAAAAAGTAAAAGATTTCACACTGACAAATTGAAATTTGTGTTTACATGAATCGGAATTTGGATTTTATAAGAAAAAGTAAGCAGTTGGATAACAGACAAAGAAAAATGTCATCAATTGCAGATCGATTCTGAATGCTTTCTAACATTGATTCCAGATTTAAAGCCTCTCAGCAGGAATGGCGATCCGTTACTGCGACTAACACGTTTGCATAGATTTTCCTTAAATCAAAGCGTTGTGGTTGATGGGATTTGGATATCCACACCGATCCATAACTTGATTTTGCACAATATTGTATTATCTTTTTTTAAAGGACATCCGTTTGGGCTGCAGTCCAAAGCCTATGGTTTATAATGACTGTAAGTAAATTAGTCTGACCACAGGATGGATCCTATTATCGTCAGTATATTATTCTCCTCCACAATCCTAAACAATGTTTTATTTGTTTTATTTTATTTTGCACATGTTCTACATCATTACAACCTTGTGAGCTTTTCTTTTTTCTATTGTGCAAAGGACACATATCCGCTACTTCACCCCTGCTTGTTTTTGCACAACACGCTGACAGTTTTTGTTAAAAGAGCTCTATAAATAAAGTCCAGGTGATGTGGGAGAAAGAGAAAGGCAGACTAAATATGAGTCCCACCTACAAAGTGACAGCCAGACTGATAAATACGCCACAAACACACCTACGGAAACACAAACAAACACGCACACACTCTCTCTCTCTCCCTCGCTCTAAGCCTGGCTGGCAATCTTTATCCTCACACCTCTTAGAAACCCTCCATCACACAAAAGTTACATCAGAAAGCTGTCAACCATCAACATTCTGATTTCAGCTCCGGGAAACACATACACACACATGCAAACAGAGAGAGAGAGAGAGAGAGGGCGAGAGAGAGAGAGAAAAGAGAAAACAGAAGAAAGGGATAATCTCTAAAAACCAACACCATTCTTTTTTTTATAACAGGAATAGCCGTATTAATGCACACATTTCTTTTTACTTTTTCTTACACACTCCACTCACAGCCATTAATAAAAAGAAATCAAGCCCATCCAACTTTTCCTCGCCGAGAGGAGCTGTCACGCAAAAACGATGGCTATAATTTGGCTACATCAGTTCATTTGTAGACCTAGAGCTGCCACAACTATGGATTCTGGAAGTAACTCATTACTCTCCACGTCATTTAGATTTGTCCTGACTATGTTCAGTTACTTGCTATAGTAGCAAGTCCCTCACTGAAAACATCACCTCCACCTGCCTGTAAGTACAGAGTCATTGCTAATAACTGACTTTTATTTATATCGCAAACACGGTGCACTCGCCATTACCGTCTGTGAGGTAAACCATTTTGACTGAATAATGTAAGCAATTGCAGGATCCCAGGTAACTCAACGCTCTATTGATGGTGCCATAAAAGTCATGAAATTCATTGTGTTTTATAGATATTGAACAACTTCAGCTTATTATGCTTTTCTCCAAAATGAATTCTGCACTATTATGGAACAATTTATAGGCAGGCTTTAGATTAAATTTGTAGCATCGGGTTTTTTTGCCCGGAACTGAAATTATGATCGAAGCAGTTACGAAAAGAAGAGATCCATTTCCACGAGCTGGAAAATGCAATTAAAACAAAGGTCAGAGCTGGAAACTTCAAGCTATCTATTTGTGGATCATTTTGGAAATGAGATGTTTCTTCGCAGGCTGTGGAGTGAGAGGATAACCCAGTAATTAAACATCCAGATAAGCTCAATCAACCCAATGGCCTGAGTGATTTGTGAAATGAGCTGCATCTGCAGCAGAAGCAGAAGTTATTTATACACCTTCACAAACTAATTTGTTTTTCTAGTACAGCAATTTAAACACAGACATTTTAACATGAAGTCCACATAATTTAGTCTGTCAGGATTATTGTGTATTCTAAATATTGGTAGTTTCAGTTGGTACTTTGCAAACGAAAAGGGGGTTGAAAACAGGTTTCGTATGTGCATTAGCCTTAAAAATTTCTTGGTCATCGGAACTAATACAAAAGTTATTACAGCAGGTGATAGTATTTAAGAATAAATAAAGAGTAAGTCCTTCTCGATGCGCCAACCTTTGAGAGTTCATCGATCCATACAGTCTCATTATATGTACCAACAGCTATGAATAATAATTGTATTAATAACTACTGACGAAACTATTAAAACAGCAAAGTTGTACCAACGAATAGCCCACCATATTCTGCATTGTACATGCAATCGCCCTGATTGAACTCCTTAAATTACACATGAAGTTATGTCTGAAAAACAATATTTTTCGTAAAAAAGCTCCCCCTAGTGAATAAAATATGAACTATTAGTATAAATTATGATATTATCACAATCTCCTCAAGTTGATTCACAGGCCCTAAATATGGACTAAATCGGACCAACTGGTTGGAAGTTATGTCCGAAAAACAGTTTTTCATAAAAAGGCCCTCCCTAGTGAGTAAAATATCAACTATTGGAGTTAAACATGATATAAACAAGGTAGGGTGCACAAGTCCCAACCTTGGCCCCTAACTGTCTGGAATATACATTCTGCCACTAGGTCACATTATAAAAAGGTTCTGTTATATTTCTCAATAAGGATGGGTGACTCAAAATGTTCCCAACCAAACAGTTAAGCTGGACAATAAAGGTTTTTAAGAGGGCTCTTGCGGCATTGGATGAAGGAGTAGCAGTACTCAGGTTCTGGAGAGGATACACTAGCTAACCCCAGCTGCATCTCAGAGGCAGAAGAATCCAAACTTCCCAAAGGGGAGCTCCAGTCCTGCACTGAATAAGCTGTGAAAATGAAGCTAAAACTTTTGTCATTAAAAAAAACTTCTGAAAGTTAAATCCTGGATTTGTCACGGCAGCAATGCAAGATTTAGGACTGAATTTTAAAAATTCTGTTTTTGTTTTTATATTCATATAAAGTACATGTCCTTCCAAGAAGTGTGTCCAAACCTCCTATTTCTAAAGTTCGGCTCTCACCTCAGCCGGCGTCTATATCACCAACAGAACCTTAGCATGAAAAATCTATCAATTGGCTTTGCTAAAATTTAGTTCATTTCATTATTTGTTTAATAGAAAAAAAAATAACCTGTCTCCAGGATCTAGTGGAACAAATTGGCTAAAACATAAGTACCTTTTTGTTACTGGAAGCTCATATTAAACTCAACATTACCTCACTCGCCCTCATTCCCTGTCCCGGACACACACACATAGAGACATACACATTAACTCTCACACACACATACTTGTTTTTATACCCTGTGAGGACTCCAGATAACTTCTGACCAAGAGGTGAAACATGGAGACACCATTTCCTTATAGATATCCGGACATTGCTTTAACATTGTTTTAATAATTATTTTAACTGTTTGTTTTAGACGCTGAGATTTCTTTTTCTTTTTCTTTATTGAAGAATTTTGGTGCTATCAAATTGTATCACGTTGTGCGATTGAATGTCACATATAACAGTGGAGTAAGGGACCAAATATTGTGGACATATCACCTAGAGTGCGATGAGCAATTAAGAAAAAGTTTAAATAATGTGGACGAGTTAGAGATAAGTAAAAGAGCAAATGATTTATAAGATCTTCAGTTGATTGTTAGGTTATTAAAAGGACTGCATAATTCAAATGTTTGGGCCAATTTTTATTTATAGGTGTTTAAATTTCATAATGTTTGACGATACATTTTTAGATGAGTTGGTTTGAAAATAGAGTAGTGTTGCATTCCAAAAATCTCATTTTGTGGATATAAAATTTGGCTATAAGCTAACTCATAATAAAATGTTCATTGCTTGAGAAGTTAAGGTTCTTTATCTTTATTTTTATCTTTATTTATATAGTGCCAATTCACAACATCAGTTGTCCCAAGGTGCTTTCCAGAAAGAAAATTTTCCTTTATCGATTGTTGAATGATAAAAAAAAGTATTGTTTGAGGAGAATTAAAGGTTCCACGGAAAAAATTTAGAAAAAGTGTCCGCCTTCTTAAATGACGTTTTAAGGCAAGTTGTTAGGCTCTGCCTGTGGGGACCTAAATTTGTGTCCCCACGATGACACAAGTACCCACGGATTGTTAGGCATTCAGGGTAAGGTACCCACTGGAGCAGAAGAACAAGAACACACACACTCCAACTGGCAGTCATCATTTGAATAGCAGGGCATTTTGATGCTGTAGGGCAGTTCCCTGCATGTTGCTCCACACACTCACACCAAAACACACAGCTGAGGTGAAAGAGATAAGAGCTAAATTGACTGCGGTGAAAGTAGAGGTGTTTGACTTTGAGTTGGGTCTAAAAATCCTAGATAAGAGACGGAGTTCTGGATTTTAATCCCCTAAAAAGTAGCAAACATAATCTATTACAGCTCCATACAAACTGCTTAAAGAGCCGTCAGATCAGAAGTGATAGAACATTTTGGCACATATGATGCACATTAGGTAGCAGGTAGCATTGACGGGCCATCAGGGCCCGAAAGACATTCTCTGCTTACTCATACATTGGTCAGAATATATTTTTTAAAAATCATAATTTCACGAACATTTCAATTGAGAATAAAGATATTTGAGTAGTTTGCTCCCATCCAGATCATTGCTTCTTCTCTCCCTGAAGGTTCAAGTGGGCTCATGTAAATCAACTTTGTTTTACCCAATGAGATTTCTTCACTGCCGTCTCTGGGTGAAACATCTCTGCTGGAGCAAGCGGAGTCATTCTAACTTTGTAGTGAAAGTTAGAATAACCACGATGATTTGGTTGATTGTCATATCTTTAAAACCAATCCGATTTTGAAGTAACTATCTTAAATAGCTGTTGATTATTGCTTTCAGTAGATGTTTGCTGGTGTCGTGGTGTGAATGAGGTCCATATTTAGTGGCCTGCAGTGCCAATACGACTGATGGCATTTATTTTATACCAGCAGAAAAACCTTTGAATCCTAATTACGTTTGATGGCATTTTTGTTTTCTTGGTGGTTGTAGGATTTATTCCACCAGATAATTGTCACTGTCTCTTTGAATGTGGGCTGGTTAGTTAGTCAGCAGCCTGTATCTGTAGAGTTATTGTGAAGTTATTTGAGGGCAACTTAATTTTGTGAGTACAGGTCTGAATGCCCAGGTGGAAAACCCACAGCTCGCCAACGGCCGGTGGCACAGTAAAACGAAACAATCAGTTCAGATCAGAAGTGTTGATCGTCCTCCAAAATACGATCCATATGGGAGGGTGGGTAGGTAGGTAGGTAGGTAGGTAACTTTATTATACCCCAAAAGGGGAAATTCAGTTTTTGCAGCAGCTCCAACATACAAATATTCTGAAGGTGACTAAAAATTAAGACATACTATATGATTAATTTAATCACTATGAGGGAGCCTTTTTACCAAAATATTTCAACTCAAGGAGATCTATGTTGTATTTATCATATTTCACTCATAAGGGGGAGTTTTTCTTTTACCAAAAAAGCACTTTTGGACAATTTCACATTTAATTTGAGGAGTTCAATCAGGGGAATTGTTTGTAAAAAGAAAAGGATTGCAGGCTTTTTGGAGAAATGCAATTCATTGTCAGGGGACGATATTGGATGTATTCAATGACCTTCAGTCCTGGGGACCACTGAACAGTATTATAGACGAGAAGCATGAAAAAAACAAGACATAAATCAAGTCAAAAAGTATTTGTCTGGTTTAGTATAAGGGAAAAAGCAAAAACTTTATGTGACATCTTCTCACACCACTGCTGCACCTCTCCTCAATCTGCAGAATTTTTTATTTATTTTTTCACAGAAATCCCTCTTGTAGTTGCGATTGCGCCAAAGAATAAAGTTGCAGAGTAAAATTCATCACAAACAACTTCAAGGTCTACGGAGCAATTCTTCCATTAAGCAAGAAATGTTTAATCGTCTACGCGCTGCAGTGATTTTATTGAGGCCCCAGGTATCTGAACAGTGTTATCCCGACCTCCCCTCTCACGCTGAGACGCGATGAAAACAGTCATGGCAGCCCGGAGGGAAATAACCAACGGGCCGAACGAGGCATAGAAAGCATGAACATAGCGGAGAGAGCGAGTGTAGCCAAGCCAACACGGAAGGAGAGGCTTATTTCTTTCTCTTCTTGGCCTTTCCATTGCAGAGAATGAAGCGTGAAAGAAAGGATGAGAGAGGGAAAAGTAAGGCGTCAACCAAGCACTCATACACACAGCTACCTTGATTCTCGTGGCGGACCGGCATAGTTGCCAGTTTTTCAGGCTGATCAAACTGCTCAAAAGAGAAAAGATGAATGTAGTATCATAATTGAAGCGATGACAGTTATGCATAGGTAGAAGTTGAAAGTACAAAATACTGGTCAAAAGGGCAATTATATTCCCAAAAATTGAGGGAAATTATGGAATCATGGACCTTGCGCAAACTTAATACTCACATAGACCTTAGGGCAAGGAAGAACTGGATTGATTTTAAGAAAGTTTGGTTGTTTTCTGATACTAGGGGGAACTTGATGGCTTAATATTTTGAGCCCATAATTTCTCAACCGTTGGTTCTATTCAGTCCAAATTTGGTGCGTCTAAATCGACTACAGAAGATGTATCTTCAGTATACTGTGTTTTACTGTAATAGTTCATATTTCAACTGTTATAGTAAAAAAAAACTCAATTTTTAGGAGAACTGTCTTGTCAGATGTTTACTCTAAATGTCCCATCCTCTAGTGGGAGCTTTTTTTACAAATACAACTGTGTTTTTCTGACATTATTTCTTAACTGTTGATGCGATGTAGTCCAGATTAGGGGCCTATGAACCGATTTAAGGAAATCTATCTTGTTTGTATCATATTTCAGGGAATATAATCTTCCTGTAGGCGATGACATCACAGGCCTTGTTTAATTAAGTATTCATTACCATAACATTATACTTTTCTAACACAAATATCTGTAGTTAGAAAATACAGTACGGTAGTGGTTGTTTTTTTTAAGTCAACTCCAAAAACTGTACTTCCTGTTCTTGTAAACTTTTGACCCCGGACTGTGGAGATGCTTATTCACACAAAAGTTGCATTGACATACAATTTCATTCCCGTATCGTTAGCCTTCACAGGATTCATTGGTCAAACACTTACTTTGGATAACAAACCATGCCTGTAATGGTTTTTACACAGTTGAAAATGAGTACAAGTAAATATTTTTTTAAGCTAAATTGTGTGGAAATGTATTATTTTACACTGGCTAAACCTCTGCATTTTCATCCACTTCAATGAATTATTTGCAGCTAATGGCTCCAAATACCAAAAAATGGCAAACTCTCAGGTGTAAAGTCCCTGAGAGAGAACATTTTCTGCTGTTCATCGCACAAGGCTGTATAAAAAATGACTTCATAGCATCTATTAACTCTGTTCTGCTCTGGCCTGATGCTCTCCAAATGTTCAGACCCCGCTCTCTGGGCTGCACCCAGATCGTGGCCGGAACCGACCGGCTGGGCGAACACAATACGGAGCCAAAGCACAACTAAGAGATTCAAACACACACATACACACAATTAAGCCCACTCCAGGGAGACGCAGGCCAACTATTACACCGAGAAACAACCATTAGTGAATCTCCTTGCCTCCTCCCCACAAGCCTATTTTTCACCCAGGAGCCCAGTCCTACTAAGGCCGTTGTTTGTTTGTGTTTACATGTGTGTGGTTAATGTCTGCGCTTTAACTAATGATCTAAACTGTATTGATTATTTATTCTGAGACACCCAGTACATTTCTCAGACAACACGGAATAATGTCACGCAACAAAGAAAGAGTCAGAGGTTGAGGCCTGAAAAGTGGGAAAAGAAACTCAGTAAAAGCGCTGAAGTCTTGTAACTGTTGTGGCAAAAGTTAATGATTATATCCCGAAAAGTCTGGGATATTATGGAATCATCATCGCCGCTGGGTCTGCCCCAGATCCCTCGTGTTAAATCGATGTATCAAAAAAGATGTCATGGATCATTTAAAAAAGATTTCGACCCTGTTGATCTTTGTGCAAGGAAGAACTGGAGTGATTTCAGGAAAGATCCGTTGCCTATTTCCGAAACTTGGGGGAGCTGTACTTCCCAAAGTTTTCAGGCCATAATTTCTCTGCCATTCGTCCAATTTAGTCCAAATTTGGTGCGTACAAATCAGCTTGAGGAGAATATATATAGTTCATATTTTACAAATAATACTAAAGGGGGATGTTTTGTACAACGCAGGGGATTGGGGACTTTTTGGGGATATACCAAAAAAAATTTTTTTTTTCGTGTTACATGAACAAACTGGTTGTAATGATAAAGAAGAGCAAGTGGAAGAGAGGAAGGAGAGAGGGGAATTATGACAATTGTTCAAAAAAAAGAAAAACTGAGTAAGAACTTTATTCCCTTCATGGTCTATTTGTTAAATTACATTGATGTCAAAACCTTTTCACATAAGACGTCAAAATAAGATATACCTTTATTAGTCCGACTAATTTTTTTTTCAAGAGTTACAGTAGCAAGGATAAAATATGCAGAAACAATATCAATTGGTATCAAGCAAATCCAATTCAGAGGAACAAACAAACAAGGAGAAATAGATACGAAAACAATAGAGGCGGTATAAAAATACAACAGAGACCAAGATATTGAAACTGTTGGTGGAGGAAGAGAACCATTCAAGTCTCCAGGAGGGGGCGATCGCCAGCATGTCAACAGCAGAAGAAAAGGGCGGGGTCCCACTTGAAATACAATTTGGGTCACTTATGGTAATAGGCGATTGCTGGTCTTTCATTATGGACCGTTTTAACGTAGAAAAACGCGGTGATGGACAGGTTCTGTAGAATGATGCTGGGGTTAAGTGCAGCAAAGAGTCCACTTTGAACGGCCCATCAAAAACTAATTCATAAATATTGATTAGGGCATCTAAAGTGCAGCACTGACATGCAGGAGAAACATTTATCTTCTTCCTGGCTCTCTGCTCATTCATCAAACTGGCCATACAGTTTGAGACAGTTACTAGAGAGACTTGCAAATTTTAAAGAAAAAGCAAATTAACTCTCTTTCCATCAGCTGGACTAAATTTAGTAAAGTGACTTTGGAGAAAATTAATGTGGGGTTGATTCAACTATTTGTCATCTCCATCGGTGTCTGCGGCCGTAGTTCATGCTGTCTGGACGGGAAAGCAAAGATATCCTTCATGTAGCATTTAAATGCAGTATATCTATGATAAGAACGTTTGATGCAAATACAGCAGTTTGTAAATAGATGTGTATTTCACTGTAAACACACTTATAGAAAACTGTAGGCAGAACCTGCTGTTTTGATGCTGAAAACACAAAATCTACCAATGAATTCTCCTGCAGCCAATCTCTCCATGAGGGTCAGTAATAGGTTCAGGTAATCAAATTTATAGTGTTATTATTATAGTGTTCATTGTGCAGTAACTGTTAGAAGTTCAACTATTGTACACGCGTAGTGGTTTGATTAGTGACATTACTTTCCCTGTGTTTTGTGTGTATGATTATGGAAAGTATGGCCCAAAAGAAAAAAACTTTAGGCCATTAAATGAAAGGAAATGAAAATGTCCAATAGTCATATATACTAAGCTTATGCTGGCATCCTTGACAGAGTGTATCCCCAAAAAGTCCCCAATCCCATGTGGTGTACATGCAATCCCCCTGAACTCCTCCACTTAAATGTTAAGTTATGTCCCAAAAATTGGACTAAATTTGGACTAAATCCAACCAACCGTCAGGTGATTATTTCTGAAAACAGTTTTTCTTTCAAAATTTGATTTGTGAAGTGAAAGTAATGCAATATGCAAGGTAGATAGATAATCGTTTCATATGCATCAAAGTTGGACTAAATCGGACCAAACTTTTGGAGATAAAACTTCCTCTAGTGTCGAAAATATACAATACATCTTTCCCAAAATTGACGCAGCTGTTCCTGCACTAAGGTGTATGAAGGTCTAAAATTTGAAAATGTTCCATGTTTTAGTTTTTGAGTTACGGTGTTAACACGAAGGATCTGTGACGGCCAACACAGCGGACGGATGATGATCCCATAATATTCCTGACTTTTTGGGAACATAAGCTGTAATTATTGCCATATATTCAAGGGATCCTCTGCGGTATATTTTAGAAGGTATTTTGCCGACTGATTAATCATGTTTGGGGTTTTAGGGGAGTTGTCTGACTGATTATGATGTTCCCATGAACACTAGTACACTATGAAATCTCTCATTAGTTTTGAAAAGGTTACTAAACCTGATTCAAGAAAGTCCATCAGCCTTCAACCTTTGTTCCTCTGACCTATGCAATGGGTTCATTTGGAGGCGGTTGGGTCGTTTCTAGTGCAATGAGGGACTTGCCACCAAGGGTTTTGTGAAAACATGGTGCCCTTGTATGAGCAGTTCCACTCCACTATGCTTGTTATCTCCACAGCAACTCTTGCCCTGACCCGCTTTGCTCGGAATTGTTTTGGTCGCAAGTTCTGTAGATCATGCTTGCAAGTAGGGGATTGCTTTTTTTCAGAAGCGAGTCAACTATCATGTTTGTCAGAGATGTTACCTCGAAAGCATAATAGCGTTTGGACAAACTGTTCACCCCATCTGTGTGTGACAGCAAAATGTGTTTGAAAATGACAAGAGGTAGATGTGGACATAGAGACATGTATAAAATGCTGGCTGACATGGATTCCTCTCTTGTCTGCTGCTCCTCCTGGATGTACATCAGGACCTAAGCGGCACCAACAAGCTCTGAGGTACAAGGCGAATCAGAGATGAACCTGACCCGAACACACAAAACTTCGTCAAACGCGCTCAACACACACACTTAAAGGAGAGGGAGGACGCAACTGATTTGTCCACAGGGAGGTGACTGCCGGCAGAGACTGAATTTGAATCGCATTCATTTGAATTTGTTGCTCTTGTTCTGAAGCCTTGACATCGGAAGAATACATTCCTCATCTTCGTCTTTTATTCCGAACATAGGAAAAGAAAAAAGTTGATTCCAATTTATTATGATCCTAATCTTACTTCTGCAAAATCATCAAAGCGATCAGTTCTATTCCTTTTTCTTTCAATTTGCATAACTACGCAAAGAGGATTTTGATGAACTCTAATTAAACATGGGGGCCTGGATTGAAGGCATTGAATTTTGGGGGAGGATCTCTAACCACCTTTTTGAATTTACAAGACGAAGCTGTTTTGAACATATTGTCAAACTAGGCCTATACTGTCATCCCAAAAGCGAGTACTAAATCCCCTGCATTGTACAAGCAATCCCCTTGATTGAACTCCTCAAATTAAATGGGAAGTTATGAGTCAGAGGAAACAGTGTTTTTCAAATATGGCATATACACAATAGATCTCCTTGACTCCTTTATATTCATTAAATATGGACTGAATTGGAACAATGGTTGCTAAATTATGACCTGAAAATGCTCAGCTATAAAGCCCTGAAGTTCCCCTTTTCTCAAGCATTCTAACTACATAACCTGAATTGCAACTTAGCAACTAGCTAGCTTAGACACAACTTATGTTATGACGCCAAAACCACAAAGGTTTACTGAAGCATGTCTTCAGTAAAGTTTAAAACTACTGAAAACCATACAGGGAAACCAGATCGATTTTGACTTAATATTGGAAGTAGAATATACTGAAGCAGTTTGATCTACTTTTAGAATATTTAAAGCTGCTGATTTCTATTTATATGCAATTAAGTTGGACGCAATTGGACCAACAGTTTAGAAATGATGGCCTCACAATTTTGAAGATAAAGCTCCCCCTACTTTTGGAAATATACAACTGACTTGTTCTTTTTCATCCTCTCACTGAAGTCTATGTGGATATATCATCTGAAAATGATCCATGAAATAGTTTTTGAGTTACCGTGTTAACATGAAGCATCTGCGGCGAGAGCGACAGATAATATCCTGGACTTTTCGGGGATATAATTACACGTGAAGTAGTTTGACTATTTGGTGAAATTTACTTCTTTTTTCTCAGTCTCACTGAACACAATGACATATGAATGCTACCATTTCCTGTCAGTATAAAAGGAATAGGCAAATTTGCATAAAACCCTAATTACCTAAGATTAAGATGGGAGCAGATGGGAGCAGATGATTGGATTTTTGGGAATCTGCCCATTAGAGGAGGAAGTAACAGGAACAGCTCTTTCCACTACAATGCTAAAACATTCTACATGGTCAAATGTGTTAAATCCAGGTTTTGCATGACTTTTTCATTCATAATAGGTAAGTCAATTGATTTATTAATTGTTTGAATATGATGGGAATATGATGTGAATATGATGTGAATATGATGTGAATATGACGTGATGAGGTTTGTTTGAACGTGTCTCTCCCTGATTCAGTCACCAGGTTGCAAAATAAATAATTTTATTCATTTAAATTTGTATATTTGTTTGTTAAAGGCAATGATAAAGTAGAAGTGATGTACCCTTCCACTTTAAATATATTACCCAGTCTCTTCCACACTAAAAGGAAAAGAACTCAGTGATGAAACGCTATAATTGGATCAGTACTCTGCATTGGCAGGAAGCCAAATGGAGATGTCGGATCGACACTGAAAACTAGTAGTAGGGCCCGGCAGTAATATGCCTTCCTGCACCAGTGAAGTTGCAGCTCTTAATATACATGCCTGTGAAGACTGTTAATAAATATGTATATAGTGACTGATGTGGAACAAGGACAGTCATGTGAAGGTCAGCATCAACAAACCCAGTTCTTGACTTAAAGAGCGTCAGCTATTGGGAATAAAGCATAAATTGTGTAACATGGATGGTTTACATACATCTTCACAGAGAAAAAAAAGACAATACAGTTGGAAGGCTGGCGCTTAAAATTTGTGTCGCCAGTTTCACATACGTCCAAATACGGTCCATATCTCCCATCCTGTTCATAGTTACGTTGTTGATTAATTGTCATAGTTTTCTTTTATTCCTCTCATTTATTCTTTCCTTATCTCGCCATCGTCATTCAAAAGGACTCCACACCGTCACACACACATATCTTTCAATCGTCCTCTTTGTCCCGGCCGTCCCTTTCTCTCCTTTTTTTGATGTCTTGTCATTCATTCTTCCTTCCTGGGTTGAAAAAGGACCGGGCTCACTAAAGTCCGGCTATCATTTATCAACATGAATGCAGACAAACTGTTGGATAATGCTGCGTATTTGCGTGGGAAGGAAATTGATAAAATATGTAAAATTATTCATTTCTCCCATTAACGATGAAGACAGAAGATGAAGTCAGAAGATGGAGACTTCAGGCTTGCATTGTATTTTCTGAATTTACAATAGGGAGATAAGCATGTGCCGTTCTCATTATGCGTAAACCCTGATATTCTAATCTCTGAACTGAGTGTTTTTACTGTGCTGAGTCAGTGTGGTGCCTTAATTAAGTTTCCTCTCACTTCATTTGGTTCATTTTACTTCTGCTGCTTTATTTTTTTCTAATTTATGTGAGCAAATCTAAATGTAGATGTGTTTAATGTGCTTTTTCTTAAATGAAGGTTTAAATGAATTAGAGATGCTATGTGCAACCATTGAAAATGCTAATGTAGCCTTAGCCTAGAAAACATTTCATCAGAGGGATCAAAGACTCAGTCGGTACTACGACCTTTAGGAGAAGACTCATCACTCTCCCGTTGATGGTTCTCCTCCTCCAGTCTTCCAGCGAGTGTCCTGTCCTGCTGGATGGAGTACCATCAGGTCCATTCCCTAACATAACATAACAAGAAAGTAACGTCCAGCTCCCATCTTCTTCTTTTTTTTTGCTTCCTTATACTTTTCCTCTCTGCTGGATTTGATCTTTCCTTGCACACTTCTTTCATAAGAGCTCTTTCCTTAGAGCCATCGGATTCTGTTCTTCGCTGACTGAGGCGTTCATGTGCAGATGCTAAAAGCTCTCAAGTACTGAGGTATGCCTCCTGCACAGAACTCCTCCGTCTAACCAGACAACATCATTAGTTCCACATTTAGAACTGTTCTGATGCGTCATGAATTCTTTGGATGTTAGAATTGTTCCATCTTCATGTTTCTCTCATGCTTCAGCCTCCTTCGGGTTTGGTTCACGTCTTGTTTCAGAGGCTTACTCTTGGGAGAGCTACATTAAGTTTATGCTAGCCCTCTCTGCCCCTACCATCCATCTCAAACCAGTATCTCCCCAGCACAGCAGGTAAGCAGATACACACAATGAACCACACTTGTTACTTGGTGTGTGTTTGTGTGTATGTTAAAAGTACTTGTAAGCAAAACGATTTGTGTATTTCGTGATGCTGTCTAAGGTTTTGTTGCACCCATAAGGGTCCTCACTGGATTTCTGCCACGCCCTCTTTTGACTGGGATCCAAATCCTAGCCTCCTGGACCAAAGGGAGCAGTCCAACCGACCGAGCT
The DNA here is from genome assembly GCA_037951165.1 of Lophius americanus. Classification (NCBI taxonomy): domain Eukaryota; kingdom Metazoa; phylum Chordata; class Actinopteri; order Lophiiformes; family Lophiidae; genus Lophius; species Lophius americanus. Next base: position 577,195 of record JBBDHG010000147.1, on the reverse strand, counting down.
AATCGCTAGCTGCTATTTGCTGCATATGTTATAGCCTTAAAGTTTCCTCATTCTAATTTCAGTGACAGTCCTACTTCTTCTAGAGAATAATCAAGGTTTTATGGGCAGTCAGTGAACTCTTCAATAAATCATGAAGAAAGAGGCCATGGTCAGTGTGAACGGGAATATAATGTATATATTTCTCAAAGTTCTATTTTGTATTTTTTTCTCTTTAAATCAACTGATCCCTATTTTGGTGTCCAAACAACATCCGTAATAATGTCACTCTATCCATCCCAGAAACAGGTGTGTGTTTTTTTGGTTTCCTGTCCAACGCTGCTTTTCTCATTTCACAGGTAAATTCTCTAAATTGATGCATCTTTTTTGGTTTTGTAAGTCATGATTGTATGCGTGCTCGCAAACAAACATTTAGCCTCACCCAAATCCGTCTTCATTTGCATTTCAATCTCTTCATCTCTGATTTGTGGTGTTTACTCCTCTCCCCTCCACATTACGCTCGTCCTCTCGGCTCCTTTCTCTACTGATGAGGAGAATCAAGCTTCCATATCAGGGAACATTTGGGACCCTCGCCTCGGCTGATGAATGCGCGGAAGATGGGGAGGGCCGGATGGAGGCGATAACACACATATGAGAGTGAGTGGGATGAAGCAACAAGGATTTAAATGTAACAACAACAAGAACAAAAAAAAAATCAACATTTCTAACCCAAGCTGTCTTCATCTCTAACGTTTGAGGTTCTTGGTCTTTGAAGCAGATCTCTTTAGTAGGACAATAAAGAGGTCCTATCCAACACATAGACAATAGGATACAAGTTACAGTGTGATATGATACTGTGCAACTGTTCGATCGGTTTTACAACCTTGAGCAGTTGTCTTCATATGTCATCATTTTCAGAGACATCAAAGCCACATGATGAACCATGGGTGATCGGGCCTTCTGTTCTGCTAGCCCTCGTCTGTGGAATGCCCTCCCTGACCATCTCAGGGCTCCACAGACGACTGACACATTTAAAAAAGGACTTAAAACTTTCCTTTTTAGCAGAACCTATAACTCTAATTAACATTGCTGCTTTTTGGTCAGGCTTTTATATGGTTATTATTTTATTTTTTATTGATTCTTTTATCTGCTTTTACTTTGTAGCACTTTGAGATTTGATCCAAATGTAAAGTGCATTATAAATGAAATTATTATTATTATACCTTTTGGACCGACGACTAACTGGCGTTGGTTAACCCCAACGTAACGGATGATGTATGAGTAATAGCTGCTGCTGTTGAATTAAAGTTCTTTAATCACATATGGTTGAGCAAAAGTTGTCAGAAGAAGAATTCCAGTTCAAAGTTAAAGTTTATCTTCATTCCATCCATACCTATGCAACATATATTCAGATAAACGAAAGTGTGTGAATCAGGACCAGTGTGCTAAATGAGAGCAAATAAATGAATGGCATGTTGAATTAAACTGAATGCATCTCTGCAAAAAAATTTAACTTTCACTGCAAAATTATTTATCATTATTTTTGAGGGCATCACCCTCATACCTACTGGTCGCCACAAATGTAACATTATATAATGTTAATTTTAATGTCAAAAACAGCCTCTGGGCAACGACATGATTATCGTTGGCCACCACAGAGACAGCGACTTGTCTTGCAAGACAGCGACTTGTCTTGCCTTCCAACACTGATGCAAAGATTCTGAAAGCTAGAAGGCCAAGGTGTAAATTAAGAGCTTTGCCCAACATGATTGATTTGAAATTAGAATGGTTGATAATAATCTTTCCTTTATTTATCACATTTTACACAATACACCATCGTGAAATTTATCTCTACATTTAACCCATCCCTGAGTGGAGCAGTGGGCGGAGCCTGTGAAGCGCCCAGGGAGCTGAGGTTTCAGGGACCAACAGCTTGTTGCGTAAGGGGCTGGGATTGAACCCTGGTCTCCTGGTTGAGGGACGACTACTGTACCCACTGAGCTAAAGCCACCCCGAGATAAACCGGCACATAATATGACATCAACAATCACCCTTCTTGTTTTAACAAAAGAGGGATTCACTCGAAGTTCCGAAGGCTTCAGAGCAGCATTTTTTTTAACCCGGAGACTGCAGTAAATTCTGACCGGTCAAAACAAAGCTCTAATTTATATGAGCTCACTGGAAGCAGCCTGGAAGAAAAATGAAATTGACGGGAGAGAACAATTTGAAGCGCATGACGTCTCAAAGATAATTGTATTAAATCATGAAAATATAATTTTTTTACTCTGACAGTATATAGGCCAGCAGAGAGGATCTTTGTTGGCAACGATGGCCCACCGCCGCTGCACAGCGAGCTACCCGACTGAAAACTTTGACAGTTTTGTCGCACTCCCCTTCATGGGATCAATGTGACTGCTGAGTCAGGAAAATAAAAAAGTGCGAGCAGGTTTTAAACCTCATATCAATGACAGTTTTCGCTCAGGCTCAGCCCTTGATTATTCTGTACGCCGGATGAATACTAACGTTCAGACGGAGTACTTCTTCCGATCCTTAATCTTTACTTACAGCTCCAGGCATGCATGCGTTTCTTATTTAATCCTGCTTTTAAATTAAAGGGGTGCAAATTTGAATTTGAGTATTCAGGTCCACCGCTCCTGTAAAGATACGAGTGCAGAGATCTAATCACTCCCTATGTCATTTATTCGCCCGCTCAATGCCTTCATTCCGTTCTTATCATTTATGCAAAGCAGGGCTGATTGGCATTTGATAATAAATGACACAAAGGGACAGACTATCACACGTGGAAGGTCGCCACGAGTACATTTTACTTCTAATACTGGACAAAACATTCCATGGAATCTCACGCCGACTATTTTAATCAGGATCCATGATCCCGTCTAATCCACATGAAAGATCAAATTCTGTTTAATCCTCTCACTGTACACACACACACACACACATATAACATGTACACACAAGCACACACAGGAACAAGAGTGTTCTTGAGTGTGACAGTGTCAGATTTATGGTCCTCTAGCCATCTGCAGATAACTTTGATAACCCGATCGCAGCAGCAGACGACAATAACGTTACTTCTCGGAAGAAAACACGACTTCTTCCTGTATTTGTGTGTGTGTTTAGAAATTCAAAGAATAATGCAAAATAAAGAGTTTTTTTAGTTGAGTCTTGATGTCCATTAATAAATGGGCCGTGATGAACTCCAATTATTTATCTCCGGCTCCCCTAGACGCAGCAACTGAATGATTAAAGTGGTGTTTTGTAACACATATAATGCGCTGGTGGGTTAATAACAACTCAACACTGTACGCGACTAATTTCATTACAAACCACAGCGACATGCTGCTTCTGCTGAACCCAGCCCAAAGAACAGAGACGAGTGCCTTTAAATGTACTTGCGTCCGCCTCTTAAAGAACCGACTGTGATGAGATTTACGTTTGACCGAAGTGACTTTCTTTATTTCTTCACTTTATTATATCTTTATTATAAGTTCACATAGTAGTGATGTCACCCAGAGCACAAACAAAGCCAATACAACCACAGACACCTTCAAGACCTCTGCAGCTTGTACTATTACACGCGGCACTGCCGGCATCCTCCTCTTTCTGCTGTGCCAATTACTTCACTAATTACCGGCTATAGAGATCTACTCCTCTTTTAGGAGTAGAGTGCAAATACTCACACACACAAACTCATCCAGCCCTCCATCTCCCACCTTGTGTGTTTTCTTGAACTGCTATATATAAAACACAGGCTTTGAATGATCTGCTTTAATGTCGGCGGGACTACGGAGACAAGCTGACCGCGAGGAATTGTGGCAAGTCTTCCTTTTTCCTGTTTCTTAGAACACTTTTAGTTGCTTTGCATGCTCCTTCGGGTCTGTCAACATGAAAGGAGTGATAAAAGAAACTCAAAATGACCTACTTTGCATTCCTTCTTTGGCTTTTCCCTCTTTTAATTTGATCTTTTTTTGGATTTTCCACAAAAGAGTGCTAAAATGAAAATCTGCTCCTGGATGACGGCAGGGAAGTTCAAGCAGGATATTTCTGACTCTTGTGGAGATTTTTCTGATGCCTCCTGTCATCATTAACAACCGATTTAATTATATTCTTACCATTATAACCACTGACAAGGGAAATACGAATAACATTTATTACGTCTATACAATGACACATGTCAGTGGGCGGGATAAATGAGGGGGGGAAGTGAACATTTTTACCTTTAGTTGAATTGCTGTTATCAGGAAAAATTGCTATACAGCGTAAGGATAGAGTTTTTTAACAGAAGCCAACAAGTGAGGACTAGTGACTGGGTCAGAACATCTCCAGAGCTGTCTGTCTTGATGGTGGTTGCCAGTTTGCCATGGTTAGAGTTAAAGCTGGGCATGCACCATCCGATTTTAGATTTGTTGTTTTATACTAACCCAAACTTTATGAGTAAATCGTCTTCGGAGGGTCACAATTAGTGTTCACGCTTAAGGTGGCCATCCGTCCGGTTTTAGGCTGGGCAGTCCGGATTTGAAACACGGCGTCCGTCCAACGCTGTAGCCTTGAGACAGACACTCATTTGTCCTCCTTTTGAGATTATGGGGCTTGGTGGGTTGTTTTTATTCTTATTTTATTCCCAAAAAGCAACTCTGATTAGGCTAAAGAGTGAACAACAATAAGAATCATACAAATGTTTACTGTTGACATCGGCAGGTGAGCTCGCTAATGTAGCTGTTAGCAGCACATTGCATTGAGATATACTGCATGGTGCGTTCAATGTGTATTCAGTAACAACCAGTTCACAGCGAAGGAAAATTGTAACGTCATCATCATCAAGATGCGTTCAAATGTAATCTTGTTAATGTAGAATTTGGCAAGAAACTTCAATAAAGGCTTTTTGAATTAGCAATTTGTAGATGTTCTAATGCCAATATCAAATCGATATTAGAGAAGGAATCGTGATAAATGTTTACGCTAAAAGACATTGCCCTTCTTGGTGTTCCCCTTCTACACTATAATTAGAATGTTGTCCCTGCCCTCAATATTGTCACAATATGTAGATTGAGGTTAGCTAGCTACGTGACTTGACTATATAGAGTGTTAACTTGGTAGCTAGCACCCGTCAGAGAGTCAGGATTCTTTATTTTACCTCTTTCTTTTTGGGCAGTTGCCACCAGCCACAAACTGCAATTCCTACATAATGGCCACGCTATTTATGGTTCACATGACGCGCCAAGTCGCCTTGGTAACTCCGACACACAGTGAGAAAAAATTGCAACGTCTTAAAGCCGGAGTTGGAGAATTTTCTGACATTTCAGAAATCCATCCAATCATCTGACGGCCATCTTGGAGCCGCTGATTGGTTCTTGTTCCTCCCTTTGTAGACTGGACAACAAACGACGCCAACTGCAAGACGGTCGTGAAGCTCAAGATCGGGCCAAAAGGGGCTCAAATCCGACGTGTATGCCCAGCTTAACGAAGAAAAAACTGGTGAATAGCGACAGGGTCAGGGTTGTAAGACCTGCTCTTTTGTGGATGATTTAAAAAAGAGACTTGCTCTTTTGAGGATGATTGAAACGCATGGACAGGCCTGTTGTCCACCCGAGAGCAGCCTGAGTTCTGCTGCATTTGTCCGTGTGAGCGGCGGAACTGCTAAAGGTGAGCAGCTCACCTCTGCTTCATTAATAATCCAGCCTTTTCTGTCCTTTGGTTGGTATATTTATGAGCTACAAGCAGGTGGTCCTGCCGGAGAGGAAGAGGAGGACGGAAGAGAGGAAGTGAGTGAAGAGGCTGAAAGTGAGCGGGAAAGAAAATAGAAGAAGAAAAGGTCAGGAGATGGGGAGTAGAGGTATATTATGTGAAAAGCAAAAGATTCACATATAAGAAAATAAGAGCATGTGTGTTCTCTACTAAAAGACTATTGGTAACTTTTAACTTCAAAATGTCCATACAGGCGATATTAATGTGATTAAATTTGAAGGGACGCCAAAACTAAAGCTCTGGTGAAATGAAAGTAGGTTTGTTTGAAGAGAATTAATTTCAGGGAGGAACATCCTGTATTGACTTAGAGCCAATTTCTATAGAGAGGTGGAGAAGACTATAATAACTTTTTCACATGATGCAACACTCATTAATTATCCTAGCATCAACCACAAACCTTGTACTGTACTGAAACATTAATTAAAGGATAAATCACCGGTCTGGATAAAGTTTTACAACCCTAGGAACTAAAATCCTTTCTGTACATCTTGGACTTTAATGCAAAGCCTCACCTTCTAATGCCTTTTTTCCTCAAAAAAAAAAAAATTCTTTCTAGCTCCGTTTGGAAAATCCTTCAGCCCAGATGTTTCTACTCGACAAAAGCACACGGCACAATGAAATCTCGCTTTAATCCTAGAGATTAATGTCTTTAAATTCCGCATCTAGTCGTATAATCAAGTATTATCAGAACGTATATCACTCCAATCAAAGTCGGCAGGTTTTTTCTTATGGATATCTTATGGATATTTCCATTTTATCCTCCTCTTTCCCTCCACCTCAGGCTCCACCTCCACCTCCGCTCCACAACAGCAGGTGGTGGCGACTCATAACACTATAATGAGAAAATCATCACCCCATTTAGTCATCACGGGTGGACGGAGGGTACAAACAACTGACGGCATGAATTCCATGCAGCCTGATGGTGATGGACGAGAGTGGGTTTCTAGAAAAGTTCAGACCAAATGCAAACGTAAATCTCATCACTGCGTTCATGTGAGGTGGTTAGCTTTTAGATTTTGGCCTCATCATATCATGGCTGCCATGTTTTTGGGCAGCGGTCTATAAATATCATAAATAGCCAGAATATTGCAGAAGCGTCATCACCGCCGCAAATCCTTCGTGTTAACGGGATACCTCACTATTTAATGGATCGTTTCCAAACTTTATACCACCAAGGAAGAACTGGATTGATTTTGGGAACTGTTCAAATGTTCTCGGGCCATAATTTCTCAACCGTTGGACCGATTTAGTACGAGTTTGGTGCGTATGAATGGACTGGTGGAGATTCTTCTTGTATATTATTCATATTTGAATCACTAAGGGTTCATTTTTTAGGTTGAGAAACACCGTTTTCCCGACATAACTCAAAAACTAAACTTTGTACCCTCATAGATCGTAGTTATTTTTCGTTTTGACTTCACATTTAAGTTGAGGAATAACTTGTAAAACGCAGAGGTTTCTGATCTTTTTCGGGGACGTACCCGAAAAAAAGTCCAGATTAAGTAAGACTACGCTGTCGGTGTATTTGCTTGAAAAAAACATGCAGCTGATATGTCATTAAACAGATAACCTAAGCAAAGGCTACTGGTAGGTCAAATCTTTGAGAGACGATTCATTAGTGAGACTATTTAGGGAAAGAAAATGGAGTAGGAACTTTAATGAAAAGAAAATAGATGGAATGAACAAAGGTCAGAGGAATCAAAGTAGATGAAGAGAGAGAGGAAGAATCAAATGGACAAACAGTTATTTCCTACTGTTGATCTGCTTTCATGTCATCCTCATGTTTTGTAATTTCTAAACAAAACAAAACCTGGAAATCTATTCATCTCTCTATGTAGCGGACGGGAAAAAGTGTATATATCCTCACCTCTCATTTTTTCCTGGCTGTAATCGATGAGCTCTGGCATCTGACTTTTGAGCCCCCGAGCTTTCGTGCCTCTGGTTTTAACTGATTACACTTGGTGCGATGCCCCCACCACAGAAAGTCAGAGTAAAGCAGAGAGGAATGAGCAAAGATCCTCTCCTCACAATAAGTTATATCTCCGAAATCAGGTTGATTTTGGTTGACAAGAGGTGAGGGATGGCAGGTGATGGAGGATGGAGGATGAGAAACACAGTGCGAACGCTGAAAAGCAATAAGAAGGACTGAAAATATGACAGTTTCAGTTGTTTAGAATGTTGGATGTTGACAGGAACAAAATTAATCGCAGCTCTGAGGACTTCAACTTTACAAACGTGGTGGTAAACACACAGCAGCAAAGATTCCTCATCTGTGGGGTTTTACGGTCTCCTCCAAAGCTCAATATGGAGAAATGTAAAAACACAGTGAGTAATGTACATAAATTCAACCACCACTTCTGGCGCCGGGCCCAAGCCTGGATAATGTGTGTGGCTGCGTCAGGGAGGGCCTCCATTGGGAAAACCTATGCTAAATTAAAATGTGGAACTGGATTTCCAAACTGGAACCATTAGGACACGGGTTAACAAATACCATCACTTGTAGCCAGCAGGGTAGCGGTGGTAACCATGGACGGAAACAGATGACCGGCTATGGCGATCCTGAACGTGAACAGCCATAAGACAAAGAAGAAGAACGTACAGAAACCTGTTTATTCCCCCTTTAGAGCCGCACTTGGGCTGTTCAGCCTAACAGTGGGTTTAAATATTTAACAGTTCCTGCAACTGGAACGAAATTAAAATGGTTCCGACTCACTCTACCTCATCCCGTGTCGCTCTACTTCCTTCGCGCGTGATCATCGACTCGGCCTCTCTGTTGGCCAAAAGCAACTTTACGCAGTTGTCAGAACAGAAAAATACACAGAAAAAAAAGCCGAGCGCGTTCGGGTCGGAGGAGCGTCACAAAGATGCAATAATGGCTGCTATTGTCAGTGTGTTTGTGTTGAGTGTTATTTAATGTGCACGCACGCACACACACAAACACACTCACACACACACCATCACACACACACACAAAGGAAAACCCTCAGGGATGTGATGTCGCTGTCTGAAATAAAAGAAGTGGCGATGTAGGCTGGGAGTGTAACAACGACAGAAACTGTCAAACTGCGTGTGTTTTTGTGTGTGTGTCTTTGTGTGTGTATGTGTGTGTTTGTGTGGGTGTCCTGGTTTGCCCAGTTACCATCCTGATAAAGGAGTAACTGCTTTTGTCTGCCTCCAGCAGTAAACACACTTTGAGAAACATTATCCATCTCACCGTGAATGCTTATTGGCTATTGTGTGCGTGTGTTCAAATCTGCAAGTGCATGAGTATGTGTGTGTGTGTGTGTGTGTGTATGTGTGTGTGCAAGTGTATGTGTGTGTGCAAGTGTGTGTGTGTGTACGTGAGTGTGTTTCCGTGTTCCCTCAAGAAGATGAGTGCAGAAATATTCATAGCGGCACTGTACAGTGAAAACGCTCATCTTGCTTTCACACACACACACACACACACACACACACACACACACACACACACACACACACACACACACACACACACACACACACACACACACACACAATGTACAGCATTAAAAGTCTGTTTTTCTAAAACGGTCCATTTGTCCAAATCACAAAGAAAATAATTTCTTTCAGTTTTCTGTCCTGAGGCAAATACTTTCAGCGTCTCGTCTTTGCAAAAGTACAGCATTATGTTTATTTATTCATCACTAAAAAACAGTTTCGTTGTGGAAAAGCTGACAGTTAAAAAAACTTGTGACTTTTCGTGTCATCTTATTCTTACTATGGCACCTGCTAATCATAATAATAACTATTAGCATTGCTGAAATAAGTTTTATGATAATATATTTACAATACTGTATGATTTTAGAAGTACGTACCTTTACATGTGTAATGTTAAACGTAGTTTTATTGATTTCAAAATTATTATTTTGCGTGAGAAGTAACTTGCTTGTTTTGAGTCAATGATATCTGGAATCCCGATTTCTATTTTATTACAGCTACTCATCCCGAAAGTGCACTTGACTTTGTGCCAGGAACAGCAGCCAATGACCTCCACTCAAATGAAAATGTTGGTTTTCAGGCGGGGCTTGTTACCACAAACATTTACTCCAGCTCTGTGTCTGTCCTGCCGTAACACTGCCTCGATATCCCGGCCCAGAGAGTCTCATCTCATTTTAAAAAAAGGAGAAAAAAAAAGGGTTCAGAGAGAGCTTTTCATTTCTTTTTCAGTGGGTTGTTTTTTTCTGCTGCATAATTTAAGACTATGAAATTCCGTCTCTCCATCATTCCTGCTCCTGCAGGTCCTTCTTTAGATGATTACAACGGAGGACTAACTAATAACACTGCACACTCACTCCGTCTCTTGCTTCGTTTCTTCCCTATTCTCACTTTTCCACACTTAGTTGGTTTAATTTGCCGTTTCAATCTTTGACTTCCCCTCCTAAACTAATGATGCCATACTTTATTTCCCAGCACTCTGTCATTCATGCTGCATATTCATTTCTTGCTTTCATGATGTGGGCTGTCACTGAGTTATAAACTGTTCTCATCAGCCGGCGACGTCCATTCCATGATGCAGCTGACACACCTTCAATAATTACCTTCAGTCCGTCTGCCGTCTTTTTTAAATGAGTCACTCTGTACTTCTAGTTTCTTCAAGCTGCTGCTAATTGTGTCCGTCCACCTCTTTCACGTCTTCACAGAGTCACCAACGTCATTGTTCGTCAGTCCTGTAATTCATCAGCCACCACCACCTCCACCAGTGTCTGGATACCCTTGAATCCGGATCTCCATGAAGTCCAAGATGGACTAAATCCTCTCAGAACCATGGTTAATCATCAGTCCCCCATTCCTCTTCACATTGGATACCAATGAATGCACAAAGACCCATGGATGGAGCCTGTATCTTTAAAGTATCTGATAATACATCCGTTGTAGTTCTATCGAACGGTGACAGCATTCCGTCGGCCCGTCGCTCTGAGATAGAAAACTTTGTGCGGTGGTGAAAAAACAACCATCAACCATCTTGTGTTGAATGTAGGGGAAAACTGAGGAAATGGTGTTTGACCCAAAGAAAGTGAGTGACCACAGGTCTGAGGCCATTAATAATGTCCACGTCACCCAGGTCTGCTTTTATAAATATCTAGGGTCCAACACTTTCAGCCGGAAGGTGTATGCTGGAACTTTCTGCTCTGAACTCAAACAGCGTTTGCACTTTCCACGCAGACTCAAGGTCTACGGAGCGGAGCAGGAGGTCATGCTGCGGTTCTGACGGGGTGTTATGGAGAGTATTATTAGATACGGCATAAAAGCCCGGTACGGCAGCTTGACAGTACAGTTGAGGTCACAGGTTTTTGCGTCTGGTGCAGACTGCTATGAAGATCATGGGGGATAAAGAGAAAAAGAAGACACCCATCCCTCCAGGTGATCTACGAGAATTCTGTTATCAGACAGGCTCAGAAAATCGTGTCCAACTCAACTCACATTCTCCACCCAGAGCTCCAACTCTTAACTTCCGGCAGGAAATTAAGGGTCCCCACGTACAGCGTGATGCGCTACAAACATTCTTTCCTGCCCAGGCCTGTTAAGTTCTTCGACAAATCCTAGGTCCAGTCCAGCCAACCTCCACCGAGGTGCATGGGCTTGTGTGATGTCATGAATGGAGCAGGTATTGTGATATTGGTTTCAGTGAATGTATACTTGCTTGTATTTCTGTTAAACTGTAGTTGGGCGGAGTCCAGAACAAATTTCCCTTATCACTATCTGGTTTAACTATTTCCATTAGCCACTTCTTCAGATTCCACAGATCAACAGAAACCTTTGGAGATAAAGCGCCCCCTAGTGTCAGACAGATACAAACAACCTTTCCCAAAATCATTCCAGTTCTTCCCCATACTGAGGTCAATGTGGGTATAAATTTGAAAATAATCCACAAATAGTTTTTGACTTATCGCGCTAACATGAAGGATTTGCAGTGATGGCAGTAACGATGATGACGATTCAATTATATCCCAAACGTGGTTAATATTGTCAAATTATTTAAATTAGTAAAGATCTCATTAAAACTTAAGTAAGCACATATGATCACATGTCATGATCACAATCAAGTTTTAAAATCTTTATTAGTTATATACTGCTGAAAAGACAGAAAATAAAGGCCAACCTTTCACATAATTACAGGCTATAGTAAAAGTGAAATGATGGCGAGTCATATTTATACCTTCAGAAGTTTCTAAACAGAGGGATATGTATTTTAATAAAACATTTTGTCAAGCATTGTTATGTTGTTTTGATCCTCGAACAAATTACATTCGGAAATAGAAGAAAATTCAATCACGGAAATCCTCAGTCGTGCCACTGAGGCCTTGATCAGACTGCCAACCCAAATATTTCTATTTCCATTTCAAAAGATTTATTTTGATCCCGTTTGATATGCAATTCCAGTCACATTTCTGCCAATGGGTTTATGAAAAATTGCTTCAATCTGACTTTTACTTTAGCCGCAAAGAAATAAAACAAATAAAATGTGTGGTGAAGGAGGTGCACCAGAGCAGCTGGTAATGATGACATCACCATGGAAACCCCTGCTTAGAGGGGTGACACATCATCACACCTCCTATTTCTATCTTCATACTCATCACTCTGTCTGACACTCTCTTCTCCTCCAGAACTTCACATACTCCTCCTTCGGGATCAGTCCTACTCCATTTCTGCTCCAAACTACACCAAAATGAAATAGTCTGTGCCCTTCCCCAATGCTTCCGGCGTTTTTGCCTTTCCAGCCGGTCTCTTGGACACACAGGATATCCACCTTCCTTCTCTCCATCATATGAACCAATTCGCTCTTTTTCCCGCCATTGTGCCAAAATTTAAAGTTCTTACTACCACCCCCAAACTTACGCCATGGTACGTCCCAGTCAGGACCTCAAGGCAACTATGCTCTCGTCAATAAGAACGAAGTCTCTGCGATCTCAGGAGGTATCATCATGTGACTGGACATCATGTATCCCTGTTGTTGTATATGTCAACACGATCCCTCCGTTCTACCCACTCATACCGCCTCCTCCTTCCCCGGACTAAGCTCAGCACCATGGGTGATCGGGCCTTCCGTTCTGCTGCCCCTCGTCTGTGGAATGCCCTCCCTGACCATCTCAGGGCTCCACAGACGACTGACACATTTAAAAAAGGACTTAAAACTTTCCTTTTTAGCAGAACCTATAACTTTTAATTAACATTGCTGCTTTTTGGTCATGTTTTTATATAGTTATTATTTTATTTTTTTTATTGATGCTTTTATCTGCTTTTACTTTGAGATTTGATCCAAATGTAAAGTGCATTATGAATTAACTGTATTATTATTATTATTATTATGTAGTCTGAGCTCCAATTTCTTTCATACTCTGAAGAAGGCCCCTAGGCTGAAACGTTAGCGTTTTGATATGACAAGGCCAAGGTAAAGCGATGCAACTGAGATTAGTCAACTTGGACTGGAACGTTTGTGCCCCCCTTTGAGATCCCCCCCCAAAGATCTTATAACACCATTTAGCCGCTTGCAAATAGCACAGAGAATCCGTCTTGCCTGTCTTTTATTCTTCAGCCGTGTTGCCGAATAGTTGCAACGTCTTGCGTTATGAAAAGTGCCGGTGGGTATTTCAGATTAGAGCCATCGCACCGCATGACCCCAGACCAAAGGGCCTAAGAGAAGGGAGGGGGATTCGTCGTGATGGATTTCTTGTCTTTGACGATAAATTGCACATTTTTAATGGGCAGCCACTGCTCTGTTGTACTTTTGTGTCCCTGCAGAAGCTCCTGCCAGACACATTGAGTACTGATGAGAAATGTGTTTTATTTCTCTCTGTCTCAAGGTCACTTTCTAGGGAATTATATTTGTGCCAGATTGTTAAGTCAGGTTTTTACTCATCACTCCATCCAGGGGGATTCATGTAAAAGAAGCACTTTAAATGAGCCACATAGTTGTTTTGCTTTTTTACCGTGTAGGTTTTAGTATATTTGCGCCTCAATCACTTCCATTCTAATTTGAGCATCTATAGTTTCTTATTTTCCTCCTTTTTCATAATTACGTCCGCATCTCTCTTGCTGTCTTTATGGTTCTACTTGTGATTCCTCTCACGTGTCATCCTTGACAGGGTTTGAAGGATATTTCTGGCTTTGTAGCTACTGTATTCCCATCAGTTCACATCACAGATTTCTTTATCAGCCCTCTTTTCCTATTTATACGCAGCTCTTCTGCGTTATTTACGTGCCATTGTCTTTTCCCACTGTGACGACTGATGAAAAAACATTTCGACATTTTTTTTCTGGGCCATTTCTGTTTCTGTCTTGTTTGATTCTTTCTTTTGATCAACATTGCATCGCAGACAACTCTTTGTATATAGGGATTTCTTTTACTTCGTTTTTTGAACGTATGTCTCGGCTCTGTTGATGATTTTTGCTGTGTGTCGTCTGTTTTTAGACCCGGTCGTTTGAGCCGTAGGTATGGACGGGAGGAAGTCAGAGACGTGACAGAAATACGATTTGCTTGCTAAAAGAGAGCTGCAGTCTCCGAAGGTGAAGGGGTGTCAAGGATGAAGTGCTGCATTAAACCTACAAAGTCTCACCATCGTCAATGACAGCCAGGGGAAAAAACTGTCATAAGGTGGGTTTACACGGGAAACTTTTCTCTTATCTGAATTAAACCTTTCTGAAATGAAATGTCGGTCACCTGTTTACGTGATCTGTGATCTTTTCCGACCTGATGTTTACACGCATTGACTCATCCAATCGGAAACAGCTTTCGGACACGTGCAGACGATCCACACTCCCGTTCATAAGGTGGCGATAATGCTACGATGAGCTGGGCGCCAACTGCCAACAAGCACCCAGAAGAAGAATAAGTGGAAGTGACTTTTCGTCCATCTAACAGTTCACTATGTTGAACTTTTTTCAAAGTTGCGATGAGTAAATGACTTTCCGATGTAGACCGGTACTGTTTCGAAGTCGCCATGTTTAAAACGCATAGCTTTGCTGAAAAACCCCGACATAACATTACGTCACGACGCTGGGCATGATCAGATACAATCAAACACAGAGCTTTCAGAAACAGCGTTAACATGCAGTGACTGTTAATCGGAAAGGTTTTCCTGAAAGGACTTAGACTACCTCATTGCAAAGGAATGAAATCTCATTCAGACAAGGGCGTTTTCTTTCGGAAAAGGAGTGTTTACAAGCAGGATTTTCTTTAGGATTAGGCGCCTTTTCCGAATCGATTCAGAATTACGCTGTCCACTTAAAGCCACCTACTGCTGTGGAAGTTCATTTGCTGTTACATTTACCCTGGGAGATTGTTTTCTGCTTACGATGGTATTCAAGGTTTAAAATCTCTTTGATATTAATTACGCAAGGAGGGCTGTTTAAGTTTTACAGCCATTCCGGCAGCTATTCTATAATTGTAAAAAAAATGAATACCAAATGTCTACTTCCTCCGTGCTCCGCAACCCACCTAAAAAGCTGGACACAGAGGTCTGATTTAAAACTATGAACCAAACATTAAAACTGGAATGACTCTTACATAAGATTATTAAAGATGCTGCTCGGTGCCACTGTTAAAAGTTAATTTTCATAAAGACTTCTGGATAGAGGAGTTGTAGATGAATATTAGTGTCCAATGACTTAAATCTGTCTTGACACTGTTATTAATCTTTACATTTGTAGCCAATTATCTGATAGGGATGGGAGGAATCAAATAATTGAGCTTTTAAAACGAGATGACACACACAGGGGTTTTGGCAGAGGGACAGAAATATTTATACTGCTTTCTATTTCTATCAGCTATTGTCATCTTTTTCGACCAATTTAATCGGAAGCCTGCAGAGCTGGACTTCAAACACTTTGGCGGTCCAAGGCTTGATATTCAAACATGGGCAGAGGAAAACATTTTGGACCTTGCCACAAAGGAATCGTGATTAGTTTTGCAATTCCATTGCCATTGGGTGTGAGTGACATGAAATCATTCATATGGAGCAACAAAGAAGTTCAAGTTGAAGTGGAGAAAGGAATGACGCAAAGAGGCAACATTAATCTATAAGTCAACACAGCAGCTGCAAAAATAAACTAGAGAAAGACACAGCCGTCCCTTAGGTTTAGGAAAGATGTAAGCAGATTCCTCAGTTTAATGTCTGAGGTATTGCCAACCTCTTAATCTACCGACAACTCCAACAAACTCTCTGAGCATCTCTCAAATACTCTGTAGCAGCTCTTCTCCTGCACCTTCCACTTCAGCGCCTCTGTTCAGCCCACTGAGTCTTCGGCTCCAACCCCAAGTGAACATCAAAGTAACTCTTGAAACTGATTCCCAAGCTGCAGCCCAGAGAAAGATCAAAGGAATCAAATGATCAAAGGCAGCAATAGCCACCTTGTGACGCCACCACTCCAAACAGCTTTGAACAAACAGATTTGATTTCATTTTAAATGCTGAAAGGCAGGTAATGTCACCAACTCCACTGTTTACCAACGTGGATGCACAGAGGTGGATCTCCAATGGGTGGAGATGCATGAATCCACGACCTCAGACAAAAATACAAGGACTGAGATAACGATGGTTACGCAATGAAATAATAGCTCACAAAATGAGACAAATTGTTTTTCTACATGATGTATTTCTGCGTTATTACATTGTAATGGCAAAAATTGCAACTATGTTGATCCTCTAGAAATTAAATATGATCTTTATGTCCAAAGTATGGGACTCTGACTGCATTTAAAAAAAATGTTTCATAAAGATCATAATCTACAAACATTGAGCACATGTGGTCTGAAGCCCTGTGTGACACTCAGAGTGGTAGAAACTCATTCCATTATAGCCTAAACAGGACAAATACGTTTTCCTGGAGTCTATGGGTGTTTACACACACAGAAACACACACTGACATACACACACACACACACAAAGAAAAGTCTGGACTGCATCAGCAAGGAAAGAAAATCAGATTTTCTTGTATTCAATTTTAAAGTAAATCCACCCGTTCTCCTTTGATCTAAATCTCCTTTATCACAAACATGGAGATAATCCAGTCTTCTTCTTCTTATTACTGTTTTCATTATAACAGAACTCACAGAGATACTAATCTGATTCTGATGGCGGCTATTTTCTGCCTGAGAGAGATTGTGCATCTTGTATTCAAGCATAATGAACCGTATGTATGGTTTTCATACAGATACAACAAGATACAAACTCAAATAAACGCAAAGAAGTTTAGATGGCAGCTCTCGTGTGTTTAAAGTGTCGATGATAATTAAAGTGTGGTAATGTAACGTTACGGATCCATATTCAGTAACTCAACAAACAGTTTATTTCACAAATAATCCAGTAGCAGCTCCTCAAAGTATGCCAGTGCTAATATCTCCTATACGACACTTTCTGGAATGCGTCAAACAAATTCACGCACACGAGATGTGCACAACCGTAAAGTTAGCAACACGAAAGGCAGATAAAGCATTCATGTTCTATGGAGATCCTCCAGGAAAGAGAAAACATGAAGACCCAACTTGTGAAACCGTTGAGAGTTAAATAGGTGGGGTCTGTGCAGCGCAAAGACTTTGAACTCAGCAGGCGATAGCTCGGCTTGGACAAGTCCGATTTGTTCGGCTTTACAGCTTCCCCCACCTCCACCTAAATCTCGTAATTTCTCACGACCGTGAAGGAGCTAGCACTCCAATGTGGCACTGTTGCCCCAGTTTACCCCTCCACACTTTCACAAGTCATTTCTTCATGTTTTCTCTTCATTTGTGGAGAGTTCTCACACTCTGTGGCTTTTCTTGTACCAAGTAGAACTTCTAAATAGATCTATCTAAAGGAACTTTAGTACTTATTTGCACTTGTGATCCCTAAATTGAATTGAAATTAACATTTTTTCTACGCATTGATGTACAAATAATTCTCACTTTGATCATAAAGAAAAGCTACAATCACTAAAAGAAAAATTCTGACTCAGAGTAGAAGGAACATAAATTGTGGTAAACAGTGTATCAAACTGAGGCTGACTTCCTGTCTTCATGACTTCCTGCCTTGCACCATCTTTCCCTAATGTTTCTTGCTTCACATCCACACTCAACTCTTTGCTGACCCACTTTAGAATCAGTCTCTTCTTCATCTACCTTCTTCCTTCTGCCTGCATTTCATTATCCGCCTCCTTCACCTCCAGCTCTCGTCTTCATTTCCCGTTATTTATTTCCATTCTGTGGTTCATTGATCTACTTTTTCCATCTATTCCTCACCTAAATTTCCTCCACGCTCCTTCACAGCCGCTATATTTTTTATTATTGTCTCTCAGGTTTAAGTCTCGTCTCCCAGCAGAGTCTTATTTGTATTCTGAGTCCAAAATAAAACCATTCGGCGAGGATACGTCCACCTGCTGTGGGACACATTTCATATTTCCAGGGTTTGGATCAGTTCTTTCTTCTAACTGTTTGATTAATACCTCTGCTGAAACCTCAGCTGAGAGGATTGTCGGTACCTCGAAGAGCCAGATTTCAAAGAGCAAAGCGAGTGTTGATTCAGGATTTTTAATGAAGCCAGCCTAATGACAAAATGTATTATTATTTAGTAAGTCAATTAGCAATACCTCTATATGCAATAAAGAACTCAGACTTACCACAGATGTAAAAATGACAACAAGTATGTCAGGAGAACTCAGATGGGTTCAGCATTAAAGAAAATATCAATGAACTATTATCATAGCAAATATCATTACATGGAAAAAATGATGTAACCGACCTCCAGCGCCCCAGAATGGCTGCTAGAGGTCACCATTTCAAAGTTTTTGGAAAGACTGACGGATTTTGTACATCATTGTTGGAAGTAACGGGAGAGATGGTGTTGACTTAAGTGATGCTGTGGCTCTTTAATAATTATATCCACAAAAAGACCTTAATACGACAAAGGACTGGGTTAATTGTGGGAAAAGGTTGATTCTATTTTTCTTCCACTAGGGGCAGCTTTATCTCCAAAAGTTTTCGGACCATCATTTCTCTACCGTTGGTTTTGTTTGGTTTAGTCCAAATTTGGTTCAAAGGGTCAACTCGAGATCTGTCTTCTATGCATCCTATATGTAAAATATATGTGGGTGTGTGTGTGTGTGTGCCGCATATTTTACTCACTTTTATACCAAAATAAAGAACTCTCTTTTTCAGATATAACTTCTTAACCTATGGTTTCGATTTAGTCCACACAAGTACCACGAAGAAGAATCGAAAAAATACCGTATGTCGGTATTAACTTTCTAAAGCGTGGATCAAATTTAGTGCAAATTTGGTAAATCAGTCTCAGATCAAGGAGACCCATGTTGTATATATATCATATTTTACTCTAATAGGTCATATTTTACTCACTACTAGTGAAGCTTTTCTTTGAAGTAGTGGGGATAGCTCACATGACATACGGGATTTATTAGTTTCGGGGGATCTACCATTGCTGTTGGGGACGCCAGCATAGGCCTAGTTTATCGGATCTGCATTCATGTTAGGGCGAACAGAGAGAGAGGGAAAGAACGAGAGGGGCAAATTACCCAGAGACCCCAAACAAGAACAAACAATTCATCCTCCCCTTTAACTTCATTAACGACAAACATAGTTTTCTTTGATATATTGTCAGATATTCATGAAATGCATAGCAACAGGGCTCTCAACATTTGCCAGCAAACACACACACACACACACCACACCAACACACACACACAAACTCAAAATGCTACTGTTAAATATTGAGAGTACTTCATTCATATTTTTCTAAGAACAAGGAAAAGAGAAAAAGGACAAATTAAATGAGAATGGACTCATCTGAACTCATCTATGTGTGTGTTTATGTGTGTGTGTGTGTGTTTGTTTGAGATAGAGGGAAAAACAGAAAAGGCTAAAGGCCTGTCTGGGGAGTAAGCCGGCATGCTGCTGATAAAATGCACATACCAACACACACCAATGACAAAGTCGGTTGGTTTAAAGTTTCACGTCTTTTTTGCGACTGATTTACTGGCTGTTTGCCTTGTTGTCAGATTATCCTCAATCAATGGCATCTAAATTAACCTTATATGTCTTTGTGTGCGTGTGTGTGTGTGTGTGTGTGTGTGTGTATGTGTGTGTGTGTGTGTGTGTGGGAGAGAGAGATAACAGCAGCATGCAGACTGGTTGAGTAAAGGACAGAGAGAAGAAGTGTGGGATAGGGGCTTGTGTTTCCATCAAAGTATCGAGTGTTTGTATCTGAGTGTGTGTGTGTGTGAAAGTCCACGTGCGTGAAAGTGCACGTCTGTGTTGTAGAGGAACTGATAGACATTTACACTTTTTCAATCTGAGGCTGCAGAGAAGAACTAAAACAAATGGTCCTCTCAACATAGATTGTTTCGTCAACTCAAAGAGAAACGCACACACACACACACACACACACACACACACACACACACACACACACACACACACACATACACACCATTAGCAAAAGGGACACCCAAAAGCACCATCAATTGCTGGCGGCCAGCTTACCCCAAACCCCCACAAGTTAATTTGATTTAAAATTAGGAAAATCCAACAATTGATTGTCAAGGCCATTAGTTGGGCTCCTGGGAGCCACAGTGAGAATCTGCATGCAGGTGAAAGAAGGCGACACACTCTAGTCAAATAATCCAAGTTTTGTTTAGTTGTTTGTGGAATATTTGGTTTTTAAATGTTCCAACATACACACACACAGACTCTCCAGAACATAGCTCTACAAAAGAGGAACAGGCAGTGATCCAAATTAAGATTGAAAATTGAAAATGAGTACATAAACGTATAAACGTATAATTCAAAAGTTAAATAAAAGTTAAACAATTGTCTATATCTGCAAAGTGTATAAAACTAGATGTGTGTACCGATTTGTACGGTGAAAATTCTTTGGATTCAACAAAGAGCGTAACTATCAGCACGCCATCAAGAAATGCAGTAAAACCAACGGCGCCGCGACTTGCAGAACCCGACGCTGTGTGCGTGAGTGATGATGAAAAGTCAAACGTCTTTGATAGCTGAAGATGTCTCCAATCATCAACCCACACATCTTCTAAATTCAAGACTTTCCCGTTATCTCAGAAGGAACTGGATAATCAAGGAAAAATACAATTTTGGGTCATTTTGCTGGATATAAAAAAGCAAGGAAACGCAGAAACCGTGGGGGTGAAGTTTGCCCGAAAATTAACCTTCCAGCTTCCTCTTAAGGACATCAGGGAGCCGATCAGGTTAGCTATCAGCCATCTGTGAAACAGCAGGTAGGTTGCAGAACTCACCAGCACCTTTTCTTGCTGCATCGGCCGCTAAATATGACTTCTGGATCGGAAAATTACCTCCAGTCATTGGACAGTAAACAGCCATCTGGCAGGAAGTACTTGAAAAACTTTCTTTTGCCTGATCTGCATCATCATTTGCCCTTTTTTTATGTATTTTCTCAAATCAGAACCTTTACATCCTTAGGGGATTTAGTCCGGTTCTAGGTGTTTTACCAAATCTTCCCTCAACTCTCTCATAAAACAGAAAAAAAATAATAATAAAGTTTTTAAACCTTTCTCTTGCGTATTCCTCACGGCCTGAAACTCATTTCATCTGCTGTTGACGCTAAACCTAATCATCTCTGCAACAAACCTGGAAACAATAACATGGCCGTTAACTTTTGCCATCGATTTGTTCTCGAAAATAATTTAAGGATCCATTTCAATGTTCTTGTGACCAGCCGTGGGGAAATAAGAAATTAGAAAAGCCATTGTCGGTGACTTTACCTCATAAGTTCTCTGTATTCCCCCAGTATTTATATAGTGACAGGACAAGATACCAACACAAAAAGGAAGCTAAATCAACACCGAGCCTATTCTTAATGCAGAAAAAAATCAAATCTGAACCAAATTTTGAAAAGTCATAGCTTGAAAAGTGGGTTTCTGCAATGCCAAATGCTGCTGGAGGCTTTATCCTGATGTGATCACCCCGTCCTGTCGCAGCAGAGGAAAGGCAGTGATAAGGTTGTGATATTGTCTGACCTGTCAGACGGACGCTTCTGTTCAGGTAGACGCCTGCTCAGGTTGGGTTTTAATCAAACTGCTGTTGACTGACTGACGGGCCAGAGATGAAGCTCGGGACGTTGGCAAACTTACGTTTCGATCAGCTGTCATCGTCTGGCTGTCGCTCTGGTAGTACGACACACTGATAGTGCCCCGCCGCTTTCGGTCCGTGTATTACTTTTATATCCTTTTTGACATTGAATGCGGGGTATATTATTGGGCGGGACCGGTGCGGTTTCGGTAACCCGTCTCTCTCCGGATTAACCTCCATGACCTCAAACAATTAAACTCCATTAAGGCTTAATTTCTTTGCTTTAACTTTCATCTAGGGCTGAAATCCCCGTCTGGTGGTAATGGAGACGTAATGGGAATGTCTGGACGGCTCCTGCCGTCCAGCAGGCAGACAGCACCAAAGGTAGAAAGAGAGGGAAATTGAACATCTGTATTAATGTGAGACAGACCCATCCGAGGACGGGGTCGACAATCCGTGTCCTTCTGGTGCCGGTGACGACCGTGGGTAAATGGGGACGGTATCATGAGGAAGGGCGTCCGCTGTAAAATGTAAACCAAATCGATATGCGGAACACGAAATTGATTTCCAAACTGGACGCCACTGATACTGTTAGCCAGGAGAATGACGGACTGTGAGTGGAAACCGATGGAACAGCCGAAAGACAATGAAGAAGAAGTAGTAATGCAAGACGGAAAGGTGGGACGGGTGAGTGAACGGAACACATCTGGAAGACTTAAAACAGCTGGCAGCATTTATCAGCTAACCCAAGGAAGAATAAAATCAATACAAAATGTCAAATGAAAGAGACGGAGCAACATCAAGGAGCTCCTTAGCTGCCACCCAGGTATCTGTGTTTATGTAAATAAGGTCTAAAGAATAACTTTCTCTCTCTCGCTCTCTCTCTCTCTCTACCTTTCTCTCTCTCTCTACCTTTCTCTCTCTCTCTACCTTTCTTTCTCTCGCTCCCTCCCTCCCTCCTGGCTGTCCTTGCCTCATGCAGATGTTGGTTCTGGATCATGACTCCCCTGAGGTGTTCTCATGGCTCATTGCTCACTCGTATTTTCCGATCGGAAAATATCTGTACTTTTTGTGACTGCAGTTTGGATTTACTCTGACCTTTAATTTTAAGATCAGTCTTCTCCCAGGCCACCGCGGCGGAGATGTAAAACGGGACCAGATCCTACTCTATGACACTTAAAATGTCGTCCTACCTCCTCATATGGCCATTCCGTTTTTAGTTTTAAAGTTTTAAAACCAGAAAAAGCAGTTTATCTTAAGTGCTCTTACTATGAAGGATTACAGTGGAAGTAGAGTTGGTCGGCATTGTGTATGAGTTCTGACTTGTCCTCCTGCAGGTGTGTTTCTTGAATTAATTGTACGACATTTCGCAGTGAAAATAAAAGTTTGTGAACGTCTTTCAGTCCATTTCATGTTTCATCTTGACTTAGTTAATCAAGAGACGCTTATGGATTGTGGAACAGTAAATCATCTTGTGGGTCCAAAATGTAATCGATCGGCGCACCTCTAGTTAAAAGGAGATATAAAGTGCTTTCTCTGAACAAACATTGAAAAAATATTTTTTATTTTCAGCTGAAAGTACTTAAAAAAAAAAAACCCTGCTTATGAATATTATATTCCATTTACTCAAAGAGATACACCTGAATACCGCCTCAATTCAATTACAGGGAAACTCTCAATACTTAAAAAATCTTTGGACCGCATGCATAAAAATTGGGATAAACAACAACAGCTCTTTGTATTTAAATTAATATTAAAACCGACAAATCACCAAGGAATCAGCACAGAACTTGTGACGTTTTAAGTGTAATAATATTGCATTATTCTCTCTGGAGACACTTCAAAGGCACAAACAGCATCACAGACAGAACAGATGAAAGTTAATGTAAGCAAATGTTAGAGAGCCACACCCTCCAGCAGCATCGCATTCAGCTTTGAGATACCATCGTCTTCATCCTGACCTGTGCTCATCACCGTCACCTTCTGCTGCAATTGCAGCTTCGAACGACTCCAGTTCAATGGAGCTAACTTCTAATTGCCATCTTGTTAGAAAGAGGATTACGAGAGCAGTTGGAGTCTCCGGCGAGCTAAAGACAGATTATACCGGACATCGTTGCGAGGGGGAGGAGGGATGAAGAAATACGCGACTGCCGGAGAGCTTAATTTGTTCTACGGATCCTCGTATGCATGAACGTGTCACAAATCCTCCTAATGAGGAGGACCAGAAGCAGGGAGAGACGTGCTGAGAGGAAGGAGAATGAATAGGATAGGAGAAAAGAGAGAGAGAAAAACAGATGGATAAGAGGATGGAAGACCAGATGAGGAGTCGGTGGGAGGACAGAAAAAGGACGAAGACATGGAGGTGAGGAGAGGGAAAAATGTGTGATTGAGAGAAAGCAGATGAAATGGTTTCGGATGAAGAAAAAAAGAGTGCGAGGATGTACCGAGATCGGAAAGGAGATGAGGAACAAGGGAGGATAAAATAATGACAAAGAACAGGAGGAGTGGGCGGAAACGGGACGAGGATGGTAAACGGAGAGACCGATGAAAGGGACGACCCAGTAACAAAAGAAGGAAAAAGGAGAGGAAACCAGGGAAGGAGCAAAGGAAAAGTTTAAATATTGCAAGATGTGAAAGTATGGAGGAAGGAGTGGAGGACATGATCGAAGTAAGATTAATGCAATATAGTAGATAAAAATAGATAAATAAATGCCATTTAGATGGTAATTTTATTGTTTTGTCTCGTGAAGGTTCGGACAGGAAGGACTATGTCTCTGCACACTTAAGCCAGAGTTTATTTCTCATAATATCTCGTCTGTCAGATTTCTCAGGTGATAATTTATACATCTCCCTGTATCTCCCACATCCCACCCAGCGTCTAGTTTCCAGCTTCATCAATTTATCAACCACATCTTTCTTAGCAGTGTCATCGGCCACCACCACCACCAGTCTGTGGACTCCAGATTTTTCCTTCCACTGCTCAGCGAAGATGCCCGTTATTCACAAAGTTCCTCAAACACACCGTCATCGGCTGTAATAAACGATTATTTTTCTAAAATATTCTTACAATTCGCGTTAAAATAAAAGTTTGGTAATGAGACAAACACGGACTAAAAAGATAAATTTGCCTGAAACGTAGAATAAACATGACAACAAGCGTCACTCTGAGGACAGATACATTAAGATAACTCGCCACAGAAGCTTTTGTTAAATTAAAGTAATTCTCCGGGGACATAACTAATCACGGTAAGAATAATGAGAACGATGTAAATCACTTTTAACCGTGTCCATCAGGATGATGTCACTTTTATTTTCAAAGTAAACATATTAGAACGGGTATTTTACTGATTGACATCATGAAAATATACTCGATTATCTGAATTAAACATCCTCTCAATTTAGATTCTCTGCATTTTTCAGCCTTTCTTGTAAATATTCTGAACTTTTAATGTGAAGAAGAGGATGTTTGGACACAGCGGGTGAACGTATCATGCTGAATAAGTCCATCAATACTACACACTCACACACACACACACACACACACACACACACACACACACACACAACATAGTAAGTATACTTTCAAGTATATTGAGTATATTTATTATCTTCACTTACTGCTGGTGACAGTTCACCACGCCCACTGCAGTTTAGGATGCACACACTCACACACATATATACACACACACACTGATGCACATGCACACCTACACACATGCAGGCAAACACACACACACACCAATGCACACTTATACAAATACATACACACAAACACATCGAAAAAGACATTAAAAAAAAACACACATACACGCAGAAAACACACACACACACACATACACACTTACAGACCCAATCACACAAATGTAAACATGTACACACACATACACACATACCTAGACACAGGCATACACACACCCACACATATGCACACGCACACACACACATATTCACAATGCTGCATCTGCAGACGCAGAGGTTGCTGAGTGTGGTGAGTTAATCATTTAGAAAATAATTAAAATCAATAAAGCAGAACAGATTGAATAAAATGGGGGAAAAAAAAGTAAAAGCCACAAACATCCACCGGCGGTGGAGTCCCTGACCGGAGAGAGAGGAAGACAGGAAGTAGGTCGGACACACTCAAGCAAAGACAAAAATCTTCGCCTCGATTTGTCATTGTCGGGGATAACTATCAAGTAGTAGCAGTGCGAAGTTTAACAGTTAGATATGATTATAAAAATAGAGTAGCATGGCCTTTAGTTGTAGTTTCACAGCTGAGTAACGAAACTTCAGTGAAACTCCACTAGGTGGTACAAAAGAATGAAATTTCAGGATAAAAAAAGATTTAAAAAGATAAAACAACTCGCAGAACATGATACATAAACTGTTAGCCGCTTTAAAAGAATATACATATTTAAATCTAAACTCTACTGGAGTATTCCCACACACTGGGATTCAAAATAAGGTGTTGAACCCCAAACAATATTCAGAAAAAAATGATAAAAGTATCTTAAATCAAATCAAATCATTACCTGTACTTGTCTTCTGGTCGACTCATCATCTATGTCGCGGGAAACAATAAACGTGTGTGTGTTTCTTACGTGAACGTTCATTGTAACGTTCTAAATCATCATGCTACACTGTTTTGGTCCTAGCAGAGTGGGACTGGAGTCGCCCCCTGATGACATCATCACAGGGCGACTCCTGTGAAACGAGAACTCGAGATCTTGGTGCTGAAGTTTAAAATAATTGTTTCTGTGATCGTTTTACGGAGATTTTATATAACTTGTCCAAGTGTGAGTTTTCTATTACCGCATTTTTTCCACCTGACATCTAAACTAATAAATCATTTATTCAAGATTAAGGCCAAATTAGGGACTCGACTCTTAATTCTTCAGTGTTTTAATCACACTGCTTTTAACAAGGACGTTTTTTTTTGTTTTGTTTGGCAGGGCATATAATTGAGTTTGCGGTCTTCCTCACTTTTATGATTGTCGCTAACATTTCCACACTGCATAAATTACTCCTCCTCCTCCTCCTCCTCCTCTTCCTCCTCCAGCTGGTGCCAGCTTCACTAACAGAAGTTAACATTGCGTTGCTGTAAAAAAAAAAAAAAAAAAAAATACTAAGAAAAGAAGCACAGAACAGAAACCCCACAGTGGCATCAATAGTGATTCTGGAACTAATACTGATATCAGCTTTTGTATCTGCATATGTCTTTGTGTTTTTTTCATAAAAAGCATACAAAGTATAAATTATCTTAATGACCCGATAAAATATCCTTTAGACTCCATCAACACACACTTCTGTAATGGTTTGGCTCTAACCTAAATAAGGACCAGGGGTCCATAAATGTCCAACCGACTTTTCCCAAAATCATTCCAGTTCTTCCTCACACTGATATCTAGGTTAGTAGAAAATTTGAAAATGATCCATGAAAGAGTTTTTGAGTTATCGCGTCAACACGACTTCTATTGTGTCTCCGCCTTTTCGGGGTTATAGTGATGGACCGAGCTTTTCATTGATGTCATGAACATTAGAACCTATAGGGGGAGCTAGCTTGATGGTTAAACTGAAATTAGTGCAACAATCTAAGAACACGGAAACACATTACGTTTCAAGTATATGAATTAAATAAATATGAGGAAAGAGAACTATAACGAGAAGAATCAGAAACAAACTCAGACAGAAAGACAGACAGAAGGAGAGACAGACATACAGACAGACGGACAGAACTAATCTGGTGTGGAGAAGAGGTTGACTATCAAAAAGAGAAGGTACTGAAGAGGACAGATAAGAGGGAGGAGGAGGAGGAGGAGGAGGAGGAGGAGGAGGAGTGAAAGATAAGCAGTGGAGGGCAGCGAGGAAAAGCGGGGCCATCCACAAGAACAAAAGACTAATTTGAGGAGCTGCGGGAAGAAAGCTCCGGGGTCCAACGCTCAAAAGTTCAAAAATAATCAGAGTTTTTAAGAAAGTGACTGACAAGCTCCTGAGATGTCCATTCAACATTTACAGCGTCGCTTCGATGTCGGAGAATTCTGAATAAATACTTCCCAGATTTGTTCCGACTCCAGATATTTGCTGCTTGAAATGTAAAATAATTGACAAACGCAAAACTTCTGCGGCAACACAACTTCTCCTTTTTTGGGGGGAGTGAGTCAGGTAGGATCCTTTCATCGCATTAATTCAACACCTGAAATCCCCCCCCCCAAAATCCCCCCAAAAAACTGGCATAGCAACAGAGGGGATTATAGCGGCGGGAACAAGCGGAGGTCTGGGAGCGAGAGCGAGGATTTATGAAAGATGAATGGGAGCCGGTGACTGACAGCGGCGTTGGAGCTCCCAGCAGGCCCGGCGTGAATGTGATTATCCCTGGATAATGCTGTTTGCGTTTAGAATAGACCTCAAGCGTCTCGGAGGGGAAGGATTAGATTTAATTAGTCTCCTGCTCTGAAAGGAGGTTAACTCACACCTACGACCTCCGTAACAAGCCGGGCAGTGACGGAGGAGGAGGCCGGGATCAGAGGAGGGATGAAGGAGCGGAGAGAGACCTCGGACGATGCTTGATTTATTTCCCAAAGCTAATTAATCTCAGTTTCGAGGGATTAGAAGAAAAACCTGTCTTAGTTTTTGGATGTAATTTTTTTCGGGAACTCCTTTGAAAATGTCTCTGAGACAAACGAATGATTCTACCGTTAATTAAATCTTTCTCTCATGGGGACAAACGTCCCCCTGCAGGACTCGGCAGGGACTGCAGGGGAGACTTGCGACAGTTTTAAAAATGAGGATGGACAATCCCTTGAAGGTCTTCTTGTTCTTGTTCTTGTTGTTGTTCTTCCTCTTGATGTTTTTCTTCTTCTTCTTGTTGTTGTTCTTCTTCTTCTCCTTCTTTCGGCTGCTCCCCTCAGATACACAGATCATCTGTTTCCATCCATAGGTTGGAAACAGCTGCTGGCTAACTGTACCAGTTACGGTAATTTTTTTTGGAAAACAGTTTTGTGCTTTCACATATGAATCTGGTGTCGCTCCAGATCTAGCAGATAATGAAATTATTATATCCCCGAAAAGTCGGGGATGTTATGGAATCAACATCGCGTCGGCCGCCGCTTACCTTCATCTTACTGTCATAACTCAAAAACTGTTTCATGGATCATTTTCAAACTTTATGCCCACATAGACTTCAGTGTCATCATTTTGGGAAAAAGTCAGTTGTATTTATGTGACACTAGGGGGAGCTTTACCTACAAAAGTTTATTAAACCATAATTTCTCGACAAATTTTCCAATTTAGTCCAAATTTGGTACAAATGAATCGACTCGATGAGAATTAACTTGTTTACATCACATCTCAATCCAGTAATTCGTACTGTACTCTTTACTCTTTTTTACGAACACCGATGTTTTTCGGCCAAAACTTCCCAACCGTTGGTACGATTTAGTCCAGATTTGTTGCATATTAATCACCGAATCTGAAGATCTATCTTGTAAATATCATATTTTACTTCAATAGTTCATATTTTACTCACTAAGGGGAATTTTTTTTTTTTTTAAATACTGTGGACATAACTTCACTTTTAATTTGAGGAGTTCAATCAGGGGGATTGCTTGTACAACGCAGGGGATTAGGGGCTTGTCAGGCATACACCCTACAGTGTAGGTCTAATGTCCGATCGATGGAGCACAGAAAATGGGGCAAATTTTTTTTCTTTCTTTCTCAAACTCTAGAGAACCTTCTCAGCACCTGATGATGATGCAGTGAGGAAGAGCAGCAGATAATAAGCTGCGTTCAGCTTATTATCTCACGACTAGTGCCTGTTCTTCAGGTCGGAGGTCAGACCTACCAATTTTTCCTTTATTAATTATTTTGTCTAGATTTTAAGACAAAAAAAAGACAAAAAGAAGAAGAACATAAACATCATACGTGAAAAAAAACGGAAATATCCTAATCCTGATTTTTGTTTCTTTATTATTTCCTCTAGATTCATCACGAAAAAAAGCAAAGAAAAAAAGGAAAGAACAAAAACATAATTTGTGAGGGGAATCTTGAAAAATTCTAATCCTGATTTTTTTTCTTTTATTTATTATTTCTTCTAGATTTATTACCAAGAAAGTAAAATAGCTATGGACATAAACATCCTGATTTTTCCTTTTCTTCTACCTTGACGGAAGGAAACGCAAAGACAGCAGAACATCTTGTGCATCCAAAACTACGTTTGCTCTTTACTTGCGGGAATCAAAAGGGAACTAATTAAAAGATAAGAGCGAGGAGTTGTGAAACTTTCAACGAGAGCGATGTGCTGCCACCGTTAAGCATCGAGTCAGAACACCTTTTTCTACCTCACATGAATCCTAATGTCCACCACCCAGAACCAGGAACCAGAATATTTGCAAATAACCTAAAAAAGCTGGTCGGAGCAGTGATGGTGCCGTTTTGCCTCTTGACGGGCCAAACGGGCCGGGATGATTAAGGCTGAGTCGCTGTAACCATGGCGTGTGAGAGAACTTTAGTGAGTGTGGACCGAGTCGGTGAGTCATACTTTTTCGTTGTGCCGTCATTGTTGGGGAAATGAAGGTACTGCCTCTGCGACGCCTTGGTTCTGACGTCTGTTCTCGTGTGGGATCTGGGTTAGAACAAGCGGGCATTGTTCTGTTCTGAAGGGCAACGCAGCCTGACCCGGTAGATGGGCCGACATTAAAAGCGTATAACGATGCTGCTGGATCCTAATGGGAAGATTCTGGGTTGAAGATTCTTCTCCCTTCTAACAAATATGTTTCTAATGATCCCGTATCTTTACAGAAGGACATTCCTTCTGACTGATGAAGACAAGATTTGTCTTCATCAGTCGTCCTCCGGTTGAAGCGGACATTAATGGAGTCTCGATTTTTGTAGGAGAACAATGAAACATGCCAGAACTTCTCCTCCAAAGTAACACTGAGATCCTGAGTTTATTCCATTACTTTATTCCATTATCCCTCAGAACTTTTACTTCCAAGTCACCGGAAGAATACTTGCGTTTTTTTTTTTTTCCCGTCTGATTTTACAACCTTGATACAGAACATGTGGGAGGATTGAGATCATTTCTCAACATCTTCACCTACAAGATGCCTTCAGGTGCAATCGGCAGATACCGGCCAGCGGCAGGGAGAAGACGACCGAGAGAGGAGATGAAGGAGATGCTTCGCTTAATCCGGATTCAAAGATGCTTTACGGATCCTTTTAACAGTAAAATAAAAAACTACTTACAGCAGGTTTGTTAAAATAAACATGTGTGTGTTTGTGTGTGTGTGTTTGTGTGTAATTGTATGTGTTAGTGTGTGTATGTGTGTGTGTGTTTGTGTGTGTGTGAGTGTATATGTGTTCATGTGGGCTTGTGTATGTGTGTACGTGTGGTGTTTGTGTGTGTGTTAGTATGTGTGTGAATGTGTTTGTGTGTTTGTGTGTAATTATGTGTGTGTCAGTGTGTATTTCTTCATGTGGGTTTGTGTGTGTGTACGTGTGGTGTTTGTGTGTGTGTGTGTGTGAATATGTTTGATGGTGTTTGTGTGTGTGTGTGTTAGTATGTGTGTGTATGTGTTTGTGTGGGTTTCTGTGTATGTCTGTGTGTGTGTTTGTGTGAGTGTGTGTGTGTGTTTGTGTGGGTTTCTGTGTATGTCTGTGTGTATGTCTGTGTGTGTGTTTGTGTGTGTGTGAGTGTGTGTGTGTTGGTGTGGGTTTGTGTGTGTGTGTGTGTGTGTGTGTGTTAGTATGTGTGTGAATGTGTTTGTGTGTACATTTGTGTGTGTGTACGTCAAATAAGACAAATAAAACAACATTGACTTGACTTGATGTCAGTGTTGAAGGTTTTCACAATAAGAGCCTCCTGGAATGAGGAGGACATTTTTTTTTAGGTTTATCTGTCATCTTTTATTGAGCTTTCCAATGTCAAACTACAGGAACACATCATCCAGCAAATAACTTGTGCAAGGTCAGAACAACAGGACGGGCTCCTCTCCGCCAAAATAAACTGATAAACGTAGAAATAAAAAACTTTGACTTTATAGAATGGGTCTTCCTGTTCTTTATGCTCCATTATGAATACCCATAACACTGTTGTTGTTTTTTTAAGTGTGTGTAGAGAAATATAAATATGTTATAACAAGTCTATAACATTAAATGTTATTACTGTAGTGGAAATTAGATATATGATAATAAAAGAAAGCCAAAATAAATGGATTAATCGAGAAATAAAACACTTTCACTTCATGGAATGGGTCTTCCTGTTCGTTATGTTCCTCTCAGAATAACTATGTTGTTTACTTTTTTTTTTAAATGTATGTAGAGAACAAATATATGAAATCAAAATTGTATAATATTCAATTTAAAAACTATAGTGAAAATTAGATGTATGGTAGTAATTATGTCATATGTCATCATGATTAAATTGGTGATTGAAAATACAAAAGTATTTTCATGCAGGAGAGTGTAGGAGGCTACAAAGGTGTACTTGTGAAGTACTTTACTATTGTATTACTGCACATATAGAAATCACAGCAGAGCACTGTCAGAGGAAAACACACACACACACACTCTCTCTCTCTCTCTCTCTCTCTCCCTTTGCTATAATATCCAGTTTTATCAGGTTAGAGCAGGAATGAGATAATGACTTCTATCAAACAGCCCTCCAGAGTCAAATAAAACCTCCTTGTCTTTCTGCACAAGTAGCTCTTAGTACGTGTATGCTAGTGTGTGTGTGTGTGTGTGTGTGTGTGTGTGTGTGTGTGTGTGTGTGTGTGTCTGTGTCTGTGAGTGTACGTTTGTTTGTATGGGAAAGCACAAAGTAACGGAGCCTCGTATGGATGATTTGTGACACACATGCTTCTTCACAGAACCGACCCCACTCATGTGTCCCTGCAGCAGTAGGTGGCGCTGTAGAGCTGAAAGTTTGGAAAAGCTTGAGTCATATGTGGGCGTTTCCTGTCAGGGGTAAACAAATTAGAAAACAATAAATAAATAAAACTTTCCAAGGTGTTTCAGTATTTTCTGCCACGCTTATTATTTCTGTTCCCTGGATTATTATTAAGATGAAAATTCATCATCGCTTTCATCGCTTTTTAACTCATTCTCTTAAAGAAATAGAAGTTAATCACGTCGATCATGTGTGATAAACTTTAGTAAAGACTCGTCAACCAACGAAAAAATAAATAAATAACTGCATTTATCATTTAACCACTAAATCTTACAAATACTTTTGTCCAAACTGTCATAGTAATAACAAAATAATATATATTTTTTTATTATTACATATTATGTTAGCAATATATCATATTGATAATAATATAATAACTTTAATAATAAAATTCCATTGAAAAAACTTCAAATATCGATAGAAGAATTCTGGCATGAAAAGTTAATTTAACTTGAAGTTCTCAAAGGTTCTAGATGTTCTGATGGGTAAGCTGTCAGTTGTGCGATTGCTCTTCAAAAACTTTTTAGCTGAGTTTCTGGTTAGCCTCTTGTTCATTTCATTAACATAAATAAATAAAATATACAGTAAATATATATAAATAAATATCCATACAGTGATGACGGAGGCTGCCGTTCAAGGCGCCACCTGCTCATCAGGAGCGGTAACCATTC
This sequence comes from Lophius americanus, assembly GCA_037951165.1. Classification (NCBI taxonomy): domain Eukaryota; kingdom Metazoa; phylum Chordata; class Actinopteri; order Lophiiformes; family Lophiidae; genus Lophius; species Lophius americanus. The sequence goes on along the minus strand of JBBDHG010000147.1, from coordinate 543,784 downwards.
ACGCCATAATTCACACACCGATTTGAACCAACAAGCCATTGGGAGCAACTTGATGTTCAGCATCTTGCTCAAGGACACTTCGACATGTAAACTTCAGGGGCCAGGGATCGGAACACCGACCTTTAGGTAGGTGGACAAAACCCCCTACCGACCGACAGACTGAGCAACTGCCCTACCTGCCACCCAAGCCACCGGCCGCCAAACCAATGAGCCACCGTCACCCCAAGATTTGGCAATACCAACTGGTTGAGAAGTACCAGGGGGTGAAAGGACAACTGGAACACATGTGGAAGGTTAGAGCCAAAACCAGCCCCACGGTTGATTAGGGGTTGTGACCCGAAACGGTAAGAGTACTACTTACTCCACAAATACACCCTTGTCCATCATGCAGTTCTTGATGAGCATTAGAAAACAAACGATGTACACTTACAATATACTTTATTACATTTACGAACTCATTTTCTCAGCTTTAATGTCAGCGGGTGAAAAGTGAGCGTGTGGTAAAAAACCTCCTCAGTGTCAGTCATGGTATTATAGCGTAAACATTTATACCCTCAGTCAAATTATTACCTCCGTGAAGTGAAAATAACTCCCGTAGAGTGAGGCTTACACTTGACAGCAAAGACCTCGGAGAGCGTCATATTATATTCCTTTTTTTTTAAACAGAAGGGTTCTGCAGCGAGGAGAAAGCAGAACATTAGGATTTAAACTACATCAAAGCCTCCTCTGTTAACTCCGAGAACTTTCATAGTCCGGTCAAACTGTGACAAAGGGTGTGTTTTGTTGCCAGCAGGATATTTATGAGAGGTAAGTAGTCATCATCGTGCTCCATTAGCCACAAGCGGCATCCATTCTGCTCAGGTGTCCTGAGTTTGAACCGGGTTTTGTCCTGACTCAGCCTGACGTCCTTCAACCCGTCCTGCTGACAGTCATGATGACGAGGAGGAGGAATCCATCTGTCCGAGGAACTCGTCCTTCCTTCACCCTGCAGTAAATGCCGGAGAGATGCCGAGCGGTAACAGGTGCCGTTACAAAAAAAAAAAATAGAAAAGAAAAAAAAAAGAAAGAAAAAAATTGTTGAACTCATTTTCTTTATAATCAGAATTGTTAGCTCAGTAATAATCTTGATTATTCCAGAGCCTGTAGCTTTTATATGTATAATGCACCCAGTGTAAAATGTTTTACTATTATCTTCCCTTGTAAGTTCTCAGTACACTGCAAAAACTGGTAACACTCAATTAAATCTTATATACAACTTAAAATAATACGTTAGACTTAACATAATAGGGAAGCAGCTCACAACCGGCAGACAATTATATACTTATATATTTATATATATATATATATATATATACACACAGGTATATACACACATATATAAATTCATACATACATAGAAATTAGGAAATAATAGTAATGATAATACATTTAAGTTATGACGCACTTTACATTTGGATCAAATCTCAAAATGCCACCAAGTAAAAGCAGATAAAAGCATCAATAAAAAATAAAATAATAACTATATAAAAACATGACCAAAAAGCAGCAATGTTAATTAAAAGTTATAGGTTCTGCTAAAAAGGAAAGTTTTTAAATGTGTCAGTCGTCTGTGGAGCCCTCAGATGGTCAGGGAGGGCATTCCACAGACGAGGGGCAGCAGAACAGAAGGCCCGATCACCCATGGTGCTGAGCTTAGTCCGGGGAAGGAGGAGGCGGTATGAGTGGGTAGAACGGAGGGATCGTGTTGAGGTCAGTGGGGTGAGTAGTTCAGGTTAGTAGTAGTAGTAGTTGTTCAAATATAAACACACAAGTAAATTGAAACTCAGGAATAAAGTTCACGCACATATAAAGAAAAAGGAAAAGAGTCCGATCTCCATAATGGCATTTATAAACAGGAATTAAAATGAAACCAGTCAGAGTTGTGCAATAGTGCATTCAGAGGAACACACACATGTGTGTTTATCCATTTGAGATAAATGGATGAACCAGTGTTCAGTCTCCCTTCGCTCATCCCTCCATCATGTCCTGCAGAGAAGGTCAGAGGTGAAGTGACTGCTGTTCTTCCACCCTGGTGTGATGTCATTTTGAGCCAATTGGTTCTGATCCGCTTCAGCAATAGCAACAACACTGAGACTCACTATGGCTGATGTGAAAATGGCATCTTTGCCATGGGAACTCTCATTAAAATACATTTAATTTTTTAAATAACTTTTGGAATTCACCTGCAAAAGCATACAACCGCCTTTCAAATAAAAACGGAACCAGCTCTGAATCAGTCAGGTGGGATGCTACTAATTACTCAACATGAAATCCATTTCGAGACTCATCTCCATCGCTGGCCTCCATGTGGAAGGGCAAAAAAGAAGCAAATGAACAAATTAAGCTAGTCACTTTCAGAGAATGACCTTTAGATAAAATTTCAAGAGTGGTATGTGTTTTTTTCCTGCCGCCAGAAAGCGAAAAAAAAGCCCTCAGTTTCCAAAGAGTGAAGTTCCATTAAGTTGTGTCAGGATTTGGGGCGAGCCATTAGCCGAGTTATGGTTTCCACTGCGAGGCTCCAGGATCGGAGGAAGTAAGAAGCTTTAAAGTGAGTCTCAGACGTGGGACTTGGAAAACGGCGCTTTTGCATTTATCTACAGACGGACTTTTTTTTCTATCAGCTTTAGGAACAAATATGAATTTAAGCATTTGATGCTTGTTTCTTAGAGCAGGCAGAATAAAAATATTCCGCTGCATCCCATCCGTCCCATCGGTTTCAAAAAAAAAACTTGAAAAATAGTTTTATTGAAAAACATTGGGACTTAAACACACAACTCTGACAATGTGGTTTGGTAATGATAAACCCCTGACAGCAGGGTTTTATCCATTAAAAAACTGCAATCCACTGTGTTGTACAAGAAATCCCCCCTGATTGAACTCCTAATATCAAGTTTCAGATCAGATATGGTGATTAATATGCATCGAATCTGGACTAAATCAGACCAACGGTTGAGTAGTTATGTCCGAAAAAAGGGTTTTTATGCTCCCCCTAATGAGTAAAGTATGAACTATTAAAGTAAAACACAATCTATCCAAGAGAGATCTCATCGTGTCAATTTATATAGCTGTTGAGAAATCATGGCCCAAAAATGTTGCGCTAGAGTGTCAGATATTGACAGTCGACCTTTTCCAAATCAATCCAATTCTTCCTTGCACCAAAGTCTATGGGGTCATAAATTTTAGAAAAGAAATAGTTTTGAGGTACTGTGTTAACAGAAAGGATCAGCGGCGGCGGCAGCTAACAATAGCCGGACATTCTGGGGTTATGATGATTTAAACCAGGCAGCAGCACAAAGACAACATTTCTCCCCATCTTGTGAGTCGGTCCATCAACCATATTTGTCTGAACAAGCAGTGACTTTGCCCCACACTCGTGTATATACACAATGGAGGTGTAAATGGCGGTCCGTATCGTTCCTCTGAGAGAGCAGTGGAGGTACTGACAGCGGAAAATTGGATAACGGTACAAACCCGAGGCAGCGTGGAAAGGACGGCGGTGTACCGATGACAGGAAAACAGCTCGTAGCAGTTAGCAGCTAACTCTCAGAAGATGAAAAATCAACCCAAAATGTCTTTGACAGCCAAAGGTTCCATAGCTCCTTATCCTCAGATTAGAGGATGGGATCGTTGAACCCGGGAATCTGTCCAACATCCAGTCCTCTACTCTGGCAGTAAATCAAAAGGTTCTTATGATCGGGTCCAAGACTTTAGGGGGGCTAAATCTAAGATTCATGGATTTTTTTTTTTCACAATTGGCACTAATTTCTATAAAGTGGCCCCACAGGTTTGAATTACATCAAGCATAAAATACATAATAAATAATAATACTAATTGATACATTATTTATCTTATAAAGCTCTTTTGAAATGCCCGGACAGCATTTTGGGTTCAGTGTCTTGCTCAAGGATTCTAAGACCTGTCCACATGAAGACGTTATGATTCTCCGATTGGGAGACGGCGGCTCTGGTGCCGTGGGTAACACAGTTGTCCCACAACACAAAACATCTATGTTCAAATCCACCTCTGCAAGGGCGGAGTGGAGTTTGAATGTTCTCCTTGTGTTTGGGTCGGCTTAATATGAGCGTTGATGGTTGTTTGTCCCGATGTGTCCGTTGGGATAGACTCCTACCTCGCCCCACGACCCTGAACAGGATTAGCAGTTACAGAAAACTAGGCTTTCACCGTTGTCTTCAACAGTAAGGGTATATCCCTAGAAAGTCTCCATTCCCCTTTGTTGTACAAGAAATGCAGCTGATGGAACTCCTCAGAATAAATGTGAGGTTATGCCGACATAAAAACAATGTCGATTTATATGCAGCATATTTGGACTTCGTATCGTATCGTATCAACTGTACGGAAGTTATGTCCGGAAAATCACGGTTTTTGAGAAAAAGCTCCCTCTTGTGAGCCGAATACAAAATATTTAAGTAGAACACGATTGATACGATATAAATCTTCTGCAGCCCATCATAAACACAACATTTGGACTAAATCAGACAAAATTGGGCCCAAAAACTACACAAGATAAAGTACCTTTAAACTGACCTTTCCCAAAATCAATCAAGTTCTTCCTCACTCTATGGTTTGTGTTGGTATAACAGTATAGTATAGTAATAGTTTGAAAATGATCCAAGATATGATTTTTGAGTTATCGCGCTAGCATGAGGGATTTGCGGCGGACGCGGCGATGACAATTTGGTTTTAAATTCCATAATATCTCCAACGTCCAGGAAAAAATAATGAATGAATAAAGTTCACACGGGTTCTCCTCGACCGTGAAGGAGCAACTCATCCGGTAAGTAAACTGTAAATATAAATATCATTAAAAATGGTTAACTTTACAGAATAAATGGAGTGGCGGGTCTTAAATGTCACGAACAATCTCTGCAGCCGTTGAAGGTCCGTCTGTTTGAACGCTATTAGACCGAATTAAAAGCTGTCCTTGGAGGTAGGAAATGTCGAAGCCTGACATTAATGGACAAATACTGGAGGCTGCATTCCTTCAAAGGGATGATATATATCACCTCGGACACCATGATGACGCTGGAAGAGGATTTATTTATTCTTCTTCTAACTCTCTTTGAAAAGGAAATCAAGATTTTTTATTTTATTTTATTTTTTTAAAACATCTGAATTGAATTTTGCACATACAAAATAGAAAATAATAAAAATAAAATCTTGGAACAAAGAACTTGCTTAATTAAAAAAAAAAGGAAAAAAAAAAAACTCAGTAAATGTCTCAAATTTAAATTCCTCTGCTCTTCCTCTGGTTTCATGCGTCAGTTTCTTCAGTAAAACACAAGACGCCGTCTCCTTCACCCGGACACTTAAAGAAGATATCGCCTTTTTTTCTTCTCTAGGAAAATGCAATAAGGAAGCTTGTTGTTTAATGGATATCAAACAGTCTTATATTATGACCATCATGAATGAAGGAATCTATTAAACACACAACTTTGGAGATTCTTTTAATGTCCATCCTATTGTGTCTCCTCCTTTTTTTACTTCCCCTTTCTCCCCCCTCCATCCTCTCCTCCCGCTCTGTTTAATCATTAATAACGAAAGATTCCGCGTCCGTAACCGCACACTCGGATAGTGCTCGACCTTTCCTCTCTGACATCTTATAAGCTACTTTCATCCGAGGAGGTTAATTGAGGTTCTGTGAGGGATCACTGAGCGGTGACTAACATAATCACCCCTGAGCTTTGGGGTCGTGCCGACCACGCTCGATCACTCGCCCCCTCCGCTTCTGTTAACGCCGATGGTCGCGGTGATAAAAGGTGTTTTTTGACGTGAGCGTTTTCGAGGCTCGGAGACACGGAGACTCAGAGCAGAGAAGCAAACAAGAAGGAGGCTGTTCGGATCTGCAGCAGCAGACTCGCAGCCTCTGGGCTCCATCCATATTTGATATGAAATTCAAGATTCAGTATAATATTCCTGCCAAAAGCCCGATAAACAAATGATGAGGAAACATCGAGACATGCCGTGTTTAGGAAGAGATTCATTGGTTAGTTCCAGTGTTATGTGCTGAGGTCATCCATTATGGATGAAGAGGTTATCACTTTACTATTATTATTTGCTTGGATCAGATTTATTCAAACCAAATGGAAAATCTCAGATACGCATTTTGTAGTTCTGCCAGAAAAAAAAATTCTGCAACGACGATCCAAGCTCATGCGCAGCGAAAAAAAAACAGAAAGAGAAGTAACATCGCGAAAAACCCCAGGTCCATGCTGTCGTCCCCGATATCAAGGGTATCAACCCAAAAGAGTCAGCATTTCCCTGCATTGTAAAAGAAATCCCTCTGATTGAACTCCTCACAGTAAATGCAACAAATTTAAACTAAATTGGACCAATCGTTAAGAAGTTATGTCTGAAAAACTGTGTTTTTCCAAAAAACTCCCCCTACTGAGGAAAATATGAACTATTAAAGTAAAATGTAGGTTATAAATCTGTTTCTTTTGATTCATATGCACCACATATAAACTATGAACCCTATTTGGACTAAGTTGGAACAGTTTGGAAATTATGTCGGGAAAATATCGTTTTTCAGAATAAAGCTCCCTCTTGTGGGCCGAATATGAATTATTCAAGATAAACACAATTTATACAATCTTATTAAATCTTTGAAGGAAATATTTTGGATATAAAGCTCCCACAGTTGTTGGTAATTTACAACAAACCTTAGCCGAAACCAATGGAGTTCTTCCTCACACCAAGATCTGTGTGGTTATGAAATTTGAAGATGATCCATGAAAGAGAGAGTCAGTTATTGTGCAAAACATGAACGATCTGCAGCGGACGCAAGATCCAAAAAATGAGTATTAAATAACTGGCTGCGAAGTCCCTAATCCCAGGCATTTTGGGACTATTTCGGCGATCAACACTCGCCGTCGGGTTCGACCGCAAAGGTCTACTTCTGGTTTCTCCTCAGAATAGCTGGAATTGTCCCCAAGTTTCTCGTCTCTCTGCCGGACTGGGAATGTTCTGCAGGCAAAGCGTCCCATTCTGCACCAGCGTCTCAGTACAACGTCCCAACAGGTTTGGAGAGGTGGATCCTGCTCCCATCATTGTGTGTGTGATGAATGGGGGCGTGGCACTAACCAGGCCTTGAATATATCACACAAAGGCACAGAGTCAAGTACGTATCCGCTCTCCAGCCTCACCCCCTTATCCAATCACACTTAAGCGTGACGCTGTTATCCATTAGTATTGACCGGCCTTGCTGACATTTGCACAAAAAAAATGGTAGCAACTCTCTATCAAACACACACACTCAGACACACACAGACACATAAACACATATACTCACATGCACACACACACACACAGACACACGTACACATATTCAGCTACCAAACACACACATACATACACAAACACAACCAAACAAACAAACATCAATACACACATACACACACACATGCACGAATGCACACACACACAAACACACACGCACACACACATGCACACACACACATGCACACACACATACACAAATACATACACACACAAAAACACAGACACACATACACAAACAAACACATACACTCATACACACACAAACATTCATAAACACACACATACACTCATACGTAAGTACACAGACATACGCACACACATTAACACAAAAACACAGACACACATACACACATACACACACTTACATTCATACACACACACAAACACAGACACACATACACACACATACTCACATACACAAACACACACTTGCCCTCACACACAAAAACACAGATACTCATACACACACACACACACCAAAACACAGACACACATACACTCATACAAACACGCACACACACACACACAGACACACACACACATTAACACACACAAACACACACACATTTAATTAGTGGATAACAGTGAACCTGCTGCAGGAAGAGGCGGGACATAGTTTGTGGAATGACAGATCTATTCTAGTTTGGAAGTAATTTAGTCAGTCGTGATTTTCAGCATTCGATTTTCTTTGAAGAGGTTCTAAAACCATTAACTGGAAAAATCAAACAACTCTTCCTAAAGATTCACTTCCCTCCATAAAAGTTTGAAGGAAGTTCAAGAGAATTTTAATGTGTTGAATGTGGGATTAGAATCTTGGGAGGAACCAGAAACTATAGATGTGGGGCAGCTGAGGGAAATCAAAAGCAGTAAGTCTCCTGAAATTAAGAATTTAATTGAGCTTTTGCTAAAAAACTCTTTTAGAGTGAAAAGTAAATCTTCTACCTCGCTGTCTAAAGACATTTTCAGGTGATTCCAAATCTCTGATTAGATCAATTCAATTACAAATGAAGCCAATGAGCTCCTTCACGATAAAGCAAAAGGCAGTTAGCGGCTTCCTCTAGGATCTATTTCTCAGGATTGCCCTTTCTTTGTCTCACTTTAGTGCAATGCTCCACTATAAATACTTAACGTTTGCATTGTTCCAGTGTTTGCAGACTCAAACGTCCTTAAGAAAAATGCCTTGACTGAGATCAGGGGTGCCAGCATCTCAGCTCTGATGGGTAATTATCTATTTCACTCGCAATTCAGCAATTTTATTTATTTTTTTTCCCTTTTCGCTGCTCAGAAATGGTCTGGAACCAACACACAATGCACTGAATGAGAAGTGGAGGCATACGCCACAGGGAAGCTTATAATACACTTACACGCTATAATGTACTTGGACACACACACACACACACATAAACGCACACGCCGCTAGCAGGCTGATGGAACTCCGCTGCACCGCAGGTTGTGTACAGATGTGTACGACGCGCGACTCTGACAACATGCGTACGTGTGTGCCGCAAATAGATTACATGTTTGTCAAAACAGAATTGTGCTCAACCTTGCCTTTTTGCAAACGTAGCTAATTTGTTGGTTTAAGCGCCGCCGCTTAATGTGGCTGTGGGTTGCCGTGGCAACACAGTTGAGATATCACTGGTTTCTGCTAGTGGCAATGATAATTCAGCTAATGTGGCTGAGTGGAGACACGCATACAGCCTGCTGGGGGGTGGGGGGTGGGGGTGGCATGTCTCTGAATTGACCCTTTCATGTCCTGCTCAACCGTTTGGTTGAACTCATACTTGAGTCTTTATATTTCTTAATGAAAAATGTGGCTGAACGTGATTATATATACGACCCAGTGGCAGCATTGTTTATGCTGAATGGTAAGGGGCCAAGGACGGAGCCCTGGGGCACACCAAAAGTAAAAGGGGCCACTAGGGAGGCAGTGATTTAAAGTATCTGACATCAAAATATGAACTATTTGGAGTGAAATATGAGCAATTACAGTCAAATATTATGTATAAATCCCATTGAGTCGATTCAATTGGGAATAAATTAGAATAAACAGTTGAGAAATTTCGAGAAAATTTTATCTACAAATCTTTTGTAGATAAAACTCCACCTTTTGTTTGAAATATTCAACCTAACCTTTTCCTTTTCAATCCAGTTCTTCCTCACGCAGAGTTCTATGTGGGTATAAATCGCGTTAAGACGAAGGACCTGCGGCTGGTGATGTAATATCCCGAACTTTCAGGGGACGTCATTTTCTTATCCAGGACCTGTACTGTAAAAAATTTGTTTTTAGTTTAACTTTTGTAACATTTAACATTTGTATCGTCTACTGTTCAATATTTCTCATACCATACATCAATCGATCCGTTACTTTCAGATATGCCCACCCCCCTCTAGTTCAGGTTTGCTTAAAGATGCTGGCTAAGGATTTTGTTGACGTACATAGTTGAAATAAAAACAACCGGATCTCCACAGTGAACCGGAAACGAAACAGGAATCTCATAAACACAAACCACAATAGTCATTATTCCTATTATCATTTATCACTCCAGCAAACCCAATCATTCTTTTCAGGGAACGTTTTGATTGTGTTGACTTTTCCCACTTTTAATCTTTTTATGCACGTGGACGTAAAACAACATTTTTTTCTATCTTATCATATCTCACTCCCCTCAAACCTCACAGGGAGCCCCTTTTATCTACCCTTTCATCGCTGTACGATAATAACCAGGTATTATCAACATCATTATGATTATTAAGATTTGTCCCTGGAGAGAGAACAAAGACACAAACAAAGCGGTGACGGGCTTCTTTGTCCGGAGCTTTGAGCCCCCACTGCTTTACATGCTCTGCCTTACTGATAAACTCTTTCTCTTTCTCTTAAAGATGATATGATTCACATATTTTAACCATTCAGAGAGTATTGTGAATATAGCGAGGGCGCCTACGCCGGCCCTGGCTCGCGATGGTTTGATCTATAATAGCTATAATGTGTTATGAAGCTCCGTGAGCCTTCATTAGGGCCTCATGTCTCTAATTTACTTTTGACCTTTAAGAGGAGAATGGATTCCCTTAAGAACGTGAGTCTGCTCCAGTGACGGCTGGTTATAACTGTTGCTCACACCGACACAGTTATATATACCACCTCATCTCTTCATCCAACCATCCATCCATTCAACCATCCATCCATCCATCCATCCATCCACCTAACTATCCCTCCATCCAACCATCCATCCACCCAGCTATCCATCCAACCATCCATTCATTCATCCATCCATCCATCCACTCAGCTATCCATCCATCCATCCACCCAACTATCCATCCAACCATCCATCCATCAAACCATCCATCCTAACCATCCGGCCATTCATTCATTCATCCATCCTACCACCCATCCCTCCATCCATCCATCCTTCCAACCATCAATCCATCCATCCAACTATCTCCATCCAACCATCCATCCATCCAACTATCCAACCATCCATCCAACCTTCCATCCGTCCATCCACCTATCCATTGAACCATTCATCCATGCATCCGTCTATCCATCCGTTTTTTTCCCCACTTATCCTGCGTCGTTTCAGGCTAAGAAGGGATTTCCAGAGATCCCTCTTGCAAGCAAGACTCTCCGGCTCAACCTGGAGGATCCAAAGGCATTCCCATGCCAGATGAGTTACATAGTTCGCCCTGCGAGTTCTGGATCTGCCTCAGGGTCTCCTGCCAGTCGGACGGGCCTGAAAAACCTCCAGAGGGAGGCGTCCTAATCCCATGCCTGAAACACCTCAACTGGCTCCTTTTGAAGGGAAGGAGCAGCTTCTCTATATCACGCTCTCTCCGGATGTCTGAGTTCCTCACCTTATCGCTGAGGGTGAGCCGAGCCCCAGTACGGAGGAAGCTCATTTCAACTGACCGTATCCTCGACCTCATTCTTTTGGTAGTGACCAAAGGAATGAGGAGATCCCATAGCTCAAGACAAGAAGTTAGGGTTAGAACGTAGATGGACCGGTTGGTTCCCTACGATTAACTTAACACGTCCAAAAGATACATGCGTTTATAATGAGTTGTCCACCTATAAAGAGCTCTGCTGCAAAGCAAATCAAGCGCTCTCTAAACAACTGCCTAACCAATGATACGGGCTGGTCGCAAAAAGGTGGCTTCGCAATAACGTCCTGCGTTGTCTCCACATGAGAAATGTTTAATTTAAAAGAAAAAGCACAAATATACAACAGAAATCTGAATAATCATAATACAAAATATTAAACATGTAAATGAGCAGAAGCTGAAGAGCTTGTCTCTCAAGGAGCTGGATGTTTCAGATTCTGGGCAAGCGGTGGTCAGCATATCAAATGTAGACGACCCGTAGAAACATTCTTCTTCTACGGAAACAGAAAAATCTACTAGTTTTGCTGCTGTAATTAATTGGTTTGATAAAAATTAATAAAACCCTTTTTACTGCTCGTCCGGCAATAACGATTTGATTTAAAGACCAAATCTTCATCGACACATTAAACAGTTGCCGGAATGTTGTTTTTTTTCGGGGGTTTTTGCAGAGTGAAGTAATTGTGTAGAACATGGATTCAAGTGACCTGTATGAATTCATAAAATATAAATTTGTACTGTGAGAGAGCGTAGCTCCCCGAAGAAACATTGCAACCTCCTCCTCCTCCTCCTCTTCCTCCTCCTCATTACTCCTTCTCTAGCCAAGTACAAGCGGGCCCATCACCACGGCAACAGGCTAAACTGCGAGGCGGCTTGGGTTAAGCATCACTCAGCCGATATTTATCGCCCACTTAGGCTTTATGGCTTTATGATGGGGAGTCATCAACACCTAAACCTCTGTGTGTGTGTATGTGTGTGTGTGTGTGTGTGTGTTTGTGTGTGTCTATGTGTGTGTATTTATGTGTGTGTATGGATGTGTGTGTGTGTATGTGTGTGTGTTTCTGTGTATGGATGTGTTAGTGTGTGTGTGTGTTTGTGTGTGTGTGTGTGTGTGTATGTGTGTGTATATGTGTGTGCATGTGTGTGTGTGTGTGTTTATGTGTGTGTGTATGTGTGTGTATTTATGTGTGTGTTTGTGTGTATGGATGTGTGTGTATGTGTGTATGTGTGTGTATTTATGAGTGTGTTTGTGTGTATGGATGTGTGCGAGTGTGTATGTGTGTGTGTGTGTGTGTATGTGTGTTTGTGTTTGTGTGTGTATGTGTGTGTGTGTTTGTGTTTGTGTGTGTATGTGTGTGTGTATGTGTGTTCTCTCCCGAAGAATCCCGAGAGAACCCAAGGAGACAAAATAATTTGCTGAGCTAATTAATAAGCTATGGCAAAAATGTATAATTAATGTTTAAACTATCAACACAGGCTCACTATTCTGCAAGTCAAAGTCACCTGTTTTTATCTTATAGATTAAATGGTTATGAAGTATTGTTAACAAGGCAAATGTGAGTGTAAGTCACGCTATTATCTTAAACTTAAAGATGTCTTTATACGCTTATTTGGTTGTTTTAAAGAATGACTTGTACATCTTTATAAAATATATATATATATATATTTGTGTGCGAATATTATGTCTTTATTATAGCGTGAAATGAACATTTTGTGTAAACAACCATTTTTCTATGACAAAAATGAGCAAAAATGCTTTTAGACCGCGTTCACATCAAAGTCCAATATGACCGGTCTTTATTTTTCCTCCTGATATTTCCTTCTTCTACTGGTTTGAAACGCAAACAGCAAATACCAGGAGAAAAAAAAAAAACGATTCTGAGAACTACGGAATAACTTCCACCAAAATGAAACATTTTATTTCCTTTCTCAACGGAGGTACATGAATTTTTTTACCCAGACGTATATTTTATCCTAGAGATTACATTTTTTTGACGTTACATGTGTCGCAGCACGTAGAATAAAATAAAACTCGGAGCGGTGATGTCACAAAGTGGCTCTCTTGAAACGTCACATTTAAACTGGAGAATGGCGTTTTGACCTTCATCCAAACATCATCTCTCCGCCTCTGCAAAATGATGACAGCTGGGATAACATTTTGAATAAAAATGAAAAAGTTGTCTGACACGATGGTCAGCTTACGGTCAGCGTTGCTCTCTCGGTGTGCTGAGCAGAGACGCTGAAGGGAAAAAAGCATGATAATTGGGCATTGTGATGCATTTCTTCATAATTTAGACGACCGCAATTTTTTCACACGTTCATGTAGCTGAAAGTTAGGCAAAAATAATAAAATATATAATTAACAACAACCACAGGACCCACTCTAATGTTGAGAAGAAAAAACTGGACAACAAACTTCATTATAATGTTGAAGCCCTTAAATCAAAGAGATTGAAGAGTAAAAATAAATCGTCAGAATTCTAAGACACGCAGAAGAATTCTATATTTATTCACATCAAAGAGCCCGACTACAAACTGTCAGCCTCTTTCTGCATGTATTTAAAACTATATTAATGTTCTGGTGACTCTTTTGCAGAACGTTCTGGGCCCAGGTCCAGTCTCCTGCGGGCGGGCAGCATGTGGCTGAAGACTGGACAGAGAGAATTTGGCTGAGAAGAACGACCTTCTATCATCTCTTTGAAAGGTTCTGGTCCGAGGCCGACTCGGCAGGATACGAGAAACCTCCATTCACTTCCTGTCGAGCGGCGGGGTGGCGTATGTGTTGGTGGAGGCCCGTCACCAATCTTCAGCTCCGATCTGTTTCTCACCTCTTTGATGTGGGTCTACAAACGTTTGCCCTTTTCGCCGGGCAAGTAGCTGCTACCATCAGTGACGCCACAGAACCTACCAGAACCTTCTGGGCTTCATCAAAAGGAAACATACTGCCGCCATGGTTTTGGTCTACCTTCAGGGATTACTTCCGTGTCCTCTTGTATCGTCCCTCTCAGAAAATACATCGAAACGTTTCACTGTTTTTCTTAATCCAACCACCACATCACTGCTAGATACCCCCATCACCTCCTCGCCCCAGCGTACCACCACGGCTCATTTTTATTTTCCTTCTTCTTCCGGTTATTTTCTGGTTTTACTGCAGATGGCAGCCTGGTGTACCTGGTCCGAAAAACCTGGAACCATCCATCCAAAGTTCTTTCTCACGATAAACCACCCTAACCAAAGTTCAGTTTCCTCTTTTTGTTGGACAAAAGTCCAACTGTTTGATCTGTCCCTCACAGAGAAAGACCCCCACTGTAAAAGGCCCATTCATTCCTATGGAGCCCGTTTGGAGTTACCAATTGCATAGATTTGGACCGCGTAAGGAAGCCGAAGGAACTGGCGCCCCGTGCAGGTACGACCCCGCCTCTCACCCATTGTCACCTGATGTAGGCTCCAGTCCCACAAACCTGAACAGGACAAGCGGTTACGGATAATGAAAGCATGAATGTCCTGCATGAGATGAAAACGCGATAAAATAAACCTTGTTGTTGTCAGAAATCTCTTCTGTTTGCGTCGGAATGCAGAAAACACATAAGGAAACGTCCCGACCCACAACCCATCAAGAACCTTTTTTAACGCGAGCCTAAGCCGAAGCGCCGACGTCAGTGTCAGATCTCGCTGACGGACCCCCGCATCAGCAGAGTGCGGGGCTGTTATAGAGATTGATGCCCGTGTTTTTCCGTCTTCGCCATCATCACGCCGTGATGACATTATCCACATCTGCTTTTCTTACGCTTCATCGCCCTCGTCCTCCTCAGCTGTCAGAGTCGTGCAGCAAAGTGTGCCGGCTGCGTCCGGCATTGGCCTGCAGTTCTCCCTCACCCCCTCGTCTTTTATTAGGTCTGCGGGTCTATAAAACGGATCGGGGGGAGACGGGGATTTGTGCTGACACTGGATGTTCGCCGCCAATTCGCTCACCAAAAAAATACACTCAGGGCTAAAACCAAAGTGGGAGTGGGTAAGCGCTGGGAGGGAGGGCGGTTCTTAAACAGGCGTGTGATTGGGTTCCAGTCAGCAGTCTCACCGGTTGTTCCGCCGTTAAATGCTGAGACATGAGGTCAGACTGGAGCAGAGTTTGTGAACTGTTCTCATGGTTGGAAAATGGCAGTTTCAGATTGGAAAAAATGAAGATGGTAGAGAGAGAGAGAAAGGAAACCTTTTGTTTTGTGACCTTCTTATTTCCATTCAATCCTCCTGGTTGAACTAATTCAAATTGAATGCAAAGCTATGTCAGAAAAACAATGTTTTTTGTAAAGACAATACAAAAACAATAATAATAAAAAAAATAAACTCCCCCTAGAGAGTAAAATATATGCAATTAGAGTAAAATCCTGATATCTCGTGAGAGAGACCTCATGGAGTCGATTGATATCCAACAAATCCAAACTAAATTGGACCAAATGTGAGGGAGTTCTGTTCCAAATCATAATTTTTGGAAAAAAAAGTTTCCCTATAGAAAATAAAATATGAATAATCATACTAAAATATGATAAAAACAAGGTAGATCTCCTCCAGTTGATGCATATGCACCAAATTTGGTCTAAGTCAGAATTCTGAATTTATTTTCAGAATTGGACCACTCGATAATGACTTTAAAGTCAGAATTTTGAGAGTAAAGTCTGTATTACCCTGTATTACTTTCTGGCGTCAAAGCCTTCAAACCTGGATTTTCAAAGGATTTAATCAGTTACCTTGTTTCCACACATTATAAATGGATATATTTAATATCTCCCAGAGTCCAGGTACTGATCGTGGATGATTAGAGTCGGAGCTAAATGTGGATTTTGAAACAAACTCAGGTGAAGGTCAAGGGCGGCAGAGATGTCGGGTTGGATGATGATGTGGTTCTGCATACAAGAGCGTCCTTATGTGAGAGTGTGTGCTGGGGAATGTGATATGATGAGGCTGCCCACGCGTGGAAATTGGCTCCAACAGAGGAACAGTATGAAGAGCTGAGAGTAGGTGTACAAGTGTGTGTCTGTGTGTGTGTGTGTGTCACATCAGCGCATCCATAGATGTTGACTGTGGCTTGAGAAAATAAGACCCTTTTCTTCATAAGCGCTCCTGGTTCTTTGTTGAGAATGCAGCAGTAGCAGACGGCATGCATTTAATAAAAAATCATCAGAGAAGAGGGAAGAAGAGGTTTACACAGGAGACAGGGTTTGGTAGAGGATGTTGATTGACAGGTTGAAGAAGAAAAAGAAGAAATATGGATAGGGATAATAGGAGACTTTATTTTTCCTCTGCCGGTTTAAGACCAAACTAAAAGAAGCGGAGCTCTGAGCTCCTGAGCTAATGGCTAATTAAAGCAGCGCGGCGATAAATGGGCCGAATAACAAAGAAGAGCACAGGTTAACCCTCAGGTGTCCATCTTCAGGTCAGATATGACTCCAGGAATATAATTGTCTCATTATCTGAAAGAGAACTTTCAGATCTTTATAGTATTTCTCGACTTTGCTAATGGACCCAGCACGTCTAAAACCACGCCTCACGTCTCGTCCCTCCATGCGGACGTGAGGCGCTGACTAATCGTTTCAGGACGGAAAAGTGATACGGGGAACTCTGGTGGAAAGTTCGGAACATTGTGTGTAAAATATACTTGTTATTGGAACTCTTTATTTCTCTCATCGTGTGGAATTTTCATACACTGACTGCCACATATAAACCGATTAGTTTGGAGAACTTCTGGGATTATTCAATAATAGAAATAATTCAGTTCTTTTAGGGAACTTAATATTTCCACTTTACGTCTACGAGCCTGTTTTTTACCCAACCTGGTACCGTTATGGTGATTTTAGTGTACAGAAAATAGCAAAAGGTCTTCATGAAGGTAGTTTATGGAGCTGGCGATTTACTAATGAGGATTCCTGGACCGGAAACACACACACACACACACACACACATATACGACTGCTATGTTCCAGTGTGATTATTTTTTTAATAGTTTTGTCCCATTGCAGGTGTCTGATAAAAAGGTTACCCTTTAATAAACACATGATGGATGCGTTCTCCCCTCTCCGCTCTCTCTCTCTGTCTACAAATCAACCTCGCTCGCCCCGCTCCACCGCTGCAGACGCATGAAAGCATCTCTCTCTCTCGCATACATCTCGGTGCGACGTGATACGCTAGATGGAGGGAGGCAAAGTATTTTCATCGGCTGTGTATGAAAAAAGAAAGGAACGTGAAGAGATATAAGGAAAACGGCTCCATCCCTCAGTGATTCTGAGGGGATTCTCTTCTGTAATTGGGTTTTTCTGCCGTAATCCCGCTCTGACGGCTACTTATCCTTCACGGAACAAGCGGCAGCCATCTTGGTAATGAGACGCCGGACCGTCAGCTCTGACATGTAATGGTTTTGTTTCATGAAGCAGACTTGTTTAAATGACATGTGGAAGTCCTCACCTCCATTTAAGGCAGGAGGAGAACCTTCTTCTTCTCTTCTTCCTCTTAAACCGGCTCATAAAAGATTCCAGTATTTACTGTAGTTGTTCATTTTCATTTCAATTATTCTCCCAGAATTGATTTTCAACTCGCCCAACGCTGTCTTCCCAGACGGCAAGGGTGTATCCCAGAAAAGTCCCCAATCCCCCTGTGTTGTACAAGCAACCCCCCTGATTGAACTCTTATTAAATTTGAAGTTTTGTCCGGAAGACAGTTTTTTTTCGTAAAGAGAGCTCCCCAAAATTATGGCCTGACATTATTGAAGATAAATCGCCCACTAGTGTTGGAAATACTAAACCGACCTTTACCAAAATCTATCCAGTTCTTCCTCGCCATAAGGTCTATCTAGGTATTAAATTTGAAAATGATCCATGCCACAGTTCTTGAGTTATTGCGTTCACACGAAGGATCTGCTTAGGACGCGGTGGCGCCGATGACGATTCCATAATATCCACGATTTATCAGGGATATAATTCATTACAAAGAAAGAGCTTAGACTTCATTCTCTCGCATGTGCGATGGCATTTCCTGCATGACATCATTTTGAAATATTCCCCTGTGAAAACATCCAAAGCCTGCAGCGACTTTTGGCACCAGCACAACGCAGATTCTTGAGGAGAGGAGATGGAGAGATTGCAAAGATTATTGAAGCGAGAAGATTATTGAAGCAGGGCCACCTCTGGGTTTTTATCCACAGAGCAATTCAACGGAATGGCCTTTTGTCATTTTGTGAATACAGGAATCGAAAGAAGTGCTTCAAAAATCGGGAGAGGGACGGCAACAGCAGAGGCGAGGCAACTTTATTCATGAAGCGCGTCTGAGCCGCAGCAGCGGGGAAACTTGTTTGTGTTGTTTTACACGAACAATCAACAACATTGAGATAACGCTAAAAACTCGCTTTGCTATCGTTTTAAAAAATGGCGGTCTTGATGGTCGCAATAACCCCGCCCCCAGCTCCCACGTAATCGGTTGTTGGTTCTAGACCATCAAAGAGTTGGTTCTTGTCTGGCACCAGTTTTGAGAGCTAGGAGCTGGTGCTTAGGCTATTGAAAAGCAAATAACTGGTTCTAAATCAGGCTCTAGTTCCGGAATAGCCCTGGAACCAGCTCGATGGAAAAGTGGTATCAGAGTCCAAAATCATGCAGCATCGATTACCTGGTCCACTCTAAATACTCTGTAGGTGTGAAGGTGAGCAAATGAATGTAAATGGGGTTTTTTCTCCAATGTATGTGTTTTGGACCTGTGGGGAACCGTTGACTTTTCTCACCCAGTGCCATCTGGGATATGCTCCGGCCCTCTGATACCCTGGATTTACATCTTGAGGAATAAAATCCTGTTTGTCGCTCCGCAGAGGGAATATTTTATTATTATTATATTCATGTTCTCCAGCAAAAACATTCTCATTTAAATTTTTGTCACCACCAGCCAAAAAGATGTAAAGAGATAAGATTAGAAGTGATCGACAACGAGGAAGAAATTGTGATTATACGAGAAATAATGATAAAAGAAAGGGAACAAAGGGGAGCAAAAGATAAACCTATTGTGATGCTGAAGAAATAATCTCAACAAAAACCCACACACTCAAAAACAGATTAGCGTAGCATCAGCGAGGCAGACTGATAAAACCCGATGAACCCTCGCCCTCAACAAACATTAATGGTGAACTGCTAATCCACTTCCACCCTGCGTGTTAATCCACTTGTACATTAAGGGATTGGGTTTCAGCTGCAGTTTGGATCCTCCATCGGAACGGAGTCTGATCTGAGCAGCCCGTCGCCTGAAATCTGACTCTGAACCCTGATTCTGACGTGACCTCTGCGTCCCTGAGCGATAAAAGTTTCCCGCCACTGAGATCATAGGTTGTTTTTTTTTATTGACAGCCCGCTGACAACTTTCACATTCTTTTATTTCTCTTAGGCTTCCAACTCCATCTAGTCGGAGTAGGAGTAATATCTGTAATATTATCAGGTCAGATGCTTCTTAGAGTATTTGTCTATCTGTACGTCTGTGAGTTACACGGCCGCCATTCTTAGGAACTCTCAATTTTTATTTCTTGATTAAAAATGTGACTGAACTTGTTTCTAATGTGACCCATATACGCCAAAGAGAAGGGGCCAAGGATGGAACCCTGGACGACACCACAGGTCAAAGGGCCCACCGATGAGGAGGCATTATGGCTATTGAGTTATATAGGGGATTTTCTTGTCATAATAAAGCTTGTGAGGACTTATATATATCTATATATATATATATATAAATATAAATATATATATATATATATATACACTTGATACAACCAAAGAAAAGTCTAATAAGGTTCAAATCATTCTTTACCAAAAGTTGGAACTAATCTAATTAAAAATTGACTATTTTCCATAGAAACACAGATTTTTTTTTATCATGAAACCATTTTTATTTCACACGTTTGAAAAAATGGATGTTTAACCAAACTATTTGTGAATTTTTGGTAAATTCAGCGTCTCAGATTTTAAATTAATAAAGCCCAAAAAGACTTAAAATAAGCTATAAATTATTTTTCCATAGTTTTGTTTTTTTTTTCGGTGAGGAAATTAAAGTTTTAAGGCACAAATGTTTCTCGTATACTGGAGTGGGTTTGAAAAACTGGTCTCTAAACAGAACAACCTGACTTTAGTCGCCTCTCCTACTATCAGTAAAAAACAAGTCGGACTTTTTGTGCTGAGTAAGCCGGATCTTATTACGCTCTTGAAGGATCAACAAAAAAAAGGCCTTACCAACGTCTCACCACCTTCTCCCTGTTACGTTTGATTGTAATAAATACCGACATGGCCGCTTTGGGAACATGAACTCGGACCCCGGCCGTCACGCAGAGATGTTCTGACCCATTATTGTAACCACGCTCTGGTGTCATCATGAGTGAGTGTATCGCCGCGGGTGAAATGCCAACACATGCCGTGAGCGCGTGCGGCGGCGGCGGATATTTACCGACTAACCAACGCAGGCAGGAGGCGGTAAAAACTCAGCTCTCAAATATTTTTGTCAACTTTGCACGTAGGCTCCGAAGGACTTTGCGGCTGTTAGGACAGAATTCCCAGTACTCTGTTTTTCGTGAACTAATGAGATGAAAAAAAAAATAAAAAAAAATTTTTCTTCAATTTAGTCTCAATTAACACCTTAGTTAAGTCATTAATTTAAAACAACCCTGTTTTCTGAAATAACGAGATGACTAATTTGTTAAATCAGAAAAACAGTGCAATTTTTTTGTCTTAGCTGAATGCAATACGTTTCCGTTCATTCGTGATTAATTTGTCAAAGATGTTGTTCTTTTCAATTTGTTGTATGTTTTATTCTTTGTTTTATGATGGAAAATTGCCATCACTCAAATTTCCTACGACCACAGATTTGACCGTAGCAACGACACGAGACAAAAGAATATACCACTATTATATATATATACATATATGTACATATATATATCTATAATATATATTATATAACATAGATAGAAATGGGAAAGTCACATTTTCACGCCAAAAGTGGGTGATGAAATCATCCTCTTGGAGGTCAGAAACCCGGTTCCAAAAAGGTTAACAGGATGTCAGGTTCTACTGAGGGAAACATCGGTTTCAACAAGTTAATGAATGTATAAATGTCAGGCGATAAATTGTCCACCTGTGAGGTGGCGGTGAGATTCGGCGGCAGCCTGTCCTTGGGTGAAGGGTAGACGCGTCAGGACGGCCGGCTCGTCACTGGATGTGAGTAAACATCTTAGAAAAACCCTCTGTACCTTCTGACTGTATGATTGAAAGCATTTCCATTCGCTCATTGACGCCCTGACCTTTTTTCTGATGAATGTCTTCACGCATCATATGCATCAAAGTCACATGATTGAATCTGACATGTTTTTCCATCACATTTACACAAAAAAACAACAAAAAAAAAATCTAATTTAATACGATTTCTGTTTCTCACCAAAGTGTTTCAAGCCGCAAACGTTTCTCCTAACTACTACAACAGTGCCGGCGGAGTGACGGCGTCGGCGCGGTCAAAGAAGAAGTGAGCATCAACGAAGGGGACAGGAAGGAGGGAAGGAACACACAATCTGAGCGCCGATGTCTCGTCCTAATCAGTCTTGTCAGCCACTCTCGCCTTTTTCATCCGGTTAATGCATCTCCTCCCAAGGTCAAGACATCACCTCTGAGGAACCCCTCCGCTCGCTGCTAGATTAATTTCTGCAGACTATCCCTTTAAGTGGTGCTAACCCCCGAACATGAATGGAACATGAATGCAGCTTCGAATCAACAGAGTGTGCTTCCAGCAAAATCCACAACAGCAAACCAACATTGTGACGCTTGGACTTGGAAAAAACGTCACACAGGCGCCATCCCATGAGTGTCAGAGGAAGGAAGTAGATTTTTTTTTTTATCAAAGAATACAGGTCGGACCTTTTTGAGGATGTATGCAGCAATAACATGTTTAAAAACCACAGACAAATAAAAAAGAATCATTTGAATTATTTGATTAATTTGGGTTTTTCATTCATTTAATATCTTAGACACTCTAAATTAGCATTAAATTACAACGTCTTTTATTTTAAAACCTAGATGAGTGATTGGACTTTTTGCGGTTGTATCATGTAACATTATTCTGTTGAGGAAGTCCTCCCAGGTTTTAATACAGCAGGACAAAAAAATTACTAATTGTCAGATATTAGTCAGTTGTCAAATAGTGAGTTTAATTAGCTTATTTGTGGTCGTATCAACTTATATAATTCTGCTTAGTAAGTCTTTACAGGCCTAAATATGACAAGAAAATAATTACTAAATTTTCTTCAGAACCATAATGTCTTTGCTCCTCGGTGGCCCCTTTGACCCACGGCGGCCCCCAGGGCTCCGCTCTCGGCCCCTTACTCTTTAGAACATCTATCCTGTCACTGGATCATTTTATAAACCGGTTCAGTCACAAATAATAGATAAGAAATAGCGAGTCAAATGGTTCTCAACGACACAGCCGAGTAGGAATTTGAAGAGTTAATTGAAAAATCAGATTGTCGTTAGCCAGATTCTCTGTCACACGGTCGACGGCTCAAATAGCGAAGTAAAAACCTCCCGGGCTTCAGTTAGTTCTGAGGTTTTCTCCGGAATCTACAGCATCTCCATTAGTGACAGATTAATTATGTTGGAAGTAAAAATAAAAAAAAACACAAAATAAACCCAGGGTTTGTTTGTGTTATTGTGTGTTTTAATATGTAATATAGTATATAATATAATATATATTATTCAATATATAGTATTACATAATAAATAATAATTAATATAATATAATACAATATAATATAATATGATACAATGTAATATAATGTAATATAATACAATATAATACAATATATTATAATATAAAACAATATAATATAATATAATATAATTTAATATAAAACAATATAATATAATATAATATAATATAATAATACATTTTTTATTTTTTGTCAAAATACTATTTGCACTCTCAAACGTTCTACTCAGCAAATGGAGAACAAACAATATTAAAAAGTCCGTCTCAAGAGTTTGTTAAGTCAATACTGTGATCGTTTTTTAAAACAATTTTTTTTTAATCTTTTACCCACTGATGTCAATGACAAAATAGAAAATAAAATAAAATAATCGTTTTGTCCCGTCTCCCCTCCAAAGTCTCATTAAACATGAATAAATCGTGGAACAGCAGGGAAAGCTTCACATTATAAGTTAATATTTGGCATTTAACATTTTATCGGAAGTAGTTTTTTTATAACCTCCTGCACCGTTTTTTGAAAAACAGACATAATATTTAAAAAAAATCAAATGTCACATAGCAATTAAAAAAAAAAAATACATATATATATATATATATATATATATATATATATATATACTGCATACGGATCGACCCGAGGAGATCTAGCCTCCATTAATCGCATTTTACTCTAATAGTTCATATTTTGGACATAACTTCTTAACCATCAACTCTGGTGATTATGAATCGAGTCAATGAGATCTCTAATAAGTATATCACACATATTTTACTCACTTTGTGAAGTTTTTTCTTTTTTTTTACAAAATATACTTTGGACATTACCTCACATTGAATTTGAGGAGTTAAATCAGGGGGATTTGTTGTGAAATGCAGGGGATTTGGGGATTTATTTGGTACTATACCCTTGCTGCCGGGGTCTAGTTTCAGGTTGTATTTTAACATTTATGCCAAAATGTCTTCGGACTCCATTCGGCAGATGGAAAATGATGAAAAGTGTCTCATTAGAAAAGTCCAGTTGATGTTCAGAAGACGTCCTGGTGTCTTTTTAAAAGAAATGCCAATCGAAATATTGCATTATGAAAGAGCAATCTGTCTTCTGACCGGGGGTCTTACCGAGGTTACAACACCATAATAACCCTTCTTCTTTTTCTTCTTCTTCTTCTTCTGCTTCTTCTTCTATGGATTACTAGATTAATGGCAATGAAGCTTTTTTTATGTTCTGGGTGTAACAAAGAGAATCTACTTGATCCCATGTTCCAAAACCTGAGGATGGACAGAAGGTATATATTCCATTCGAAAGCATGATGGTGGGATCAGGAGGAGGAAGAGGAGGAGGAGGAGGGTTTAACACTGTAGCTTTAACTCTATTATCATATCGCTGCTTATAGTCTGACACCGGTGAGCAAAAACTAACTCTGCACGCTCATTAATGCATCACATTAAAAAAAGAGGATCAAAGCAGTTCTAACGAGAAATTAAAAAAATATATTAATGTTCTAATTTCATATGCTGATGATCTGAGTGCTTAGCTAAAAAAAAAAATCAGTTACTGTGTCCCCGTGTTTTAATGTGCCTGATGAATAATGAAGTGAATCTCTGAGAGGGGGCTTTGAAACAAGACCAGACGAGACGTCATGTCATGCTGGAAATGCATTCGCTAGACGGAGCAGCATCAAAGGACGGAGAGAGAGAGAGAGAAAGAGAGAGAGAGAGAGAGAGAGAGACCACGCCATCATGTATTCCCATCTCCCGACTTTAATTATTCTTGTTTAAAAGTCTGACTCCGTTTCTCCTTGCTTCCCAGCCTGGCTCGGTCGCTCCTTTCATGATACGTCCATTTATCCATTCGTCTTCTTGCTGAACTCTGTCACGCATTCATATACAGTCGAAAAAGTAAAGGCTAGCATTCACTACAGGCCAATGGAAGCGCCGGCGTCACCGGACCGGCTCGTTACCACACCCGGGTTTTCTTCCATTACCCCAATTACAGATGGCCGAGTAATATGTATAAGTACCTTTTGTCATCCTTGAGCTTGGGTTTGACCAAAACACGACTCATCCGAAGATGAGGAGCCCCAAAACCATCCCACAACACAATCATCAATAGAGAAGCTGAGTGAGTTTAGAGAAGCTGCTGTTCTGGGCCCGTATGCAGATGGTAGATGGTCTTCGTCTTCCTGCCATAATGAGGCTTCACTACATCGTTCTCCTGTTCATCCAGTCACAACTTGTCTCATCGTCCATCACCCGATCGATGTCAAACTCTGAATATTCTCCCTCCCTCTCTGTTGTCAGTCAGCTGTCAGCTCTATACAGCCAACTGTTTAGAGCCAGCGCCTTCCGTTCAGCATCTTTGCCCTGGAACACCCGTGTCATCTCCAATTAAATCCTCCAAGTTCTCCTTTCATGAAGTCGTCCCAACGCCGTACGACTAGTCTCCTTCAAGCACCTTAGTCACGAAGGAGCTTCCTTTGCTGATCCGCTTCTTGCCAGTATGTGACCACCGTAGACTAAACCATCTGTCAACAACAAATATAAGATTAGTGACTGACTGGTTTGGTTGACTTGGTCAACCAAAGTCAGACTTTGGGGAAGGTCTGTTTTATATTTTCGACACTAGAAGTTTTATCTCCAAAAGTTTTCAGGCCATAACTTCCTAACTCACTAAACTAGACTTGAGGAAATCTATCTTGCATGAATCGAGTTTTTACTCCAATAGATCATATTTTACTCACTAGGGGGAGTTTTTTATGAAAAACACCTGCTTTTGGGACAGAACTTCACATTCAATCAGGGGGATTCCTCGCACAACGCAGGGGATCGGGGACTTTTCGGGGATAAACCCCCTGTTGTCAAGAACAACAGCATAGACCTGGTTATTTATCGTAGCCTGTGCTAATTTTATTACACAAACGTGATCAATGAAGGCCAGGGTTTAAGCAGAACCTGTCATTGTCTGGTCACTGACAAATTCTCTTTGAAAAACAAGCAGCAGGAATCATCCGTCCTCCGGAACATTTAGTCGCCCGTCAGTCATGAGTGTAGAAGAACAGCCTGGGTTTTAAAACGGCTCGGCCACAGTAGCACTCTCATTATTTGCAGAGTGGTCGTCCACTCACGGGAAGGTTGCGATTCTCTCCTCGGCTCCCGCCGTCACCACGAGGGTGTCCTTGAGCAAGACATTCAACCCAAAACTGCCGCTCAGGCGTTGCACACGGCGCCTGGCTGGGTTGGGTCGAATTCGGAGAACGACTTTCACCGTGTTGTGCTGCATTATTGTTTGTGATAATGAGAGCTTCTTCTATTCTGAGTTCACGATGACGTCTTCAAAGCGCCAGCCTGAGTGTAAACTGAATTAAATATTGTTGCATGAAGCTGGTTACAGCCGGCCCCCGACCGTCAGAACCAGTAGATGTGGAAAAATCTACATCCTGATTGAATCAAATGGCTGTAAGCTCATCAAACACACACACACACACACACACGCACACACACCCACACACACACTCCAGTTCTTTCATTAGTAGATTTGATTAGTTTATATTGGTCCATCTGTCTGTCTCACATATATAGTTAGGAATCAAATGAGGCAGCAGACCTCATAAACACATAAACACCGACAAAACATCCACATAAACACAAACACACTGGTTCTCCTCAGAGACACACACACTCACTCACACACTCACACACACACACACACACACACACACACACACACACACACACACACACACACACACACACACACACAGGTAAATATGAATTGATGTTACTGCCTGCATGCATTTTTTCAAACTCACTAACACAACCAGCTCTTATTGAGCGCCACGCAAACAGTGGTAATCAGATTCCATGGAATAACAATGCAGAAATGCATTCTGGGCAGCGGGTGATGGTTTTGCTGCGGGTAGCGGGACTGAGGACTGGTCTGTAACAAAAACTTTACAAAAAGAAAAAGAGACACTGCAGCAAAATGAATAATAATAGAAATCTACTAAATTAATTATTTATCTCTCTCTCTCTCTCTCTCTCTCTCTCTCTCTCTCTCCCTCTCTCTCTCTCTCTATCTCTCAGACTCTCCCTCTCAGACTGCCTCTCTCACTCTCTCTCTCTCTCGCTCTCTCTGATTCTCACTCTTAGATTGAATCTCTCTCTCTCACTGTTGGACTGTGGACACAGATATTATAATCCAAATCAATCTCTGGATTAATTTTATTGATTGTGGTTTGAACCCAGCCCTTGAGGCTACATGCTGTGCCCCCCCCCCCCCCCCTCGTTACTTCAAAGTACTTTGGGGTATTGTAGAGAATACTTAAGGTGATGCTATGTGATGACCTTTGACCTCACACGTCCTTCCACAGTTATTTTGATTACATTGTTTCTTACTCCAATGCCTCAAAAATGGAGCTGTTGATCGGAGAAATGTCCTTTTTCATTTCTGCAGCGATGAATATTCACAACAAATAAAACCCTATAAATGAGAGTAATATTAATAATGTTAGACGCAATCACCATCCAAGCCGACATTACAGCCCCGAAAAGTCCAGCGCAGAGCCTTCGTGTTAACGCGGTAACTCACACACAATTGTATGGATCCTTTTAAAATTCTATTCCCAGAATGTGTGAGGAAGAACTGCAATAATTTTGGGGAAAGTCAGTTGTGTCTTTCTGACACCAGGGGGGGAGCTTTATTTCCAAAATAATTTTTGGCTGATTTAGTCCAAATGTGTTGGATATTTATCTACTCATGGAGATATTTCTTTTAAATATCACATTTTACTCATATGGTTCAGATTTTACTCACTAGGGGGAGCTTCTTTTTCTGTCTTTTTTTTTTTTTACGAAAAACATGGTTTTTTGGAGATAACTACGTACATACTTACTTTGAGGAGTTAAATCAGGGGAATTGCTTGTACAACGCAGGGGATTGATGGATTTTCAGGGATATACCCTTGCTGTCAGGGATGACAGCCTAGGGCTGGTTGAAAATGACTCGCACACGTTGAATCTGTGTGTTCTTATAATTCAAATTCTTCCTGTTGCTGTTCCCTTCCATGAGCACCGGCGGTTTGAGTTATTTTCACTTATGCGAAGAACAAGTTGCAAAAAAAACCTTGTTAAAGATATTTAACCAGCGTAGCACGACATGCACCTTAAAATAGTCTTTGGTCTGGCTAAGTAAGTATAAAATAAAAACTCCACATAAACTTTATCTTGAGTAAACTGCTCTTAAATGTGGGGGAATCGATCTAGAGGCCTTTCCTCTTCCTGTCCGTCTCTTTGCTCAGACTCAGTCAGAAACCACCATTGCAGGTTGACGGTGGGCCGGATAGACGGTCATCAGCTGAGTCGTCTCGACTTGAAGATATTTTCTAACTCTGTGACCGGTGATGTTGGAAACAGATCCTGTCCACAGGAGCTGAATGGGAACAGAAGATCCTTCAACTCTTTCTTTTTCCTCACTGCTCTCAGACACTCCAGGCGGCCCGTTGAGGCTGATGAAAACACCCACTCAAAAACCAAAGAGGGGGTCAGCTAGCGGAAATTCTTGACAGCACCCACAGGATGTTATCACTGGATCTGGATGCATCTTCTGGCTCGTGACCATCGCCGCTTCTGTAACAGGAAGCCCGTTTGGCTGTGAAAGCCCAAACTGGCAATCTGTGAATCACTCACAGCCTCTCAGTGTCACATGGTTCTGTTGACCGTTGATGGGAAAGTGCTGGGCAACTGCTGAACGCTATTTTTGGTGGAGTTCTGATGCATTTGAATCAGAATGGGAAGAACCAGACGAAATGCTGGCAAAAAAAAAAATCCTACTAGCCATTCAATTTAAGTAATTGCATATCCAGCTCAGGGTTGGAACCAATGCTAGCTGACGTTTGGTGAGGGGGACAATTTAGCGTCACCAATTCACCTGTGATTTATGTTTATGGACGACCGGAGGAAGCTGGAGAACCCGGAGGGATCCCACTCAAACACAAGGAGAACATGTAATTCTAATCTAGTTTTCCAACTAGACTAGAATTAGTCTAGTCTGTCCCCCTCAGCCAGCGATGAGGATCAAAACCTCTGAAGCTACTTTATTTCTTCCTCTCTCATTCTTCTCATGTATTCAGCCCCTTGTTTTATTCTCTGCTCCACACTCCTGGACTTGGAGCGCAGAATTATGTTTAAGATATACACAATGTCTGTTTAAAAGATTTAGACATTTTCGCATCGTTTCCTGTTCCTCCCCGGCATAAAACATCAAAGTACCAAGACACAACACTAAACTAGGTTTAAGGGAGAATTGCTGCAGACCCCTAGCCGGTAAATCTACCAACAACTCCAACAAACTCTCTGAGTATCTCTCAAATACTTTGTGGCTCCTTTTCTTTTTGTACCTTCCACTTCACTGTCTGTTTTCAGCCCACATATCCCCAGCTCAACCCCCAAAGGAACGTCAAAGGACACAAAGGAACTTTTGAAAGTGAACCCCTAGCTCCACCCATAAAGAGTCCTCAGAAAAACAAATGCAGTTGATCAATCGATTAACTGCCCGTTAATCCAATTTTTGTTGGAAGGATTGTTTTGTATATTGCCGAGCAAGAATGAATTTTCTTCTCCATATTTAATTATTCTACCGAACAGGATAAGTGGTTACAGATAATGGCATTGAATGGAAAAAAACAAAAAACAAGGGTGTCCCTGTGCCTTTAGTCACTCTTGTTGAACTATTGCACAGATTGTTCTGCTAAGCTGCTGTTACAGTTAAATTACAGTTCTTCCCAAAGCTATTTGTTGCCCGCTAGAATCTTTCTAATCCCAATGTCTAGTTTCCCCTTTGAAAAAAAACACACAATTAAAGCCAACTTACTATGTCAAAGTCCCCCAGGAGGGAAATAACGATAATTATAAATAATAAAGGCAGATGTTTAAGAGAAATGGTATCTGATAGAAGAATTTGGGGACGGAAATTCAAAGTCGCCAGATTATGAATGCATTTCGCCTACGCGAATGAGAGAGTTCTGAAATGTGGCTGCTGGGATGAATTGAATATGAAATGTAATCTAGCAGATTCATGTCTTCATGCCGCTGATCTTTCATTCCGGTAAAGTTCCACCCTCTGAACCGTGGGAACAAAAATAACTATTCTTGATATAGCAATTAAGAATCCGAGGTTAGTATTTTGCAGTCGTGAAAACAAAATCCGCAAGGCTGTTTCATGTTGATTTAAAAGCCTTCGCCTCGCCTTTCCCCCGCCTTTACCCGCTGTCCACGCCTTCAGATGTCTCCCAGTAAGGTCAGGTGGGCCGATGTCGGCGAGTTAACTGACATGAAACATGTCGATTTGACATTAAGACTCCACCTGCCTTCAACAGAAAACAACTTAACCTGCCTTCAAAAGAGCAACCGCCTCTCCAGGCTGTTGTGTCTTCAGGCAAAAGTGAACTTGTACGCATTTGCAGTCAGCTTATGACGTTTGATTTATGGTGTGCAATGTAAATTTCTGTAAACAGTATTTGCACATTTGGAGTTTCGTAGCTGAAAGTGTCTGCACCCTCAGAAATGGGCCTCAGGGCTGAGAAAGTCAGACGTTACAATGATGTCATGAGGCTTATATAAAGGTTATATAAAGCAAATAATCTGACGAATTTTAAATAATTTCAGCATCTTCTGCTAATCAGCAATTTAAAAGAGAGTAGATTTAGAAGATTCGGGACGTTGGGCCGTATTCGAAAATTCAAGGACAAAACTATAGATTTGGTTGCTCCTTAGTTACAGTTACATCCGACAGCAGTATGGGGATTGCTTCTAAAAGGAAGGGGATTGGGAGCTTTTCAGAATTAGAATATAATTTCCACATTTTAACATGATCATTTTCACTTTTTCATGTTGATTTTCACATTATAACATGACAATCTCATGTTTTTAGTCTTCCCGTTATAACAAGAGAACTTTCATGTATCTACGTGATAAATTTCAAAATATAACATGATAATTTTCGTGTTTGTACATCTTAATTTTCTAAATATAACATGATCATTTTAATGTTTTAGCATTATAATATTATAGCGTGACATTTTTCAAATTTTACATGATCATTTTTACATTATAACGTGATATTTTTCATGTTTTACATGTTATTTATAAAATATTTAGTGATATTTTTCATGTTTTACTTGATAATTTATAAAATATTAAGTGATATTTTTCATGTTTTACATGATAATTTATTAAATATTAAGTGATATTTTTCAAATTTTACACGATCATTTTCACATTATAACCTGATATTTCTCATACTTTACATGATAATTTATAAAATATTAAGTGATATTTTTCTTGTTTTACATGATCATTTTTACATTATAATGTGATATTTTTCATGTTTTACATGATCATTTATAAAACATTAAGTGATATGTTTCATGTTTTACGCGATCATCTTGAACTTGACATGATCTTGAACTTTCTTATGAACTGAAAACTTAAGACATGATGATTATTCTGAGGATTAATGATCCATATGACACGTGACAATTTGAGGTGGCTTATCGATGTCCTCAGCTTTCTCCGGTTTCCACGCCTTCATTTTATCATGACAGTTTAAGAGCTGCCCCAACATTTACTCTGACCTGATTTCTTGGTAGATGGACATCTTAACTGATAAATTACAATGTCTGAAGGTTAATGGCGGTTCGTCTGATGACAGTTGACTCCAAGAGTGCGTCCTCCCTCCTGCTATATACACCACCTCATGCCAAAGCCAATTAATGAAGCATCACACCATTATGTTTGCCGATGATTAGGTAATCATGTCCCTTCTTCAGACGTGACGGCCCCCATCGCGGCTGAGAAGAGACCCGCTCCTTCCTGGGTCATCAAAGTGTCCAAAACCAATTCAGTCGTTAATCACATGGTCATCTGTCCTGTGTTGATTAATGAGCGGGTGGTTGAGGTTGTGCCGCAGTATCACCGTACCTATCCAAGGGTGACGTAATTGATAATTAGTGGACCCCTGACATGTGTGCAGAGGCTGTGTGTAGAAAAAAGCTGCGGCGCCTGCAGCAGAGACTTAACCAAAGTTTTAGAGTTTTAGTGTAGAGAAACTTTAATGAAGATGTTTTCCTATTGAATCTGTCCTCATTAATGCCTTAGTCAGCTGGTTTGGATTACTTATCCTGAAAATGAGCGTGTGTGTCTGTGTGTGTGTGTGGGTGTGTGTGTGTGTGTGGGGAGTGGCTGATAATCGAATTGATCGGTGGAACGAGCAGAGACAAGCCAACAATAGCTAATTAAACCCTCAGCGGTGCCGCCGTCACTTTTATCCCAGTCAGGACGCTATAAAGTCTTGAAGTGGTGCCCCCCTGTTTGTGTGTGTTTGTGTGTGTCAGTGTGTGTGTGTGTGTGTAGTTTGTTGCCGTGTGTCAGAGAAAGAGAGAGAGATCGCAAGAAGCGAGCATCTGCGTTTGAACTCTGCTTCTCTGGAGTCGAATATGCAATCCCTGTGCATGTTTGTGTGTGGGTGTGTGTGTGTGTGTGTGTGTGTGTGTGTGTGTGTGTGTGTGTGTGTGTGTGTGTGTGTGTGTGTGTGAGTGTGAGTGTGTGTTGATGTGTATTTCAGCTCTGATCTGTGAATAGCTTCAATGGCGGGAGTGAAAAAGCTCAGGAACCGCATTCAAACATGTCATCAACCACGTAAAACTTAGCTGATACCTTTGTGTATCTCACAAACACACACACACACACACATACACATACACACACACAAACATGCACATACCCAAATATAAAAGCTGACAGACACTTTACATTTAAAGTAGTGCATCAATTTTCCATCGCTCAATGCCAGCTGCTATAGGCTCCAGCCCCTGCGAACCCTGAACAGGATAAAGGGTTACGGACAATGAATGAATGATTGGTATATATATATATACATATATATTTATATATATATATATAGGTATATATATATATATATGTATATACCAATCTCCCATTGTCTTAGGCCCCACATGAGAATCTGATGTCACAGGAAGTTAACTTCGGTGGCAAGAAGAGATCAAGCAAATGAAAGTCAGATTTCAGGCCAAAGCAGAATCTGCTGATCTATATGAGGAAGGGTCGAGGTTGAGTGGGGACTTGATCTCAGCTGCTCGGCTGGAGGTTTCATTCATTCATCAACCCAACAGAGTGGGAAAGAGGAGTAAAAATGCAATCAGGGAACATGCAACTCTGCCAAGGCAGCAAAAAAACTCCCCCGGATCTGCACCTTAAACTGGAACCTGATAAATCTCTTATCATCCCATTCAAAGGATAACCTATTCACAAAATGTCATAACACGCCTGAGAAGAGCGATAGAAAATGATTTCTTTATTAAATTTACAACAGCTACAGGTCTTTGGCTAAAATCTTTCACTTCTACTAGAAGTGAAAAGATCTACTAGACCTGGAAAAGATCCCAGGTCGCGTAAACAGGCGATCGACATTCGAATTGGGAAAGGTTTAATTCGGACCGGAGAAAAGTGTCCCATGTAAACCCAGTTCTTCACTAGTACTGACCAGCACTAGGTCGGCTGCTAGGACAACTACTCTACCCCGATGTACGGATGTTGCAAACTTTGTTTTTCTTACAATCAAACAGCAACACACACACAATCTTGTCCATCTGATGTTAATGTACTGGATGTTTTCCATCACACTCGGTCTGCTGTCACATAGTTTTAACTTAGTTTTGTGGAGAAAAATGACGCTATGTTAGCTAATGTCGTCCGACTTTCGTCAGTTGGCGCAGTAATTACATAATTTTTTCACTCTGGCGGTATTTAAAAGGTCTTAACAGTCATTAAATTTGCACTTTAAGTGTATATACTTACCACATACTTATACTTACTACTAACTACTATACGTACTGTTATTACAGGCGGTTATCAATTCAAGTTTGTATAAATGGTAGGTCTTAGTCAAAGAGGTTCTTTGAATAGCCCTGGATTCCTTTGGTAGAAAAGACTGTTAATCGGTTGCATGATCCGATTCTATTTTTTGCCGCTACTATGTATCTACAGGAAGAAGAGACCGAGAGGAACTAAAAACAATAGGGGGGTTAATTTATACGGAGAATGAATGACACTCTATTCTTGACGAGGATCTGGGTTTTTAGTTTGAAGTTTCTGATTGAAAGGTTACAGATTATGTTGATCTTATCCCTTCTGTTGACCAACTTCACCTTTTATACAGTAATAGATTAAGTAATTTAAGAGGCGGTCGACGTCTGTGAAAGTCTTTGACCATTGATGAATCTGGCTTTTCAGAATAAAAGCGTGTGATGAGTAGCTCCTGCTTGAAACGTTATAGTTGATGTTGATGTTAACCTTTCTGGAGACCAACTTCACGTTTAATGCAATAATAAATGAAATAATTAAAGAGGCGTTGGTCCTCTGTGAATGTCTTTGGTCCTTGTTGGATCTGGATTTTCAGAATAAAAGTGCGTGATTAGGAGTTTCTGCTTTAAGCGTTACGGATTATGTTGATGTTAACCTTTATGGTGACCAACCTCACGTTTTAAGCAGTAATTAATGAAGTGATTAAAGAGGGCGTAGACGTCTGTGAAAGTCTGTGACCATTGATGGATCTGGCTTTTCAGAATAAAAGCGCGTGATGAGGCGCCTCTGATTGAAACGTTACGTTTACTTAACATCTCTGGTGATTTTACCACACAACCCCGCCTCACTAAAAACTTAATATTTGATAACGTCCTAATGTTGTAACGTTAGTCAGAGTAAAAGTTACGACACCTTTCCTCCGTCCCTCTCTCGCGTCTCCGGTAGGTTGTAGAAGTAAATTTCAGTTATTATCAAGCTGTTTCTTCATTAAAAGCAGGACGGTAAGAGAAATAAACCGCCCTGTTCACACGATAGACGCCCACCCTCTGATAAAACTCTCATCTATTGGTCGCTTTAGCGCTCGTCACGCAGCTGTCGCCAGCTCTTCCGGGTTGACGTGTCGCCGCATTAAATCATCGGTCCGGATTAGATCCCTGCTCATGCAAAAAGTCAAACAGGAATATCCTTTAGTAATTATTTCATTCTGAACAGAGAAGCGTGTCCATGTAAGCCCACCTAATGAAGCTTTGCTGTTTACTCCTGTACTTCTTGTCTGCTGTGATCCAACACATCAGACAGAGGTTAATGTAATTAAAATTTGGATCAAAAACAAATTTATGCAAATTTAGTTGCTTTGTGGCTCATGCATATTAGCAAGACAGAAGGAAAAAAAGAGAATACACCAATTTGGAAGCAAATTTTGAAAAAAACCAAACCAGACTTATCCTGGAAACAAAAGTGTGTGGGAGTATCTGAGTGTGTGTAGATAGATACAAAATCCGACCTCATCCATGCAAAAAAACTAAAGATTAGAAAAACAGAATACGAAACCCTGAAGCAGGTACGCTCTCCTTTAGAAATGTGATGCTCTGTGGAATCTCCCCAACTGCTGAGAAACAACCTCTGCTTCTCCTTGAGAGGCAGATTAATACCTGGCTGAAATTAATCCTCGTCTGCTGAGACAATGAGATTTAGAGCGAGGGAAGGCAACCCGAAAACAAGCCGAGCCCTTCACTCTATTCGGGCGAGAAGCAAAAACAATAATTCTGTGAGGTCTAACACACCTTTCAGAGAATTTGTGTGTTTTTGTGTATGTGTGTGTGTATTTGTGTGTGTGTGTGAGACCTAACCCTACGTTTACAGTTTGGACAGTGTGTATGGGTCAGAACCCAAAGAGTTTGACTGATATAATAATGATTAAATGCTTTTAACGGTTTAAAAAAACACCTTTGTGATGCTTAACACATTCAAATTGTAGGATTTTTAACGAACAGCTGTAACCATCAGACAATTTCCCTCCATCAAAATGTTTGCAATAACGGTTGAATGCATGCGTGTGTGGGTGCATGTGTGTGTGCATGTAGTTGTGTGTCTGTGTGTACGTGTGTGTGTGTGTTAACACAGATCCTATGTGACTATGAGTCCATATATAAACCTGGTGTTTATTTGCAAGCACACACAAAGTGCCCAGAGACGAGGCAACAGGTGGCTCCCACACGGATTGGTTGCTCCATCTCCCTGGAAACAGTTGTCATATCAACCACAAAGGAGAGCAGTGTGTGTGTGTGTGTGTGTGTGTGTGTGTGTGTGGTGTGTGTGGATGAAGGTTTACTTTATTCCCGGTGTTGGGTGGTCCGTCTTCATCTAGAAGAGTTACTCCAGATGTTTGCCATCCTTCTCATTTCCTTCCTGTCTTCATGACAAACTTTAGTTCACTGTTTTGTGTCCAATAAGGTAAGAATATTATATAGGTCACAAAATCTTAGAGACCAGAGTTTTCTCCATGGGATGTATTCTGCTTGACTGCATAACAATGAGTTAATATGTCCCAGAGATGGAGATCCAGTTTCTTTATTCAACACTTTAATAGATGCAGAACACCCAACTTTAAGCATTCTGAGATTAAAGGGGGAATCGAATAGTCCAATTATACATTATTTCTCAAAGATCTTAAGAGACGCTGAAAAGTAATGAACGCGCAAACAACAAGCGTCCAGAATGTTGACGGACGATGGTACGTGGAACACCAGCACATTATTGTCATGACATTTTTAACAACTCAGAAACCATTGTGAGGTACTTACCTGAAACTATTTTAATACTTTAAAAGTTCCTTATCCACTTTTATCCTTGGTTTTTAACTCATGAAAGTTACATTTAAGCCTGTTTTTGGAAAGTATATGTCTCAACCAATTTATTAATTATATTGCCTTTACAACATGTCTACAGCAGTTCTGACAACATATGTTGAACAAAATATCTTTAATAATATCTTTAAAGGGGGAAAAAGTACCCAGAAAGCCTGAATTAAGTTTAGGGATCTCTGACCAGTGGCAGCATTTCAAAAACAATGCTGATGCTGTCATGGGTATAACCCCCAAAAGCCCCTAATCCACTGCATTGAACAAGCAATTATCCTGATTGAAATCTTCAAATTAAATGTGACGTTATATAAAAATAAAAATAAAAGAGTTTTTGTAAACCAGCTCCCACTAGTGTGTAGAATATGAACTATTAGAGTAAAATATGATATTTACTAGATAGATTTCCTTTATTATTTATCCAGCAATTCAAAAATTATGTCCTGAAGATTTTAAGGGGTAAAAAGCCCCAAAGTGTTGGAAATATGCAAGTGACCTTGGATGTAATCATTTTAAAAATGTGTTCCATTCACTTCAAATATAATATGTGCCATAATTATTATTTTTTCAGGAAAAATGTTCTTAGGGTTTTACATATTACACAAACATTACATAAATCATACCAAGCGCTTGAAGGAGCTTTATGAAGAATGAGTTCATATGGCAATTTTAAATAAGCTCATACAAAATAACCTTGAGCCGCACATACATCTAAGAAAAATATTAAGATGGATATAAACACTATAAAGTTTGCAAACCCTTTTTTTTATTGCTGTTTTTAAGAAGATTTATGAGTTGAGCTTTGTTGGAGGGTTGGGTCAACATAAATCTGTCGAAAGAACTAAATCTCAGACAAAGAATTTCAGACATTTCAAATGTGCCAAGTGACAAAACAAATCACTATGCAGTGTGAAGCGGCATACATGACCCCTGCATTCCACTGTGTTTTTCTGGGGCATGCTCCACAGAGGGAGCTTTACTGTCTAATTTCCCCCACACAATCAGACCTGTCAATCATCGTGTCTCTGACGCATCAGAGAAACATAAAGGCCTGAGGAGTCTCAGCAGATCCGATGCAATTGGTTTCAATTAGATAGAATCCTGCGGAGGGAAATACTTGAGAGGTTGACAGGCGATCCAATCATTAAGTAAAATACTCCTAATCATGCTCTATATGCAGAACGGGTAATCTGCAGAGAGCTCTTCAGGGGTTTCGTTACCACGCAACCTCTTGGAGGAAAGATTAAAGGAAAAAAAGTAACATTTAAGCATTCGTATGCATTTCCAACCACTGGTGTTGATTTGAAAATCATCCCACTCAAAGTCATTCCAGAAACCATCATCAGAATTCCGCTGGAGACATTTTCTGGACTTCTCTTGTCTATATGCTACTCAGCGGAGAGAAGCAGAGACACGAAAAGAGGATAATTCCTTCGTTGAGTACGTCAGTGGTATGGTGATGTAATGGATCGACAACTATATCATTGATGTGAGGGGATAGCATCGATCTCTTTTAGTCGCTTAGATGTTCCAGATTTTGGTATGTTGACAACGATTTCTTTCCTACGTCCTAAATATTCAAACACAAGGAAGGTAATCGCAAGCAGCCCACAAAAAGACTATTAGAATATTTGCTCCACTCTGTGAAATAAATTAGCACTATGGATATGTTTCAGACATCAGAGGAAACAAAATGGGTCATCAGACAAAGTATATGCAAATGGTGTAATCAGAGGATAAATTACACAAGGCTAACGACAAACCTGGCCCGGCATTTCATT
Organism: Lophius americanus; assembly: GCA_037951165.1. Lineage (NCBI taxonomy): Eukaryota > Metazoa > Chordata > Actinopteri > Lophiiformes > Lophiidae > Lophius > Lophius americanus. The sequence goes on along the minus strand of JBBDHG010000147.1, from coordinate 505,293 downwards.
CACGCGCTGCAATGACGTATACATACATGTACAATTGCATCCAACCCCAACAGTCAGCTGGACAGTCCCATGCTCAAATCGTACAGCTTTAGTGGAATGCAACAGAAAAACTGTTGAGCAGGTGGAGAAAAGAGTGTGGAAATATTTAAATATAAGTAATGACGGCAAACTAGGCTCTGCTAAACTGTTGAGAGGAGGTGTGAAAGATTAATATGATGAAACACCAGACCAACCAGCACGGCCTCCAGTCCGAGGAGTTTCAAGCAAATACTGTCAAAGTGGCGGGAAATATGCAGAGATGACCCAGTACCTGTAAAAAAATAATGTTAATGAAGATTTTCTCTGTCCCCAAATTTGACCAGAACAAAAGTGTTATGAGGTAAACTTTCATAAACACTGAATTTTTGTCCAAAAAATCTGAATTGAGTTGTATTGTGGTCAAAGCTGTGATTGACTACTAAGACTCTCTCTCTCTCTCTCTCTCTCTCTCTTTGTGCGCGCCACCATTATTTCATGAATTCAAAGATTTGAACAGATCTATAGACTAACTTCCCAAAGTGAGTTCAACTGATATTTTTTCATACTTGTAGACCCTCTAGAAGGGGAGGTCTCGGGGAGTGACGATCAGAAACTGTGTCCCCATGAAACATAAAAACCAGTATGTGTGTGTTTGTGAGTGTGTGTGTCGGTGTGTGTGTATAAATGGAGAGCCACTAATGGAAATAGTCACGGTGTTATTCCCTCGCCTTTTGCCTCATCATCAGTCAGCACCCGTCTGTTTGTTTGGCTCTGATAGATATCCGCACCTTTGATTAGCCACATCCTCACTACATGTAACATATGGTAGTTTGAGCAAACACCATTTTAAGGGCACATCTCCCATACGCGTCATCCAGCCTCTTAAATATATGAAAAACAGTCTTGTTTTCCAGCTGGATCCAACATTTATTAGTAGAACAGGGCAGTGAACAGCCATCAACTGTCTCTCAAAGGTGCTAAAAGGGTCCACTAATGTGTTTGAACTGGGGAAATGACTAAAAGCAGGAAGAATAGCATCAAAACCTTCAACATAAAAGTATCAGAAATATCACGCATACTCAGACGGGTTCTACTCAACTGCAAAATACACCTGCATCGATACGCAGGAATTAGGTTCTAAAGCAACATTAATATTAATACATTCATATTGACGTAGATATTTGGACACAGTATAAAACCGACGATGTAATTAATCTTGGTTTTTCTCCACACACTGGAAGTTTTTCTGTCATGTCATGTCATCATGTGCAGGAAGAAAAAAAATACATTATGAGCTTTTTATGCCCTCTCTTCTTCAACTTTTTTTTAATTTTAATTCCTTTTTACCACAATATGATACACATTAAACAGAATTCAAGTGTAAATAATAACTGATTTTTTTTTTTTAGTTCCTAATTTTGAAGGCATTAATTATTCTATTCTTAAAAAAGGGATATTATACAGTAGCATCGTCATTCTTCGTCATCCTTCCTTTTAAAGCGAACAAATTATGTCATGGATCATTTTCATTTTATACCACCATGGACCTTAGTGTGAGGAAGAACTGGAATGATGTTTGGAGGGGTCGGTTGCATTTTGGGACACTAAGACACTTTCAGATCATAATTTCTCAACTGTTGCTAAGATTTATGTAAAATTTGGTGCATAAGAGTTAACTCGACTAAAAGTCTAGCTTATGTACTCCCTATTAAACCCAAGAAGAGAACTTGTTACATAAAAACACTGTTTTTCACATAGTGAATTCTTATCGTTGGTCCAATTTAGTCAAAATCTTGGACACTTGATTGAATTGAAGAAATCCGACATAATGTCACATTTTAATTTTGGAGCTCCATCAGGGGGATTACTTGTACAAAGCAGAGGGTTGGGGTCTTTTTATTGTAAAAATTGAGGGTAAATCTTTTCAGTATTGTATTAACGTCTGACTGTAATAGTGAATGAGAATGTAGTTGTTTTCTTTCATGACGTCAAAGATGCTGTGTGGTCATTTTGAAAGATTATCCACATTGAAAAGGTTCTTGAAGGCAATAGAAACTTTTGCCTGTGGACTATCTGGAGCAAAGAAGTCAAAAAGCACTGAATGCAACAGTTTCTCTGCAGAATATTTAGTGCCTTTGCTTTAATAAAGATATTTAGTCAGAATAATTTAGGGAAAAAAAACAAAAAATAGCAATTTTTCTTTGTAAAACTTTTAATGATGAATTCTCGTAATGTCTGTTTTCTTGCACTTATTTTGTAATGAGGTATTTTGATTTAATGTTTTTCATTTTTTTATTTGTTTCTTTTGCTCCCTGCCTTTTTTTTTCTTCTTCCCCACTATGTTAAAATAAAAGACTTAATCATTCCGGTGGACCTAACAGCAGGAACTAATGTCCTTGAAACTGGATGTTGTCTCCAAAATATACGACCTTAACATTCTTAACTTCTTAAGAATCGAAGAATGAGGTTGTATCCATGAGGTGCAACTTCGGCACAATCAAGCAGAGAACACTAGGAGGCATATGAGAGGCGGAGCCTCTGAGAGTGATTACACTCCCACTTATGGCATCTGTGCTGCTTCTGGCAGCAAATAAATTCCACATTCGTTACCTGCTCTTTTTTTTTCAGCCTTTCCAACTGCCTTTTTTTAAATTTACAAATGTGGCTGATATTTATGTGTCGGTGCTCCTTCCTCTGGAAGTGGGTTGTTTAAGAATGAGAGATTTTCTTTGACTCAAAATAAAATCCACTATTAAACGAGAGATGTGAGCTTTCATCTCTGTATGTTTTTTTTTGTCTTGAGGACCGATGAGGATTCCATTCAAACCATTTTTATGCATATCATCAAGAAGAAAAAAGATTATTACCATCTGATACCATCTGTTAATTTTACCCCCTGAAAAAAAATTCACAAAATGCTGATTCAGCAGAGCCGTTTTTCCTGCCATTGAGGACTAAATTGTGAGTTTGCGCACACTTGATTCACCTTGTGAAGCTCTGATGGAGCCGGAGGTAATGGAGATACTCGTTCATTGATAAGCCGTCACTCACTGTGTCTGTCTAGATGTCCCAACGCCTCCGTCAAATACGCCCCCGTCTGGACTCAGTACTGTTGACTCGGATCAGCCTGGGAGATTACTTTCCATTATCAGGTCCGCAGTATTCTCATGAGTCTCGACTTTAAAGATGGTTGACATGGAGTTAACGGATTTCAGTGTTGAGGGTAACAAAGATGGGAAGCCGAACCTCATATGTGTGAATCGTATACTCCCGGGTGAAAAAACCCTGAGTCAACCTTGTCAGCGACTGCAGCCATGAATTACACATGAGTAACGTGTGTTCACGTCTTGAACTGACCGAATCGTCTCAAACTATTTTGCTTTTGCACCACGGCAGCAGCGAGGGGATAAAGTTCATATGCAGCATAGAGATCGTAAACTTGTGGGCTCGGGCTACTTCCTGGAGAGCGACTCGGTGTCCTTATCTTAGATGAAGACACTGTAGATGAAGAGGAAAATGTTGTGATTTTGTTTTTGCAAACAGCAGTGCGATGTGTTCAATGTTTGGATGAGAAAAATGTAAAATAATTATTTTTTTAAAGATGTTTTTTTTTAGTTTGGGCGTTGTAGTGTTTACGTAATACTTAATGCGGAATGCGAACGATTATTAAGTTTGAAAAAAGCATGTTGGATTTTCTTGTGCCATTTTTTTTTTAATTTAGTTAAAATCTGTGAATTTAGTTAAAATCAGTGGATTTAGTTAAAATTATTTGGATTTGTGACTATAAAACTACTGAAGCAGTTTTTCCCCATTAATCTGACATTGAACTTGAATCTGGTAGAATCCTCTGACCCCGCACTTATTACTCATGTATTCCTCATTTTATGCTTCATCCATCACAGCATCGCATTAATTGTTCAGTTCTTTATCATAAAACAAACAAAAAAATAAGCCAAAGGCAGTTTAAAACATTCTAACAAATCCATGACCCCCGGCTGCTGTCGGTTGTTTCTATATCCACAGATACAGATTTGTATGAAATCATTCTTAATACAATTTGACATAAGAGCAGAATCAGAATCTTGAAATGAGAAATGTTTGTTTTTTTGTTTGTTTTTTAACAAATTTGTGAGTAACTCTCATGATCGCAATTGATCATTTAGTTGGGATAGGATTATGGATTTTTTTTTTAAGCTATACAAGCGATACGTTTAATCGCAATGTCGCGTTTAATCCCCACGTTAATACTCCATAAGGCTGTTATTGATAACTGTTGATTTTGCATCTATATGTATATATATATATATATATATATATATGTATGTATGTATGTATGTATATATATATATATATATATAGTTATATATATATATATATATAGTTATATATATATATATATATATGTATAAAGAAAAAAAGGTGACAGACAATAGAAACGCATTTCATACACAAACCCACATATAGACATATGAACGGATATGGATGATTTAAGACCGTATAGGTCGTGTTTACCTCGAGCAGATAGATGTTCCTGTCCTTGTGAAACCTTTGTAGGATGTGTTTTTCATACCAGGATCATGTCTCCGTCTGAACGTGTGATAACTTTGTTTGCCTTCACCTCGCATCTTCTTGTTTATCTGCGAGCTCACAAAAACAACGTTAAAGGTGCGAAAAACTGCCGTCTGCTCTCCTGAGCGTGGAGATGCTGCACTTTCTCAGTTTACCCAAGCAATTTGACTTCATGTGATGACTTCTTGTTCTTGGCTTTAACTATGCAGTCATTCATAGTTCCTACTATAAGTTATATGACACGGATGAATAAAATGGATGTAATGTAATGTGCAATCCTATGTGGATCTTCTCAAACATGGCAATATGTCGAACCTTGCTCTCCTGCAACAATTGCCTTTTTCGGTATGCTCGTAGGAACCCTGAGTCAACTTCCACGTCTGTCTTTTTCGCCCATGTCTCACTGATCTCCACCACGCTGAGACTTCATATCTCAGCTGAACCCAACCTCCATCATAACCATCATGAACCTCATCGCTGGTCTCACTCTAAAACGCAAACCTGTAACGTGTTAGACATCTTTGGATCAAGCTTGTTAAACATAACGCCGAACTGACTCAACCTGACATAAACCTCTCATTTGAGGGCGTTGCCATGGACGCATGCACCATATGTAAGGTACTTTTTAGTCAACATACTTTTTACATGATAGAGAATATATGTTTCTATCATACGTACCGGACCAAAGCTTGAGAAATTATGGCCCGAAAACTTTTGGAGGTAAAGCTCCCCCACAGTGTCAGAAATATAGTCAACCTTCCCAAAATCAATCCAGCTATTCCTCACACTGAGGTCTGTATAGGTATAAAATATGAAAATGATCCATGACACAGTTTTTGAGTTATGTCACAAAAAACAAGCTTTTCGTATTAAGCGCCCCCTAGGAAGCAGAATATGACATTCACAAGAATGTACCCCTTGTTTTGGTTCATATGCACCAAATTTGTACTAATTTGGGCCAACGGTCCCGAACCAATGCACCCGGAGCTTTACCAAAGCTACCACAGTAATATATTATAACAGCAAATATCCTGAAATGTGTATTATTTCTGTTTTATTAACTTAATGCGCCGGAGAGAAGTACCATCCTTCTCTCCGCCAGTTCGAATTTCAGCTCAGCTTAACCCACGGCTCCTTCTATCTCCAGAAGATCCCCTCAGAGACCCTTCCCTATTAACCCGATGACCATTTATTCCCGTGACACTTCCATGAGGTGTCCATGAATCTTTTGGGAAAAATAAAAATTAACAGCTTAACTCTTTGGTGATATAGCCGCCAAACAAGGTTTCGTTTTCAAACCACACACACAGTTTTCTTCTCAATAAGAAGTCGGGTTTTTCATATCTCACTCTGGAAAGTTTTATTGAATGCTGAGATTCTGGAAAAGACAGAAAAAGAAAGTAAAGTTGGTGGAAGTGCGGATTGAAGGCCAAAGTTGAGTAAAAGTTTAGATTTAGCCGACTTGGGGTGGAAGTATGAGAAATAGAGATAGAGAGGCTGAGACAATAACTGAATAATATATGATTCAGCTGCAGTCAGAGCCTCTGGGTTTTGGAAAAGTCTTTGATTGGTGCAGGTGGTCGCCAGAGCCCGCCCATTTATTTTTCTGTGTGGGTGATCTGTTGACCTCTAGCACTCTGTGATGATCCAAGCGCCTTTGTTATTCATAGCCTTCACCAAGACAGATGTTTCTCCCCATCATAAATACAGAGATCTCTGTGGGTCACAGGCTGCAGGAGACGTGACTCAGGACCGTCCAGTACCAGCTCAAACTACCCGCTACTGAGAAACTTAACATACAGACATACATACATACATACATACCTTTTTGTCCGCTTGTGCTAAACTGTATTCAGGACCATGTCTCAGTGGCAGCAGGACAAGCATGGTGTTTCAGATGTCACACTCCCCAACAAACACTCCCCAGCACACCCTGGGTATAACAGATGGGAAATGAAGTACCTACAGCAAGTTCTGGGTCCACTACATTGTCCAAACCGGTTTAAGGTGACCATGGAGGTGCCTCCTAATCAGATGCCCGAACCACCTCCACTGAGTCCTTTGGATGTGAAGGAGCAGTTACTCTACTTCGGGTTCCCTCTGGGTTTCTGAGCCCGACACCCTTTTTCCAAAGCCAGCCGCCCCAAGAAAGAAGGTCTTCATTCTTTCTGCCACTATCTAGAACTATCCAGAAGCCATTTTAGTTGAACTAAGTCACCAGGTTTTACAGTGTAAAGAAGATCCGTCGAAAGTTCTATCAGAAAAACTTTCCTCTTGCACACTCGAGCAACTGTCTTTGCTCCATTATACTCTCTTTTCACACAGAGTTCAATTACCTGCTTTTTTGGAAGCAGCTGATATCAGCTGCCCTAAATCAAATGAGCCTCATCCATCCAATCACTGTGTCTCAGTCTCAGTAGAGTCATCAGCCACCACCACCAGTATCCAGACTCCAAAGGGGGGCTATTCCATGCTGGCACACAGGGCAGAGACTCTTCAAACAGAATCTCCCCAAAAAGAGTTTGAGCACCAAAAACTTTCATTACCACACATCACATTTGTTATAATAAAACATTCATCGTTTCTTCATTCTCTGTCTTTTCCCATTGAACTGCGGTTATTTGTCCTCATAGTCAGTTGCAAATGTTCCGAACCCATTTTTTCTTCTTTATATTGATTGAATTACCTAACATTCGCATATCTGCCTATAGCAAGGGTCAGCCTGCCAGCATTTTTTGGGCAGTATCAGAATAATTTATAATAATTTGACAGAGTAATCCTCAATATGCTATTATGGACAAAAAAAAAAAAGGTGGAAAAAAAAAGAAACTGCCAGCAATATGTATTAAGTGTTCCAATATGTGAAGATCATTATCGTGGTTTTACGGGTTAGGATTCCAATAACCTCTTCATTTCCAAAAGCATCACCATGTTCTACCGTGTCCATCGAGCGCGAGCAACGTGCAATAAATTACTTTTAAATTGCATCGTTTTGTATGTCGGTCGCATTCCTGCGCATCCAAGGCTTCCCAGCAACAATGATTCATGAAAGTTGACTTCCATTGTTTACTCAGACCGCCGCTGAGTGGTTAATAAATCAGGAGACGCGCGGGAAGACGAGGGCCGCAAACCTCCGAGCGCGGCGGAGGTGATGACTCGATCTAACTGATAATTGCACAGTTTAACCAGCGGGGCATGTTCTGGATAATTGGAAGCACTTCCCTGCGAAACGGAGGTGGCTAAGCAACGAGATAGTCCTCGCAATGTATTCTTCAAGGTGTAATCACCTTCATCTCATCTTCTGAGGTGAGCACATCGGCCCGCCGCTCTCGCCGACGACCATGTTAACACAAATGAATGTGCCTTGGGCCAAAACTAGGATGGCATAACGGTTTATCTTCTGCGTATCGAGGCGGGGGGGGGGTCTCCTTTTGGGATAATCTTTGTTTGTTGGCTTCGGCTTTCATATCAGCGAGTCGTTATAGGACTGCAAATTTCACAGTTTAGTATCCCACCATATTGCACCTTGTCCTGTTTGACTTTACACAGAAGTTTTGTTTACAGTGTGACAAAACAAGTCAGAATAGTAGTCACATGGTTGGTCAGGCAGGATCAGGGGTTTGGGGTCCTGACACATCCATTCACGCAATTTGATTTCACACCGGGTGTGAAGTCTCCTGTCTTCATCCTGACTCCTCAGATTCTGAAACTGTTTAGCAGAAATCTTCTTATTCGGTCTTTCGGCTGGTTCCTTTCGGGGTCGCCACAGCGGATCATCTGTTTCCAAACATAGCGGGGGTGTCAAAATCAATCGCAGAGGTGGCCACGATAAAAGATGGAGACCACATGAGGGCCGAACAGGACTCAAATTGACCATTTTTTATATGAGCCGTTATTATGACAATTTAATTACCCATTTTAAGAGAATTCTGGAAAAAACAATGGAAAAGAAAATATTCAAAATACAGATCAAATTCAAAATAGATCAGCATAACGAATGTTTGCGTCCCCGTCTTTATCAGCAGAGTTTACGAAAATAATTTCCAATTAAACGTTTTTGTTCACAGGTGTTGATAACATCCCGAAAACTATATTTTTCTAGTTAAAAATTACATCTAAAATCAGTCAGTTTTTAATTAATAATGTCAAATAAAGGAGCTTTAAATGATTGCCACTGTAAAACAGTAAAAGTAGACTGTTGCTCCTCGTATCTGTTCCTGCAGTCAGGAGCAGCTGCTCCTCAGGAAAACTGTGAGGCGTATGAACAGTTTACAGGTGCATTTCACGCTAATTTTCACATTTTCACATTAAATGTAAGCAACTTCATGAGTTTTTTTCTTTTTAAGGCAACGGCAACGTGCGTTCTGCTCACTAATACGAACTTGTAACTAATTAAAACGTTTATTATTCATCGTTTTCAAAAGTTTTTCTCATCTATATCTCCTCCCGGCGCCAGAGCGTCTCTTCTAAGGATTTATCAAATGTTTATTACAGTGACTGGACCAACGCTGTTACCTGTCAACAGAGGAACGAGGAGGAAAGCTGGAGCTCTGGATTGACATGCCGGCTGCCGCAGTGCGTTCTGGGATTTGTAGTACCGGTGGTGTTTGTGTTGTATACCAGTGGGACTGTTATTACAAAAATGAGATATTGTCTTGCGGGCCGGACGTTCGACACATGTGATCCATAGGAATAAAAAGAACTATAAATCTGTAATGTGATAACCGTTGAGTCATCGTTTGACTCAACCTTTTCACCTCCACATCCGTAGAGAGTTTTTCAACTCGCTGTACTGGGTGAGTGTAAGCAGGTTCACTCAGCTGCATCATAACACATAAAAAAAAAAGAATATTCTCAAATTGAGAGATTCTTCCAGCTGCAATCAGTTCAGATGTGCTTTTAGATTTATTTCTCTGCAGATAATCCTTTAATGGACTTCAACCCCCCCTTCCATGCACTTCCGTAGTTTTTTGGCAATAACGTCCCGACCGTAAATCCAATTGTGTCGAAATTTAGTTCAAATGAATTTCACGAGGAAATCTGTCTTATTTTATTCCTGAGCTCAGAAAAGGTAGTTAATTGTATTTATCTTCATTATTGAATCACTATGAGATCTGATCCTAGAGCAGACTGCTGACTTCATAGAAATAGTTATGTCAAGTCAATATGAACTGTTTGAGATAATCGATGAGTCGCGATTAATTTGAAAAGCTCAAACAGGGGGAACGCTTGTGAAACACAGGGGATTGGGGGCTTTTCGGGGAGAGATACCTTCCTGTCGGGGATAACAATGTAGGCTCATCTTCTGTTACATGATTGCTCACGTCATCGGAGGGCAAGGGGCGCTCAAACCTGACATCATCTACCAACATTTACGACAGCCTCCATTTGTGGGCCACACACTTAAAACATCGTCAAAATGAAAGAAAAAAAAACTCATTCTTGTCTTTCCACTATGTGTCTTTACAAACTTTCAATTTGCCTTTCCATCTCAACGGTGCATCAACAGAAAAGCCCCGCATTACGTCTTCATTGTGTTTCCACAGAATGGCTCGGTGGAATAGAGGAAGCCGAACTCAAGAGGCTGCATGAATGGAGCTTCTGGCTTTTATCACGTTTGAACGATTCATTTCAGCTTTCTTATATATATATATATTTTTTTTTCCAATGAAAACTAAATCTAATATTTGCCCTTTCTCAGAAAAGGCCCATTAGCTACTGATGGTTGAATAATCCTAGTTTAGGCCCAATAACGTCTTTTTTTTAGTTTTTTTTATACTTTCTCACTTGTAGAGTGGATTATCTCTCTTCTATGGAAGCCGATTGCAAAAAATGTATAAAATCAGACATCTTATCACTTATTTATGATTACGGGAAATGAATCTCGTAATTACGAGATTAGGAGGATACGTCTCTTAGTTTGTAAATATTCTATAATGTTTATCACACATCTGTTTCTGTACCCTTCCTTTCACCGTCATAAAATTAGGCACATTCAAGGTTCAATAACTTCTCAACTAATAATTGAGCTATTCAGGTTTAAAGTATACAAGCTACAAAAACATTAAACATATAAACATAAAACGTGTAAACATATCCTCCTTATTGCCTAAGGAGGACAATATGTCATAATTACGAGATAATTTCCCGTAATTACGAGATAAAGTGTCATAATTTTTTTGAATTGTGAATTTAATGCTCTTGCGTACTCTTTGACTTAGCCGATTAAAAAAAAAAATCCTTAAAACTGAAGAAGATAATCAACAAATCTTTGAATTTTCTCCACATTTTTCCATTTTCTTTTGCAGACTGAAAGTAAATTTCCGATGCTAGAGGGGAAACCCCCAGTGGCGCCCCTCTTTCACGCGTTTGAGTAAAGCTTTTCTATCCCATTAAGGATTTAGAAGCCCCAATTACTATATAAAAGTCTTGACTTCTGCCACAAACGCGAATACATTATCCTGCCGTGAGGCGGCAGCCGTGGCTGAGACGTTTCCTCTGAGGCTCGTATCAGTTTGACACGAGGGTCACCCGCCGCCATCGTGTCAACTCAAAGAGAAAGGAAGTGACCTCACACTTCAAGCACTAGCTATCAATGCAGGAGGAAGAGTTTTATCTCCAACTGTCAAAGAGAGGATGTGAGCCGGAAACAAATGACCCAATATGGTACCGAAATAGAAGCAGGCACAAGCTTCTCTTTTTTTTTCTTTTTTTCTTTTTTTTTCTAAAATGAGAGAAGTATTCTAAAAAAAGAAGGAAAAAAAACAGATTCCGGACGGTGATCCAACACGGTTTCTCTATTGTACTTAGAAATAATCTTGTTGGGAAGCAGAGACATTTTTAGGGCGAAAATCTTTATACAGCCGTCGTAAGTGACATCAAAGCGGTTATAAGCAAATCCTGCTGGAATAAAAGATGGCCAAAACTTTATTTATTTATTGTATTTACTTCAATTTATTGTAACTTTATTTAATTAAAAATCCTAAATATATATATATACTGAGTCCCCAACCTTTTCCCACCAACTCTAGAATATTTTTTTTAGGGAAAATCAACTGAACATTCATCATGTTGATTTATTCACGTATATAAAGTGTTTGGATGATGCTAATGACAAAAATTCATGACAACGAAAAAAGATTCATGTTTTTCCTCTTGCTATTATTCATATTTCCATTTTTATTTCAATGTATTCATTATTTTAAAATCGTATTTGCGCTGGGATTTGCACGAAATCCATCTTCACAATGTAAAACGCCTGTAACAATGAGAAAATAAATAAAGAAGACAGATTAACATTATCATCCTTCTTCAACCATAGCTATAATAAAGAAGATGGTTTCAAACTTTGTTTATTGTGTGTTTCTGTGTGGCCGCATGCCTATAAATGAACTCCGTTTCCCATAATCCTCCCTGGATTCGACAACTAGGTGCTAAATTTGCTGCTATCAAGCATAAATGGTGATTTTGACATGTGACTCATGAGGTCATCAGGTCAATTGAAGGAGCCCATCTCCTTTTTTATTCCCTCTTTCCAGCTTTACTCCTCTTTTTACAGTGCATAATGTGTGTGTTAAAATGCTGCAGGAATAAAACACTGTCAGATTTGTACTTGGATAATAAACAAATATTTTCCAAATATTCCATTTTTATTATTTTTTTTAAGCTAAGACCATGACAAGAAACATCCAAGAGCGATTTGAACATTTTCCAAAGCTGGAATTTCATGTTTTTTTTATGCTTTTGGGATGTAATCCTTGGTGATTTAAAAAAAAAAAAATGACTTCAACTGGTGACAAAATTAAGAATTATATAAATGAACAATTTTAGATTAAATTAATGGGTCAACCCAAAAATATTAGATTTGATTTAGATTACTGAAGTTTATCAACAATTTACCTTTTGCAGTGCATGATTAAACCTCAAAAGCCTTAGAAGGTCTTTGTAAATTAAAGTACTTCCAACTTAACTTTTAGACTAAATCCTACTTATTTAATTGTGTGCTTCCGGTGAACATTCTTATTTAATTTTTTTTACAGTGTATGATAACACTGGTCCATCTACCACTTTTGCAGTGACGGAGAGGAAACATGGTCCATTGCAGGTCCTGTAATTCCGTGTTGTAAATTCCTGACGTAGGAGTGTCTGGGGAGGTTTAGGACTGGCTATTATGGCGGTTGGTATTGGCAGAAGAGGATTTATGCAGCCGTAGTCATACGGCCAACGACAGGAGCTGTTGAATAAGAACAAAGAAGAAGCAAACTGCCGGGTATGGATGCAGAATCCGCAGTTAAACACGCATCATCTGGGAAATAATTGCATTCGGCGTGACCTGTCGTAAGTGGTGGTGTGTGTCGCAGAGTGAATTTAGAAGAAATCGATGTTTGAGTAGCACTAAGCCTCTTTAAAGCCGGGACATAAAACATGGTCTAGTTAGAAAAAAATAATAAAGAAAAAATCAATATTTCTTAGTGGAAGGCAGGTTTAGACCACGTTATCAAACTTAAGAAGAAGAATTGACTTAAAGGTTTTCTAGGAAATTTTCATTTTATAAATTTTTACATGAAATGCGATCAAAAAATTTTTAATACTTTTGGTCTGTATGCATAAAAGTATAAAAACAAGCCCAGCACAGAAATAAAAGGTTTTCCCTGAGGCGCTATATAGATATAATAGAGTCCCATTAAAGTGATCCACCGGCGCTCGAGAGCTTAGCTCATAAAAAGACAGGAAAAATTAATTACCGTTTTTCCCTTTCATCATCGCTGCGTCGGACGCAGATCCTTTGTGTTAACGCGGTAACTCAAAAAACTTTTCCACGGATCATTCCCCAATCTAATACCCTCATAGACCTCGGTGCGAGGAAGAACTGGAATGATTTTGGGAAATCATTCCATAATATGACCCAGTGGCACCATGTCTATACTAAAGAGTAAGGTGCCAAGGATGGAGCCATGGGGGTCACCACATGTCAAACTCTGACCCTAACCCTACGGAGGAGGAAGATGAAACCATGGTTATTGAAAAAGTCATACTTGATAAGTATTTCGAGGACTTACTAAAGAGTTATGTCACTTGATAGAACTTAAAAGTCTAATAAGTGTCAAATGAATAAAATGTATTATTTTCCATAAAAGACAAAATTACATGAAATAATCCGGAAAAATATAGGTTTTCTTTTTATTTTATAGTTTGAAAATATAAAGAGAGAGTTTAACAAAACCATGTTATCATTTGATCAACTTTGATCAAATGAACTTTGACCATGTTATCAACTTTAGACCGTTTCAGATTATAAATTAATAAATAAAATATTCAAATAAAGAATTTTTCACTGTTTTTCCTTCTTGGTGAGGACATTAAAGGGTTAAAGAGACTGTAGATCTGTAACAAACCCTCTCCTCCATCATGATGATTCCCTGCAAAGAACTTAGAGGTTCAGTCACAGAAAAACAGATGAAACTTTGAATTGATAAGAATTTAGCTCTTATCACATTAGGCCATCAACACACTACGAGAAAAAAAAGTAGCTAACGGCGAATAATTGCCCTGTAAAGGGAAAGAAATGAAACACTAATGAAACAATTTGCTTTCTCGGCGGAAGATCTGGGCTGGTCTTTGAGAGTTTTTAATGAACTGCTAAAAGGTCTCAGGCAGCGTAAGAACAAAAGCTGGAATCCAGGACAGATTATTCAAGGTTTTAAAACTTGTTAGATATCTATGGATTTATGTTAATGACTTATAGATTTAAGAAAACCAATCCCACAAAAAAAAACTTTTCGGCACAAGAAAAAAACAAACAACAAATCTGCACCTTAAATAATAATTTGCTAATATTTTAACTTCTTTGTATTCAAACCTGTCAATTTATCCCCCATAAACCATCAGATTGCATTATTTCACCATCAGAAGTGGTAACCATTCACCCCATCACTTACACACCAATGAAACAGCCATTGGGAGCAACTTGGCGTTCACTATTTTGCTCAAGGACACGTCAACATGCGGTTAAAAGCTGCCAGGTATCAAACACCACCAACCTAGAGATAAGTGGACGACCGTCCTACCAACTGAGCCAACGGTCGCCCCAGTAGTTATGTTATGGCTAATGGATGTACATCCCAGTGAAACTGGAATTAGAGCAATACATTATTTCAGCATTCACGTTTTTCTGCCTCCCGCCTTCAAGTAATTCGTTTTTTTCAATTTCACCAAGTAATCATAATACTTAAGATTAATAAAGAACAATAATAAATCAGATTTTTTAAAAAATGGGACTAATCTCTCAAAGTGAGTAGGTCATTGTTGATTGATCGCAGAGAAGGGTGAGCAAATGAAGGGCGACGCCCTTCATTTCGACACCCTTATTTACGCCGTAAATAAATGATAAATGTGAATTAATTACTGTGATGAACTCAAAGTAACGTTCAGTTATAATAAAGAGTGGTCACCTTCCACCTGCAGCTGTTACTCACTAAAAATCCCACCACCCTACATTTATTTGCTGAAGTCAGTCAGATATATGGACTATTTAACGCAACACTGCGCAATAAAATAACCTGAATGATATTCAAGGCTTACACAATTTGACCGCACGACTTTATTTTCGGCCGTTATTACCATCGACAGAGCTAATTAATTGTCAAAACCAGCCTTTAATTTCAACCTGCAATCATATTAATTTACTGTAACATTGAACGCCATAGTAGAACTATTAGCAAGTCAAACTGTAAACAATGACATGCTGTAGGGGTTGTTCAACTATTAACATTTAAATAAATACATATAAAAAAAAATAACAGCAAAAGTAAAACAAATAAGTGTAAAAAAATGAAAATGGAAAACATTATATAATATAATATTTATAACGATTTTATGGATTGTAGAGCACTTTGTGAAGTTTTTTCTGAGAAAAGTACTATCCTAAATACATGTATTATAATCAGTATTAGTAATATTAGCAGTATTAGTTTTGGTATTACACTTAGACCAGAAATATTTGGAATATTTGCAACAAAGTTAGCGAACATCCATACTTTTATGGCACTAGCAATGGCAAAAACAGCAATGCTAGAAGGAATCAGAAGAGCCAAAATCTTAAATAGGAACAAAGAATTGTGTCTCATATAGACAAAAAAAATCTGCCAATGTGTTAAGCCAATTTGCCTTGGCTAGGAATCCACTGTAAAACAGTAATTTTCCATAAAACTGGACAAAAATGCCAAAATCTAAGCAAGTGGTAATTATGAGAGGCAAAGAAAGTTCTGTTAGTTCAGATATATTAACTCAAAATGTGTCCATAATCCATGAGTAATAACCAGCATATAGAAAAGCTTTACTGTAAGATAACTTATTTTGATCAACAAAATAAATAAATATATAAATATAGGCCAATCTGTCTTTAATTAAGGTGCAATTTACTTTTTTTCACATGTCTTCTGTAGATCGAACCGAACGTCTCAAATATAGTAATAATGTGAATTGTGAAGCAGCAGCTATCGCTGACAGTAAATGAAAAACATTTTTTAATACGTTTCCAATCTTGTATCTTGCTACTGAACAAATCAGCATAATAATAGTCGGAATATCATTCAAACAACATTCCATATATTTTCCATGGGCAAGACTTTTTTCTTTTTTTGAGTATGGAGAAAATTCCTCGTCATTCAGCAGCAATTTAATTAAGGAGTCGATCTTATCAGCATAAGTGATAAGTATTTATAACGCTAATAGCAAAAAATGTATAGATTAAGCGGTTAGCGGTGGCAGGCTGTGGGTTTTCCATCTGGGCCTTGAGCGCTACACACCTGCAATTAAGCTGTCCTCTTCTATCTTCACAGTTACACGGGAGCTACAGACTTGTCAGACTAGATAACCAGCATATATTCGAGGAGACAGAAACATTTATTCAGTGAAATGAAGTGTTAAAACAAGGTTTAACACGCATTGGTGATATACTGATAGACACACTCTGAAAACATGAAGCCTTCTCAGAATGTTACATGCTGCTTCAAATAAGTCACACATCTGACGTAAGTGTCATTATTAAATCATTTATTCTCAAAAGACACATTTACTCATGAGAACACAAATGTCCGTAAGCAGGTTTTCACTCAGACTCCAGCCAAGCTGCTGGGTTAAACAGACGTGCCAACAGGCACACTGGCACCGCTAGATCACTCAATCTGGAGCTTATCCACGCCAGCGAGCGATAATCCAAAGATATTTAAGATACTTTAAAATCGCCAAATCCCTTTCTTCGTCTTAGATAAAGTCTGCCCTCCTTACTTTCTTTTAAAAAAAAATGGTGGTAGAGGAAACCTGTGCATATCAGTTCCACTTTAAGTTACATTTCCATTGGCATGTAATCCAGTTCTGACAGTTTCAAGTCCAATTTTTCCATAAAGTTTAAATTTCTTGAAAATGACTAGTCACTAGGAGCTGCAGTGATCCCGCCCAGCCTAGCTAGCATACCCTGGCATGTCAAAGAACACGCCCCAAATGACAACTCTGAAATCTAACTGGTTAAAAAAATATGACAGTCAACATAATCAACTCGTTCATTTCACCTGGCAAAGATATTCAGGCTGGAATCTGCTTGCCCCGGCGCAGATGCAAACGTTTCCCCCAGAGACCAGAGTGGAGAAATCTGATTGGCCAAAACAAAGTTCACTTCCATGAGCTCACTGGAAGCAGCAGAGAGAGAAGGAATGAAATGACATAAATAGAGAGATTGGAACAAACTATTTAAATATATGTAGTGTCAATTAAAACGTTTGCTGACAATGTCAGGGCTAGCAGAGAAGGCCTTGCTAGCCCTGATGGTCCGCAACTGGTGGTTAGCTATATTTAGATATGCTTCATAGGGGGCTTCTTTTTTTCCTGATTCGTTCAGATGTGGGGTTCGTGTATGTGCGATAGACCGCACATGACGTTGCAATATATGCAAAAAAAAATTCATTGTTGACGAGAACAGCATGATTTCAATACTTGAAAGAACATAAAATGACCCCTGCTGACAGACAGAAGTGTCTGTGCGAATGTGATTATGGGATGTTTGCTAATCGGTGTCTTCTGGCAGCAGCGCACAAAATCGGTTTAAGAACAGAGAGTTTTTAAGGAAGGGAACAGGAATTCTTCCTCCTCCAAGCTTTCAAGTCGAGATCATTCATCATCCGAGAGAGGACAGCAATATGACCAGGGGGCTTCACACTAATAGTTACAGAAACCTCGGTTTGAGCCCATTATAACGGTTGGTATCTGTAATGGTTGGTCTTTTTGTCTTCATTTGTAGTTGTTCTTGAAGTTTATCTTCAAATGAAGTATTAAAAAACAGTATTTGGCGTCAAAGTTCCGGCCTTAGATCCAGTGAGAAAAAAAAGTCTCTGTGTGAGTATTGTCTCTAAATGCTAATCGCCATACTTTATTCTCTACAGAACCTTTTTTTTTTTATTATTCGCCGAAAGCGCTGATGGTATATTGTATTTCAAAACCGCCTATCATCAAATCAGTTGCATCTAATAATGGCAGGAGAACGGAGAGTGAAGCGGCTGTCTGGAGGGGAGAACAGCCAACAAGAGAGATGTTAGCCGCAGACAAATAAAGATCAGAGTCAACTTAACGTTTATAATAGCAGCATTTGAAGAAAAAAATCCTCTAAAAAGTCTTTATTATTACTATATTCTATTTTTTTTAACAGCGACAGGTTGTCTTTGGCTGCGCTTTCAAACTGACAGAAGATACAAGAGTTGAACTTTATGATCAAATAGGAAAAGTAGAGTAGCATTAAAATGCTCATTGTAATTATTCATGAGTAATTAGGAAACTATGCTCCTCGGCAAACTCACACCGAAGGGCACGTATCAAAGAATCGCCCCCCAAAAACCTGACTTTACTGGATAGCAGTCACCGAAACACAAGTGTGTGATGCTGATCCATTCTGGCCATGTGTAAACCTGCTGCTGTGGGACAGATGAAGCCAATTTGTATGCTGGAATCTAACAGCAGGAGCTGTCGCTCCAATAAATACAGGCAGACAGGCAGGCAAAAAACACACACACCTACACACACAACATCACACCCACCCACACTCACAAACTGAAAAACACACAGATCATATGAGGTTGTTCAGCATTTTAACATTCATTATAAATTAACTCATCCTCGGTGAAAGACTGAGATAAGAGCCGAACAATGGGTGCTAATTTAATCATTTTTGGTGTGCGGGGAGTGTGTACGCGGCTGTTTGTGTAGTCCGTTTTTTTTTTAAGATTTTGCTTTGGTTTTAAGTCTTCTTCAGTGAACGATGTAAAACCCACCCGACCCTGACTCTGACAAAGGCTGCTATAGGTTCTAACCCATCCTAAAGGTCTATGGTTCTGAATCTCTCCGAATGACAAACAAATATTTAAATGATCCAGTTTTCACTGTAAATTAATTTGTTTTTGCATAGAAATCCTGTTCACGAGTTTTAAAGTAATTTTAGAGAAGATATTTTACTATATCGTGATGAACGGGAATATTCTCATCATAACGTCTTCGCAGAAAATTTGAAGGCAGCAGTATGGAGTGAACAGAGACAAGACAAACATTACACATACTATGTAAAATAAAATGAAATATCAGCAGGGCGTGTGGAAAAGCGGGAAGAAGTGAGGGCAGGCAGGGTGGAATGGGTGTAGAAGGGTGTCAGGAGTTATCTGTGACAGAAGAGTAGTAGAAGGAGTGAAGGGAGAGGTTTCAAGTTGGTAGTGAGGGCAGTTTTGCTGGATGGTTTAGAGACTTGTGGTAAGAGGGGACATGCAGTTAGTTGGTGTGACAGAGGAAGAAGCCCATCCCGGAAACAAAACACAGAGACAATGGAGTAGTCGAAGTGATACAAATGGAACAAGTTTAAGTGCCTAAAAATCAAAAGAATTAGAAGAAAAGTGTGAACAAATTGAGATTAAGTCCACAGGAGAAGAGATAATTTTGAGATTACAAAAAAAACATATAAAGAAAAAGGAAAGGAAACAGACTGAAAAAGAGGAAAATAAGGTGATACTGTGAGACGAAGACAAGAAAGGAGAGGAAAAAATGGAAATGAAGAACAGGACATTCCACTGCTCACTTCCTGGGAAGAGTCATTTCCTTCTAATTATACAATAATAAACCCGGTCCAAACACGATCATAATAAGAAAAGTAGCGTAATTTGTCTAAATTGAAAATGACAATAAGTGATTGGTGTTTAAAGTTCATTAGATTATATCCGTATTACAGACCGGCCGGGTCGGAGAGCCGGGGCTGTCGAACGGACGTGTAGCAAAACGAACGGGGGTTGAAGGGATGCCCTTATTGGAAATTCAGCCGATACGTTAGAAAGGATTAGAGCCGCTCAAGGAAAAGCTTTCTGTCTTAGCCACTGTGTTGAAAACTTGAGGCATGTAATCCGAGCGGATTGGTTCGACAGATGGTTCCAGCGAGACTTCTCTTTGGAGGCTCAAATGTAGCATTTCTGCCTATGTGGATGAGGGCTAGCACTATCTCTACAGACAGCCTCTATTATGACAAAGGGATCTCTGTTGTGTCAAGAACTGTAAGAACCACTGAGCTAAAGCGCTGTAGCCAGTTTCGCTGGCTGTGTTATTGAGATGACTTTGTTCCCCACGAGCAGATGGACGAGTGTGGGAAGCAGCGCCGGATGGTTTTGGCTGTAGTTTTAATTTTAGATTTGTTCGGGACAATTGGTGATTAAAGATGCTATAGATGTAAAGGTTTGTGCTTTATGAGAATACTGTTACACTTGAGAAATGAAGCTTTTGGTCATCAATGTCTCAAAAACACAACTTGTGCACACTTCTGCACAGTGCATTATGTTTTATTTGGCTCATTTGCACTGTTATTTTCTCTTTATGGTTGTTTATTTATCATAGACCTGTTTGTTGCTCTCAAAACTGTGACTTGGTAGTTTCAGATTTCACTTTATTTCAATTTACTTGATCGTTTTTGCTTACATTTCCACTTAACTTTTGGCATTTGAATGTGACTGCTGCGACAGAATCAATAAAGGCCAAATCCATCTATCCATCTATCTATCCATTTATTCATCTATCCATCTATCTATTCATCTATCTATTCATCTATCTATCCATCTACCCATCTATTCATCTATCCATCCATCTATCCATCTATCTATCGATATATTCATCTATCCATCTATCCATCTATCTATCCATCTATTCATCTATCCATCTATTCATCTATCCATCTATCTATCCATCTATTCATCTATCCATCTATCCATCTATCTATCCATCCATCTATCCATCTATCTATCCATATATTCATCTATCCATCTATCCATCTATCTATCCATCCATCTATCCATCTATCTATCCGTTAATCTATATATCTTTTTCTTATCTTTTATCTTAAGTAGCTCACATTAATCTCATTTCACTTTTTTTGTATGTTGTTTCTTGTATCAAGTAGTGGGATCTGGTTGGATGGTACTGGTACTATGATAAATGCAGTTTAATGTGGAGAGAAAGAATGAATTAAAAGATTAAATGTCATTCCAACAGATGATAAATGATAATTAGTTAATTAGAAGTTATTAGTGATCAGACTATTAAAGATATCAGTTGACGCCCCATAACTGTGCCGATGGAATTAAAGTTTTATTCGTGTTTTGAAGTGTTTAATCATTACTGTTTCTCCTCTGTGACCTTGTTCCGTCTGCCAGTCCAAATCTGTTTTTGGCAGGTCAAAGGTCTATCAAGATTAATTATAGAAAAAATGTTTTGAAGGCGATTCAAAGCATTTTTTTTTTTTTTTTTTTTACAAATTAGCCTCAGATGGCTTTTACTCCCGTACTGTATTTCAAAGCGTGTTTTTGTGTCACTTGTAGTTCGACACATAACAATGACCCTTTTTACATTGAGATCACTCGGCGGCAGTTCAACGAAGCCGATCTCTTTGTTTGTTTACAACTACCCATAAACACAAACACACAAGTCGCCATACAGTGTAATACAGCAGCAGTGGCGTCTACTGAGACACTCGACTTACGTGTCAGGCTCTGCTTTGTAAACAATGAAGCAACATGGCGAAAACCAACCTTTACCTTCCCTGTTGCGTGACCGTTAATCTCATCATTGGCTTGGATGGTTAGAAGTTTCTGGACCTTGCACTTGCAAATGTTTAGACGGTCAATTTAAAATGTTTCAGTCCATTATCTTCATCTTTGATTTAGATGCTAACTGCGGCAACCTATGGTTTCATATCTTCTGGTTGTGTGACAGTGGTTAGTAGTTGTCAAAACATCACACGGTCCTCTATTAACATAGCTTTCTGATTCACATCAGTTACTACATCTGATAGCAACACATATGCCCAAAATGCCTTAACCCTATAATGTCCAAAAAAAACCTACGGATCAAATGGGACTTTTTCAATAGCCACGGTTAAAGCCTCCTCCTCGGTGGCCCCTTTGACCCGTGGTGTCCCTCAGGGCTCCATCCTCGGTCCCTTACTCTTTAGCATCCCACTGGGTCACAATAAAATCAGTTTCAGTCACATTTTTCAATAAGGTATAGTGATAGTTATTTGTCACCTTTTTTCTGCTTAAACGTGTCAATACATGTTTTATGTAATAACATAAAGCTATCAGTCTTTGCATTTCACTTTAGTCAAATTGTTTGGTTCAGAATTGGATCAAGTAGACACACGGACCAACACTGTCATATACACATCTCTTGATAACAGTGTTGTTGCACCTGACATTCTGCTACGAGTAGTAACAATGCAACGTATACATAAAAAAAGTTACGCAGCCTCTTCAGAAACTGTGAAATATGAAAGCAAATCTCTAGTTGGGAGAGCCTGAGACGGCGGTCTCCAGTCCCGTGAGACAACGATCCGTTACCGTCAAAATAGTGCAGCCGTCAAAATCGACCGGCTGTGTCGATGTATCGCAACGTCCTTTCCCCACATTTACCTCACGTGTCTGCAGAATCACACGCCAATGTCCCAGAGTCAAACAGAAGCCCTCGTTTTTCATTAGGTTGTACTGCTGCAGGTACTTTTACAGGAAGTAGTTGATGGATTGTTGTTTCCTTTGCTAAATCTGAAAGAGGTCTAGCTTTGACAAGTGTGTACAGTGTTGGTTGGCTTTTCTGTGGCGCTAATTTAGGTTTACCTTTGCCGGTCCCATCTGACACTTCCTCTGTGTTTGGTTACTGTCTGAACAAACATGTTCATAGTACTTCCAGAGTATCTGGCTTGTGAGATACTCCATGTCATATCCATTTCATCCGCTATAGCCCCCCCCCAATGACCCTGCGACCCTGCTAGATTATTTTTAGCAATGATGACTACAACAGCCATTTTTGTAAAATGATAAACGTTCAGATGATCCAACAAATCTAAAGGATATATGTGTGTTTCCCTTATTTATTGTTGATGGGGTACTTGTCGACGTTTCCTTGATGAAATGATAGTTCGATTACTGTTTTGTATTATTTAATCAAATTGCTCGTCCTCTGTGACATTTTTCAAACGGCCAGTCCAAATCGGTTTCTGGCAGGTCAAGATTAATTACGGATGAGTATCGGTCGTCTTTCCTCTGGTGTTGTATTTAAAGCGTCTTTTGTGTCATAACAATTACCGTTCATACACAGAGATCAGTCGGCAGCGTTTCAACGAAGCCGCTTTCTGTGCTGCGTTTGTTTGTTTACTCTAAACAGAAGAACTAAATCACTATGACGGTTTTTAAATAGTAAATGGAAGTAAACGGACTTTAGTTCAAACACCCGAAGCGTTTTACGACTTTACAAATACCCGTAAACACAGAAACAGAAAACTATCACTCAGTAATCATATTCAATTTTTCATTGTTGTCTTGGCAATCAAATCAGGGTTTTCTTCGTCAGACGAGGAAATGAGGCTAAGCTGAGAAAACACGCTTCAGAAAAACTAAAACCGAGCTTTTAGTACACACAGACACACACACACACACACACACACACACACACACACACACACACACACATACACACACATACAAACAGATACATACACACACACACGAACAAACAAGTACAGGTACGCACAAACACTCACACATACAGACATAAAAGAACAAACAAATACAAACACACACATTTACACACACACACATACACATATACACAAATACAAACAGACACATACACACACACAAATACACGCACACACACATACAGACACACAAAAACAAGTACACACACATACACACAAATACACGTAATGCACACACAAACAAACACATACACACGGATACACCCGTATACACACACACACATACACACAAAATAACAAACAATACAATACAATACTCCACAAATCTATGCGCACACACATACACACGCATAAAAACCCACAAATCCACACACTCACACACACACACTCACACACAAACACAAGAACAAACAAATACATACACACACACACACGGACACAAGAACACACACACACACACCCACACACACACAGAGGGGTGTGAGCCCCTCTCTCATAACCCATAATCCACCAGTCATGGGAGACTCTGAGGACTGAGAATCATGGCAGCTCTGAGAGAAGGTCAGAGCGAGAGAGAACCCAGCTGGGTGCACACAATCTCGCTCACACTGTCTCTTCCTCTCTTTTCCACTCTCCTCATCCTTTTCACCCTTTCACATCTTTCTTCAATCATCCCTCTTTTCCTCACCCCCTCATTTTCATTTCCATCTGTACCTCTCCCGTCCCTCCATCTCTCTCTCCCTCCCTTTCTCTCTCTCTCCCTCTCTCTCTCCCTCTCTCTCTCTCTCTCCCCTCCGGTCCCTGAGCTGTCACCCTTTATCCCCACATTTCCCTCCCCCTCTCTCTTTCATCACCTGCCTGGCCCCTTACATCTCCCCGTCGTTAATAATTCTCTCCCCATTTCAATCGCTCCCTTTTTTCTTTTTTTTTCCTCTCTAATTGCATTGGCTCTCAATTTGTTTTCATTTCTAGAGCATACATTTAAAATGAAGTCTAATCCTATGCAAATTAAACAAAAGGTCATCGCAGTTAATACCTGAAATAATTTTCTTTTATGGGCTCATCATCCCACCTTAAGGAAACAGCAATGAATTTAAACTCGAAAAGATATTCGTGGTTTTGATAGTTTGGACAGAATAAACGAATCAATTCAAAATGTCCCTCAATTTTGAAGGTGAGAAAAAGAATCAGTGGTGTTTTCTTTGACAGTGAGGAGAACACAGCTGGTTCAGAAAATGGAATGAAATGATGTTTGTGTTGTTTGAGCCCGCCGCAGCAGCCGTTTACACCTGGTTAACATCAGGTTGTGTGTTTGTGTTTGTGTGTTTGTGTGTGTGTGTTTGAGTGTGTGTGTGTGTGTGTGTGTGTGTGTGTGTGTGTGTGTGTGTGTGTGTGTGTGTGTATTTGTATGTTGGAATGTGTGTGCGTGTGTGTGTGTGTATTTGTATGTTGGAATTTGTGTGTGTGTGTGTGTGTGTGTGCGTGTATTTGTATGTTGGAATGTGTGCGTGTGTGTGTGCGTGCTTGTGTGTGTGTGTATTTGTATGTTGGTGTGTGTATTTGTGTGTTTTTATGTGTGTGTATTTGTTTGTTCTTATGTATGTGTGTGTATTTGTATGTTGGTATGTGTGTGTGTATTTGTTTTTTCTTGTATGTGTGTCTGTGTGTGTATTTGTTTGTTCTTGTACGTGTGTCTGTGTGTCTGTGAGTGTTTGTGTGTGTGTGTGTATTTGTATGTGTGCTTGTATTTGTTCTTTTACAGACAATGATGAAAAAGTCACCTTTACATTTTTCTTATAAAGCCTCGTCTCCGGAGTCATAAAAATTTAGTATTACCTTTAAACCAAGGAGGTTATTTATGTTTTCAATCCGGTGCGTCTCTCTGTTTGTTTGTATGTTTTTGTTTCTTTGTTTCTTTGTTTGTGTGCAGGATTACGGAAAAACTACAGGATGGATTTGCATGAAACTTTACCCAGTGGTAGGTTTTGCCATATCCTAGATGTGATTAAATTCTGGAGGCGTTACGTGTTTTTCAGCATTTAAAAAACATTCTTAATTAAATAGAGAATTCAAACAGAGTTCAAAAGTCTGCAGATACTCATCAATCTTGTTTCAGTTTTCTCAGTCACTCTCAGAATCTTGTCCCTGCCTGGGATCCCACATATGTTATAATATAATTAATTATATATAAGAGTTTGTCCAGACCTGCTCTTTCTGGAAAGATCAACTGTTTGGTTGAGACATTTGGAGTCACTATGTCTTGATGTACAAAGTGACTGAACCGATTGATAATGTGACCCAGTGGCAGCATGTATATGCTAAAAGGGCAAAGTGCCAAGGACGGAGCCCTGGGGCACACCAAAGGTCAAAGGTGGCACTGCAAAAGAGGGATAACCAGTGCAGTTGAGAAAGTTTGGGCATATTTAAACATGTAGGACTTACTTTACATAATTATATAACTTTATATAAACGTAACATATTTATTAATTTAACAGTCTAGAAAATCTAAATTTACCATTAAAGTGACAAATAGTAGAGAAAATGATTTCATGGTGATATTTTATATTTAATGAGAAAGAGTCAACGTTGTAGATTAGCTCAATTTTTTGGTAAATAATATTTTATAAAAACTAGTTGACCCTCATTAGACTTTTCTTTGTTTTTTTTTATATATCAAGTTACATAATTATGTTTAGTAACTCCTGACTTTTTTAAATACGCCCAAACTTCCTCAGCTACAATGATTAAATGCTCTTCTGTAGTGGCCCCTTTGACCTTCGGTGTCCCCCAGGGCTCCGTCCTTGGACCCTTGCTCTTTAGCATAGACACTAGGCCATATTATAAACATATTATAAGAATATTTTATAAATGTTCAGTCACATTGAGTGGAGCAGGACATTAAAAGGTTAATGTCACGGATTCTCAGAATCAGAAATATTCTAATCTAAACAATATTTAAAAAGACAAGGACAAGTATAAGTTCTAAAAAGTTGTCTTACAATTAGCTTGTTATTTTTACTCAATTCTTCCTCTTAATCACCAGCATCTTCAACATCTCAGCTGTAAGCAAACATGAGCCTCTTCATCAACACAGCTGCATTCTCCATCACACTCATCCACGAGGCCTTCATCCTCATCAACACGTTCACGCACCTATCAGCGTCATCTTCTTCAAAGCAGACGTTCGTTGAGTATAAATGCGATCGTCCTAATCACCAGGAGGATCTTCAACCTCAACACTGGCACCATAATCAGCATCGGCGTCATCTTCACATTCATCAGAATCAGTTCACATTTGTTATCGTCTCCACAATCAGCCATCGTCTTCATTAGCTGGAGCAAGAATTACTTTTCTGTCGACGTCATCCAGCACCTCTTCAAAATAAGCAGGTTTCCTTCTGAATCACATCCATCCTGCCTGAGATGATCTCTTTTCAAGAATAAGAGGACTAAACGCTTGTAAATTGTATGGAAAAAATAAACATAAGAAATTAGAGCAGGGTTCAATGCAGCTCAGCTCAGTGCTGCCCCCTAGCTTCCTCTGCACAATCTGTCCCCAGCAAGAGAGAGATCGCCAAGAAAAAGGAGAGGGTGAGATAAGAACCAAGATAGAGAGAGTCCGTCTCGGAGGAAAGGATGGGATAGAAGAAAGAGATGGCGAGGGAGAAGCTGTGGCGCAGCATGAAAGACCAACGCCATCCCCTGAGAGCAGAATCAGAGCCGGCGGCGGCAGCCGGGACTTAAACAGCATTTAGAAGGTCGATATTCCTGGGTCATTAGCCGAGAGGAGACCTCAGCAAGAGACAGAACCAACTAATGATAAAGATTAACAAGCTGAGAAGGACACACACACACACACACACACACTCACACGCACGAGCGTGGCAGCAGCAACAACAAATCCAAACCTTCCGATAGTTCTGTTGTCGACACTCGTGAACGCCTGCTGCGTCGTACGGAGTCCTTACCTTCCTGCACCGCCTGGAACGGGTTATTGGGCTCGATGAGTTTAATAGAGTGTGTGATCTTCTCGCTCTGCAGGATGTCATCACTCAGACTGAGGTCAGACACGGCGAGCTGGAACACCTCATCATCCCTCACAGCATTCTCCTCGAATATTGCACCTGGACAGGTGGGAACAGGAAGAAGCGGATTAAAGGAGGCTCGTAGTGAAACTTTACGTGGCGGCGGGAATGGACCCCCATAACCCCTCAATCTTTGCTTGACCCTTGAGGGATTTTAATCAATAATTACAGCGCTGACTGATTTACGGTTTCTAACTACACTGTAAAAAAAAAACGTACTGTATAAATGACAGTAATTTACTGTAAGCAAGTTATTGTAAAATAAGCCGACGTAATTGATATAGTACAAAAAAAATAATTAGTTTTGTCTTTTTTACTACTGTTTAATACAGTACAAATATATTTACTCCGATATGTCACAGCTTTGACTTTTATACCGCTCTTTATTACAGTACAAACATATTTACTGTGAAATTTCCAAGTTGTTACTTTATATCTGATATTTCCTACAGTACAAAAATATTTGCTGCAATGCTTCACAGTTTTGACTTTGTTACTGTTACTTATTACAGTACAAAACATTTACTTTGATATTTCACAGTCATTACCTTGTTATTGTTAACAATACAAAATATTTACGGTAATATTTCACAGTTTTGATTTTATTACTGTGATTTACTACAGTACAAAACATGTTAATGTGATTTTTCACAGTTATTACTTTTTTATTGTGTTAATAGTTAATAGTATAAAAAATATTTACAGTTATATTTCACAGTTTTGTCTTTATTACTGTTATTTACCACGATAGAAAGGTTTTCACTGTTATTTTCCGGAGTTGTGAATTTATCATCCCAGAAATAGTTTGAAAACTATTTTTGAGTCAATTTACAATTACAGTAAAATGGTAGAAGTAATCTACCGTTCAAATACACAGTAAATTACCGTAGATTTTACATTTGGGTTAAGAACTGTTAACACAACATATTTGTTAAACTAAACTAGCATTTCCTTTATTTCTTTTTAATCTTTTATCTTTTCTATACCTTATGTAACTGAATTCTTGTACAAACACATATACATGTTGTATCTCCTGAGATTCGACAGGAATAAAACCTGCATACTGTAAATATTTGTTGAATAAATATGAATGCTGGAAATAGAATCCCATTTCCCGATATCCTGAGCATCTAGGGATCCAAACACCGACTGAACTGACTGAACAAGAAAAGAAGAATTCAGATGCATCATTAACGAGAAATCCATCCTCAGACTGTTCCAGAGGCATTCTCAAAGGTATTTTTCATTCCCCTCGGTCAAAACATGCTGATTTTACAGTGAGGCACAGAAAATAATGAACGTGAAAAATTACAATAATGCAATCCTTTGTTTTCAAAACAAAAAAAGCCCTAAAAAGTCAAATTAATAATGCAGTAATGAGGTTGCAGAACACAAATCCTCATAGAAGCTTGAATAATGACAAAAAAACCAAAACACGTGAAGTTCATCACATAAATGGCATAAAACGTTTAAAAGCTTTTCCGTTTTCTGAGAGAGTAAAACGACACAATTAAGCAGTTCAATCAAATAATCATGGAAATGTAAGTATAATCAATTATATCTAAACCAACAATTAAGAAGACATGGTAAATTTGCATTTAAATGTATTTGTACAAAGCTTCAGTCGACCTGCTGAGCACTAAAAAGACCATTTCCATAATCATTAGCAATAATTACTATTATTTTCTCCCGTTTTTTTCTGTTTGTAATTGAATGAGTAAAAAGTCAACAAAAAAAAAAAAAAGTGAGCAGTTTGGTACCATCACACAGCAGCCACTGGATATATCTGGAGCACAGAATGCTAACATCATCAGGTGCTACAGTGAATTATTTCATTGTTCATATTTATGCCTTTAAATGGGTTTCTCTCAGGACTATTTTTCCGCCGGTACTTCCATTTCAACATTGAAAAATGTTCACGTTTAATCCATAAATAATACATTTTAAAGTTTTTAATGGTAGTAAGCAGTTTCTACTTGAGCCAAGGCCTTTAAAATACTTTAAAATTTTTACATTTTTACAAGGCCAATAAGAAGTCACCTACGACCAAACATGAGAGGGAGATAAATTCAACAAAGGAGTCCCGACTTTGCCTTTCGCCCATGTAGGAATTCTTTAGGAGTATATATCAGCAGTATTTTGCATACATTAAGTATCTCGGACGACTGCCCAGGTAAATGAAGACCCGCCCAGGTAGATGCACACAGACCTTTTCTTGTTTTATTCTGCTCTCCCAGAACGTTAGCGTTCACTTTGGCAGATAAACAGTTCTACAAATGTGACACAATGGCTTCCAGGTTCAGTCAAAATGTTTATCGCAATAATAATGTGCAAAAATAATTTTCGAACGGTCCGTTAGCTTCATGCTAACATATAATACACATACCATACCATACACGCGCTAACGGAATTAGCATTGAAAATGACCAAACAATAAATAATAAATGACTTCACTTTACATACAGTCTTTTTCTCGGTTGAACCTAAAGTGGTTTTTGTTAATGAGATGCTGCTCGGAATATTTTCTAAAGATAAAGAGAAGAGAACTACGGGGGCGCCTGAAGTCCCTTGAGAAATAAAAAAGAAATTGTGGGCACAACTTATTATCTTGTGCAAACAAGATAAATTACTGTTAGTCCACCATAGAACTATAAAATAAACTACAATGGACTGAACAGGACTTAAAAAGTTTTATTTCCACTACGAAAAGATAATTATCTTATCCACTCATTCATTTATTTTGCCAAACTCGTGTCTGGAACCAGATATTCCAATAGTTATTTGTAAACAATTATTTATTTTGAGTGTTTATTTATTCACAAACGGGAATTTGTCTCGATGTTTGAATAGTTATTTAATCAGTTTTATTTTATTGAGGTTGAAATAAGATATGTATATTGATTGTTCATTTGCAAATGGTAAGTTCTTTTATTTTGTAAAGAGTCATTTATGCTAACCTAAGATAGAAGATGGTTGTTCATTTGCGATAAACGGAGTTAGTGATACACTTTTGTTTGACTAGTTTATCAGTGAACGCACCACCGCAAGTAAATTCTCAGTCGGTGGGGAAAACTGCATCACGCACATCCAGACTGACGAAAGAGACGTTTGGAACCCTTCCCTAAAACAACAGGGAGTGGACCGTTTTCATTTTACCGAACAGTTTGTGCCAAAAACAAACTTAACCTGATTGACTGTGAAATGAATGGGGGAATAAATGCTCAAATGTTCAATTCTTTAGGAAACACAAGTTTTACAGTACAGATATTCTTTCTTGTATTTTGATCATGAAAGTTTGGTCTTGCTCATGAGTTTGATTCCATTTTCCTCCAGACTCCCTGTTCCCTTTGCCCCTCGATGAGTTTCCAAATGAACTGAGATGCCTTTTCTGTGTCTTTCCTGGCAGGGGGCGCTGAGGGAATGCTGTCTAACCTCCGGGCGGGATCACTCAATCAACCTGTCCAAGAACAAATCTCTCACCTGTCGTGTGGATTGAAGCGAGGTTTATATTCATCCTCAACACGAGAGTCTGGGAAGCCTCAAACTTCAGCCTGTTTTAATTATTAACGAGAGCTCAGGGTGGAGGAGGATGACTCATTGCCGCCTCCACCCACTCAGCATCTAACCTCCGTGAATCTCCTGAGTCTCTCTTCTACTGGCAAAAGTTAAAGAAATTAGTTTCTGCAAACGAAAAGATACAGTGTAAATGTAAAGTATGTAAATAACCGAGTGGAAGGAGTTCACTTGAGAAGTCATGGGCACTAATTTCCGAAGTTAAGGAGATATTTGTACTTAGAGCAACTTCCTGAATCTTTCTCTAGTCGTCATATTACTAGCCTGAAGGATTTTGCTCACTAGGTCGAGCTTTCTTTACAAAAAAACACTGTTTTTCGGACATTCTAACAGTGGGATTGATTGTACAACGCAGGGGATCGGGGACTTTTCCGGGGGATATACCCTTGCTGTCGGTCAGCGACAGCATAGCCCTAACTATAATGTAGAGGGACTTCTACATTTTCAACCATCTTCATGTGCCAGTAGGTGTTTCACTCTTTCCTCCTTTTAAGTAACTACGGAATAAATGTCAAAGTAAAGACATTTTAAAAACAATGAGGCTTTAAATCTGATCGGAACACAACGCTCTGCTGCGAATGTGATTGTATTTTCATGAACATGAACGGATCCAGACAGCAGTCTATACAGTAAAGAATCACAAACTGACATTTTCTCACGTACATTTTTCTTCACTACGACGTCTCCTTCACTCTGTGCATACGCTTTATGTCTTCAAGGCCCCGGTTATTGAATTCCCAGTCGACCTGAATAGTTAATAAATGCCACAGAGACAGGGAAATCCTCTGGAAGTTGGAAAAACAAATGTGTTATATGCTGTCTGTGGCCTTTTGAGCCTATTTGCAGACACTTTAAGGTATATGGGAACCGCACGGCAGCCGGCAGCCGGCAGCCTTTTATTTGCCACGGGAGCAAAAAAAAAAAGGGACTGTATTTGCCGGACCTCCTGGTCTCTCTAAAAGCTGGTAATCAACCAGCTTTTTCTCTGAAGCTTGGAGTCCCAAAGCTCTAGGTTGCTGCAAAATCAGAAAAGCTGGGTAGTTTACTCAGGGATTTAGCTGCTTCTCTGATCCGGGGCCATAAAGTCCGGCTCCTTGAGGGACCGATTAATCCTAAAAAAAAGCTTTATGGAGGCCAAGACTCTCACTAGTTAATCGTAAAACTCGGACTTTAATACAAGAACCTGCTTCTTCCTGAAAACACAGACACATCAAAGGCTTTCATTTTTAATTAAAATAGGAAAAAAAATACATTCCGGTGTGGTATTTTTACAAACATTTCTTCCTCTCGTCCTCATTGTGTATTACTTTTTTCTTTTCTTTTTTTAACCCTTCACAGTTTTGTATTATAGTGTTAAGGCCAATTTGAAAAAAGGAAATGTAAGATTGCAAGGAGACAAAATTTTTATGAGAATTAAGTCATAATTTTATTCCGATTAAATCGTATTTTTATTCGAATAAGGTTTGTTTAACATGAAATAAGTGGTAATTTATCGAGAGTAGAGTCATAATTTTACGTGAAAAAGTCATAATTTTACGAGAATAATCATTCGGAATGTTTTTTAGGCATTAAAACGCATATTTGAGGATCTCAACCTCAGTCTGCTGATGCTTATTTTATAATCCAGGCAGCCAGGAAGAGTTATGTAGTTGATCATTTAATTTATTCGTTTTTTCCACGAATATTAATATTAATAATAATCCTAATAATAAAAATCTCCGTCTTACTCTCTATCTGTTCTGTTTTTTTTATTCTTTTTAGTTTTAGTTTATATGACCTGTTTAGTCATTAACGTTTATCCCCTCATGTATTTTCTTGTTTTATTTCCTTCTTTCACTTTGGACTTTCCTGCCGTCTTGTTTTTATTGTTTTGCTCGTTTGGACTGCCCTCTGTTTTTGACCCTTCCTTGTGTTTTCCATTTGTATTTGCAGCCATTGTTCGCTGAACCGCTGGTAATTAAAAGAATGTGCAGCACCTTTGGGAGTCTCAGCCTTGTGTTTGCGCGTGGGTCCTCCATCTCATAACAATTAATTGTGTGAGTCCTGCAATGCGAGAAGGGTGGGTGTTAAAACCTCCAGCTTTAGCCTGCGGGGTCCTGCTCTAATCTCTTTCAATCATTGATTCCTTATTTTCTGGCTCTGCAAAACTTTGGATTCATTTTGGCTCATTGTTTCCATTATTGTTTTTGACCGAGATTAACCAATCTCAATTCTTCATCCTAATAAACTTTTCATCCCATCAATCAATCTTTTTTTATATAGCACTTAATATACATAAAAAGTAGCAGGAAGTGCTTAACATGAAAAAAAACAATTTCCTCTTAGCTCCCTTTCTCCCACCACCCCCATTCACAGACGAAAAAACGGAATATACAATAAAAAGATCTAAAAACAATTTCCCCGAACCCAGCCACCATCACCATCCTCATCGCATTTATCCATGTGAGCTTTGGGTCTGAAACCCAGAACTCTGCTACCTCACTACAAACCATGTCTGTATCTAATAATCATCAACTGACTACACACCATGTGTGTTCCTTTAAGTGCACTACTGCACATCTGTACCTGGACAACTATTGAACATCTGCACCTGGACAGCTATTGAACATCTGCACCTGGACAACTATTGAAAATCCGCTCCTGGACAACTATTAAACATCTCTAACTTGACTTTATTGGGATGGGTTTGTGTATATATGTATATCCACACACACATCTGTCTATATCTATCTATCTACCTATCTATCTATCTATCTGTCTGGCTATCCATCCATATATATATATATATATATATATATATATACAATAAATATATAATCTTTATTTATAATGTTTGTGTAAACATGTCTACAAGATGTCCTATCTTAATTTTGAGTCACCTTTAGAATACTTGTATGTTGGATCTGATGCAACGACTAAATTTCCCCTTTGGGAGATTAAGGCAAAAACAACTACAGAATGGGACTATAAAAACAGGAACTGTAGAAGCAGGAACTTGACTCAAGAAACGCTGTAGGCAAAAGAATACAATAAAACTGTAAAATAAAGAAAAAACAAGAGACTATAGATTATAGAGATTATAGTGAAAAACTGACTAAAATGTGAAATGAAAGAAACACTCAACCCTGTTGTTTGCTGGACTTCTAACTCCTGCTTCTTCACTGGGCCTCCAGTCTGACTGAGGTTACGACAAAGATTTGCTTAATCTTATTACAGATGATTTACATTTTGACATGCCGCAACGACAGATGGATTTGTGGTCGTACAGGAAAGCCGGGCCATGATCTCAGCTTTGTCCCGCCTGACAGAAACCTCGATAAAGAGACTGTCAGTAGTCTTTATTACAGAGTACACTAAAGAATATCCTTCCACTGTCTGACAGAGATGATGTTTAAGAGTGGAAATTTTGGATAAGGAAACATTTGACTCATCACTCTTGGCCTCGTTAGTCAACAGGGATGTTCGATTCTGGCCCACACAGTCGGGGCGGTTCTTGGACTTTCATTGTTCTCAGGCAAGAAAATCTATCAGTGGTGAAACAAGAGGCATCGCTTCACTGCCAATGTGGCAAATCGCTGGTTTCTAAACGCATTAGGGAAATTAAAAACTTGTTGTAGATTTCCGCAGTACCATTAGCTTCATACCTCAAACTAAATGTTAACTTATGTCTGAAAAACAGTCTTTTTTCAGAAAGAAAGCTCCTTCTCCTTGTCAGTAAAATACAAACTTTAAGAGTAAAACATGGTATATATATATAAGATCAATCTCCTTCAGTCAATTCATATTCATCAAAGTGGAATTAAATCGGACCAACAAGTAGGAAAATATCGCTGAAAACAGTGTTATTCATAAAAAAGATCCCCCGCTGAGGACAAATAAAAACTTTTACAGTGAAATACAAATATGTACAAGAGAAAATATCTATATGTTGATTCATATGCACCAAATATGGACTAAATTGGATTGACGATTAAGAAGTTATATCATAAAAACAGCGTTTTTTGTATTTTAAAAAAGTTCTTCGTAGTGAGTAAAATGTGAACAATTAGAGTAAAATAAAATCTTCAGACAACCTGGATCTCCACGTCCTTTCATTTGCTACAAATTTGGACCAACCCTTCAGGAATTATGGGACAAAAACATTTGGAGGTAAAGCTCTCCCTAAGGTCAGAAATATACAACTGATCTTTCCCAAAATCATTCCAGTCCTTCCTCGTTCAAAGATATAGTAGTAGTTTACGAGATGTCACGTTAACAGAAAGGATCTGCTGTGGCGCTAGCTGCAATGAAGATTTCATAATATCACCGACTTTTCGGGGATATAATAACGGAAGGACTGAAAAAGTCCTCTGAGAGTGAGTTGTGGTCGCCTCCAAATCAGATTACCCTGAAAATGAGAACTGACTCATTCCCACTCTAAAAAAAAAATCTTTGCAGTTTAAACAAAATTTTCCACAGAAACTAAGATAATTGATTATTTTGTCATTGAGTTTGGTGATACAGCATCCTTTATCTGTGTAATAAAGCATCTGTTAATGTGTAATAAAGCATCTGTAATCTGTTTATTAGATCATATGATATCTGGGTAATTAGGGATATATTGATGTGTTATAAAGCATTTGTTATCTTGGTTATAAAGCATACGTTAATGTGTAATAAAGCATATGTTATCTGTGTAATAAAGCATACGATAATGTGTAATAAAGCATCTGTAGGTTTTCCACACTTTATTGTTAAAGGTTTTAACAATGACACAATATTTAATTAGTTAAATTTAACTAATATATTTTATGATGCAAATACTACACGATCATCCATTTGTAAAGGCCTAAGGAATGTATTTACATGTTCTAGTATGTCTTAGGCAGTCTCAATTGTAACCGAGTTTCTTATAAATTCTTATAAATGTTTCCTAATCCAATAATATATGAATTTCAAAAAAAGATTTTTGGCTAAAGGAAATACAGTGGTTTGAGTTCAAATCGCTATGAACTAAGTAAAGTAACTGAAATAAAACAAAGAATCTGCTGTCCTCCATGAATGGGGTCATGTATAATGAGGCGTTAGCCTTCATATGCATTCTGTTTGAACAGACAGAAGTATTCTGCTCCTGAGCCAGCAGAGATTTAAAAAATTGGAATAAATAATGTGGCGCTTAAAGATGTTTCAAAACATAAAGTTCAACAACAGCGAGATTTATGACATCAAGAATCCTAAAGCAGCGCCCGGCGAAACGGCGGGCAGAGCAGGGCTATTATCATAATTAAACATCCAAATAAGTGATGTTACCGCTCTGCGACTGGCCACAAATCAATGAAGAAGAGAACAAATCGCCATAGCAACCCCATTTGATATTTTTATGTATCGCTTCTATATCAACACAAAAATATGTGTCAAATGTTATCAGCGGTGTGCAGAAATAAATCCCAGAAATGCAGCTCATACATTCAGTTGCCCAGTTACGCTCTCAACTAAGAAGTGAGATCCCGAGACCATCCTTCCTTTTGTCAGACAACCGATAATCATCAGATGCTGACTCCAATGTGCGTCTGCTGAGATGATTGCATTTGGCCACTTTGGCACGTACCACCGACAGTTATTTACAAGACTCATTCTGTTACAGACTCAAGGCGATAGAAGCCTTGAGTCTGCTTTAATCTCTTTACTGCGGCTCCCGCGGTAAAGAGATTAAAGCTTCTGAAAAGTACAGCTAACTTGAGTGAAACTGAGAACTTTAAAATAAGCCAGGAGTTTATTGCTGCAGCTGTGTGTTATAAGCCTCAGTTATATCTTCAGCATCTCATCTGAGATGAACCAATAATTAGGCCACACTGATAATTAAAAAAGCTCCAGCTGGCAAAAATACTTGGCTTAAGTTAGCAACTTGTGATACGATTTCTGACAGTCAACCTATCAGCATGCAAGGATGTGGACATGTGACATCAGATTACTTAAATTTAACATATATAGAAATCTAGATCTGTGCTGTTGTACCTGACAGTAGGGTACATCCTCGAAAAGTCCCCAAAACCTTGCGTTTTACACAAAGTTTACACATGACGAATCTCCCTGATTCATATGCACCAGATTTGGACTAAATCGGACCAACCGTTGACAGATTATGGCACAAAAACGTTTGGAGGTTAAATCCCTCTAGTGTTAGAAATATACAACCTAGATTTCCCAAAATCAATCCAGTTTTTCCTGAAACTGAGCTCCGTGGGGTATAAAGTTTGAATATAATCCAGGATAGCAGTAATGGGTTTCGAGTTCTGTCCGGGGAATTTTCATCAGAAAGAGCTTCCATAGTGGGTAATATATAAATTATGAAAATAAAACATGATAGATCTCCTTGAGTCAATTCATAGGCGCCGAGTTTGGAATAAATTGGATCATTGGTTAAGAATTCATGACATGAACACCTTTGGATATAAAATACATCTAGACCCGGAACTTGTTGTAATGTTGCATTTTTTATTTTGAACCACGTCCGGCTCCAACCGTGCCCTTTCAGCCAATTCAGGATTGAGAATAAGAAGAGTTTGCCTTGACTCAAGGTCTCTAAACATGTTTAAGCCTTGAGTCAAGGTCTCTAAACTTGTTTAGAGACCTTGACTCAAGGCCTCTAAACATTGACTTAGAGGCCTAGACTCAATGTCTAGAGACCTTGAGTCAAAACTGTCCAGAGGGAAAATTCAGAGGGAACCAGCTACTACATGGTTCCGTTAATCTTTCCTCTATATCCAGGTTGGGTGAGCTTTTCGGACATGAGGACCGCAGTGGACCTCCACCAGAGTCTCACCAGAGATAGTGGAACGTATGTCGGGTCCTATCGCGCACATTCAACTTCACGTCTCTGACGGTTACTTTCAAGACTCTTCATGGATTAGCAATGCATTGGAAGTGAAAGTGCTCCAGCTGGCAGCTAGAGCTCTTCCAGAACTCTGAGTTCCAGAGTGCGGAACTTATTATAGAGACTGCACAATCAATATCATCCTTAAAGACATTTCTTCAAACACTCTCTCTCTCTCCCTCACTCTGTTTCCCTCGCACAATCCCCTAACCCGACCAGTCATGGCAGTAGGCCGTCCACCCTGAGTCTTGGATCTGCTCAAGGTTTCTGGCCATTAAAAGACAGTTGTTGTTTTTTTTGCCACTGTCACTGCTTCTGGAAGAATTGTTTGGGTCTCTTTAGGATAATGAATGAAGATTTGTTATTTTGGCTCTTTTCAGAAAGC
This sequence comes from Lophius americanus, assembly GCA_037951165.1. Lineage (NCBI taxonomy): Eukaryota > Metazoa > Chordata > Actinopteri > Lophiiformes > Lophiidae > Lophius > Lophius americanus. Next base: position 466,771 of record JBBDHG010000147.1, on the reverse strand, counting down.
GCCTTGAGACAACATTTGCTGTGAATTGGCGCTGTATACATAAAATATTGATTGTATTTTGTTGTCGAAAAAAGGGTCCGTTGATCAACATTTTTATTGACCGTTTTTGTTAAGGATCTTAGCACAAGAGAATCCAAAGTGCTAAACATTAACACTGCTTATAATATACAATATTGTTTTCTTTTTACAAACTGTTACAATAGAATCAAGTTCCAAACTTGCACCAATTGAAAACAACTTGTATTTGCCCATCTGTCTCTATACTGGTCCTTTAATCCACAGTTTTATAACCCATCAGACTCGAGCACTGCGACAGTGTTTGTCAGAATACATCCAGCAAAGTCCTGAATACAGTCCAGTAGATCCACACTCCTACTCACTCCATCTTGTGTCCATATCACTCTGATTCCTTTCCTCACAGACGAGTCAGGTCATAATCCTCTTTTCACATAAAGCCCTTGGTAAACCTGGCCTTTCCCTTCATTTCGCTGAACTATTCTTCGGCCTCAAGCTGGAAATAGTCGCTCAGGAATAACCTGTCCCCACAATCCAAGACCAGGACCTGAAAGGACCAGGGTCTTGTCTTCTTTGGTTTGAATCTTTTCCAAACCACAAAAACTGTCCAATCTTTCTGTGGTAAAGAAGTCTCCTAACGTACATGTCCTAAAACTGACTAATTGACCATTCTGCCTTTATTATTGCATTTACTGTTCATGCTTTCTGACGGAAATTTGATAAGATACGATAGAACTTTATTGATCCCTAAGAAAATTCTTGTGCCAGAGAATCCTCAAAGTAACAGTAACAAAACTAGACCTACGCTGTTGTCCCCGAAAACAGGGGTATACCCCAAACCCTGGCATCGCCCAGATTGGACTCCTCAAATTAAATATGAAGTTATGTCCAAAAAAGTGTTTTTCTGGAAAGAAAGCTCTCCCTGGTGAGTAAAATTTGGTATACAAGATAGATTTCTAGTCGATTCATATTCACCAAAGTTGGACAAAATTGGACCAACAATCAGGAGGTTCTGGCTGAAAAACAATGTTATTCGAAAGTAAGCTTCCCCAACTGAGTAAAATATAAAGTATTTCAGTAGAATATCATATATATATATATATATGTAGAAGATGGATCTCTGCGAGTTCAAACATATGTATTTGGACTATATTTGACCAACATTTGTGAAATTATGGCCCAAAAATCTTTGAAAATAAAGCTCCTCCTAGTGTCAAAATATAAAACTGACTTTTCCCAACATCGGTAAAGTTCTTCCTCGTACTAAGGTCTATGAGGGAAAAGAATTGGAAAATAATCCATGACATTGTTTTGTGTTATTTCTGGAAAACAGTTTTTCGTAAAAAAAAAAAAACAAAAACAAAAAAAAAAATAAATGAATAAAAAGTTCCCCCTTGTGAGTAATATATGAACCACTAGAGTAAAATATGATATTTAAAAGATAAATCTCCTTGTTTTGATACATATGCACCATATTTGGAATAAATCGGACCAACGGTTGATGTTGAAATTATGGCCTGACAATTTTGGAGATAAAGCTGCCCCTGGCGTCAGAAATAAACATCCTACCTTTCACAGAAACAATCCAGTTCTTTCTCTTGTTAAAGTCTGTGAGGCTACAAAATTTGAAAATGAGCCATGATATAGTTTTTGAGTTACTGCGTATACGAGTTACCACTTATACGTGGCGGCAGCGATTTCATAAAATCCCTGACTTTTTGGGGATTCAATTACAGTAAGTGAGTAGAAGGAGTAGATCTATAGATATATAAATATATATATGAATACAAACATAAGTGGAAATGTAAAAAGAAAGTTCATGAATGTGCCTATGAATAACATCATGACAATGAGCTAAATGTTGCACATGACAATAATATTGAGAAGTCAAGTAATATAAGTAATTTGTACATTATATTGACTTATTGTGGTATTTGTATTAGTGTCCAATCTCGCAGCTGTTTTTGTCATATAAAACGGCTGGCTATGGAAATAAGGACTTTATAAACAGTAAACGGACTGAATTTTTATGGCGCCTCTCCGGTGTGCGTGAATCCAAGGACTTAACAACACGAGCCAGCATTCACTCATTCAGACACATTCACAGTGGTGGCGGGAACTACAATGTGAGGCTCCACCTGCTCATCAGGAGCAGGAACCAGTCACACCATCATTCATTCAGCCGTCAGGCTCAAAGGCAATTCCAAATGTTACTGGGACCGGAGATCAAACCATTTACCTTTCTACAAGTGAACGACTTCTCGCTCTCCTGAGGCATTAAACAGTTACATCCAAAATGTTCCTATTATGCATCTACACTGCAATTAATCAATTCATTCAATAGAAATAAAAAAAATGAATAGCTGAAATCCGATATTGTAGGTTGATAAAGAATATTTCTTAAATTAGCTTTGACCAGATACATTTAAGTAACATTAACTTAATATTTTAGGTTAAAAAAAAACATTCTCGAAGTATGAATCGCATAAAGCATAGCTGACTTAAATAACTGCATTGACTTTAACAAAAAGTAGTTAACATATTTTTGGACTTTATGTTACTTTTAAGTTTTAAAATTCTCATTATGCTTACAGTATATCCCTCTAATCCTCTATTTTAACACAACAGCACCAAACAATTTGCGCAAATGCCAAACACCTCTTTATGCTGCAGGGAACTACTGACATAACGAGTTCTACGCTTTCGTCCCCAACAGAGAGGGTATATCCTCAGATAACCCTGAAAAAAACCCGCTGTTGTACATCCAATCTCCATGCTTGAACTCCTAAGATTAAATGTGAAGATATGTCCAAAAACTGTGTTTTCTGTTAAATAAAATAGCTTCCACTAGTGAGAAAAATACTGTATATATACATGATAGGGCTCCTTGATTCGATTCATCTGCACCAAATTTGGAATCAGAAAGGATCGGAAACAAAGGACGTGGAATGGCAGCGATGACCATTCCATAATAGTATCCAAATACTCGGGGATATAATGAACCAGACAATTGATATTTCACAGCGATTTCATCCAGTCAGTCCATCAGGCTTACTTATGGGCTGGAGAGCCATTTAGGCCGAAAGGCCTACATCTACAACAGGTTTATACTTACCAATGAAGAGCCTACATCCTGAACACAGTTTGATCCCACTCTGGGACAGGAAAAATTTACATCTACTGATGATCTCAATTCTTTAAAGCCACCTTTCAGACGAGAGTCACCATTGTCGTTTCTTGCCCTGGATTAATCAGTTTTAAACATATTTAGTATCACCAGAGTCTTCCCACGACCTTTTAGTGAAAACAGTTTCCGCTCCTAATCTTATCCTCGGTGTGTGCCAACACACTCTGCTACTTGTCTGGTTTTGAATTTTAGTGAAATCAACATTTATTTCCAGAATAAGTGAATGGGTCAAACACCCTGCAACATGCCCCGCTTATTCAATCCAACCACTGAGGCTGCTGCAATATGCTGGGAAATGCCGTTGCTGCTTCCCCTTCCTGAATCTGTACCGTGTGTGTGTTAGTGGGTGTGAAAGTGTTTGTGTGTGAAAGTGTGTGTATGTATGTGGGTAAATGGCTAAGCTAAGCCTCCTCTGACACAGCGCAGGAAGCCTTTCGCGTCGCTTCCTAACAGGGTTAGTTTATCTTATTTAGCGGTGTCGGAAGAGAGGGCCACAGCTGTTCATTTACTTTGCCGTCCCCAACATATTGGATTCCTGCAGTTTCAACTTGCCTTCCATGAACCCGGCCCACTGATAGCTGCTACACCAGCGCTGTAAATCATCCCCTGTCAGCTGCCTGGCTCATGGGATGGGGCAATCGCTCCTCCTCAGACTCCTTATAAAAAGAGACTTGTTATCAGCTTGGCCTGAGGGGCACTTAGAGGACCATGAGACCAGGGAATCTGCTCACAGGGGGCTGGAAGAGTTACAACCCAAGAGGGACCGATATCAGCTCTCAGTACTACCATCCTTGTTCATAGTACCGGTACCAAGAGCTGAAAAATCGTAAAATATATATATTTGTTTTTGATGACCAATTTCACATTAGTATTCAGTTCCTTACTGACTTCCTGTTCATTGGATGGTGATTTGCATTTAAGCTGTGGTTTGATAAAACGGCTCTGGAATGTGAAAATCCTGGACCCACAGTGGGTTCTAACCAATGCTGCAGTCTTTGCGCCTTGCTTAGTTCTTTTTTTTGAGCATACAGCACATTTACTGTTTTTTTTCCATGTCAATACTTTCATCGCACTTGGTTCTTGCTGTAGCAGGAAGCTGCTTTCAGCAACTGACCTCTGGCAAACCTTCTACTAATTGTTTGGTACAGATAAGTTAGAATCGGAGATATTATGGAATTATCATCGCCGCGGCCTCGTCCAGCGCTGCCGCAGAACCTTCGTGTTAACGTGATAACTCAAAAAATGTTTCATGGATCATTTTCAAATTTGATACCCACATTGACCTTAGTGTGAGGAAGAACTGGAGGGATTTGGGGAAAAGTCAGTTGTATATTTCTGACACTAGGGCGAGGTTTATGTCCAAACATTCTTGGCCATAATTTCTTTGTCTAAATTAAGTCCAGATTTGGTGCACATGAATTGACTCTAGGAAATTTGTCTTGTTAGAATTATATTTACTCAAGTTCATATTATATACTAGTTCATATTTCCCTCACTAGGGGGAGTTTTTTCATGAAAAAACTGTACTTTCTACATAACTCAAAACGGATCATTTCATGGATCATTTCCCTTTTTTTGACTCAAGGTAGACCCTCATTTGTGGAAGAACTGGATCGATTTTGGGAGATATCGTATATGTACATTTCTGACACTAGGGGGAGTGTTAGCCCCAAAAGTTTTGGGGCCATAAATTCTCAAGTATAGGTCTGGTTTTGTCTGTTTTTAAATTTGGTGCATATGACAAAATTCAAAAAGATCTAACTGGTTTATATGATACTGTAATCTTATAGTTTACATTTCCCCTCAGGTCAGGGAGCCTTTCCACCAAAATAACTTTCAATTTTAGGCGTTCAATCAGGTCTTTATCTCCCTCTCTCACTCACTCTCTCTGTGCTCAGGCTAAAAACAAACAGACAAAGAGAAAAACTAAAACATATTCCAATGGCATTCAACCAACGCTCTATGCTTGTGAGTCTTCCACTACTAATTGAGAAAATATATCTGCATCTCCTGTAAGTGATGAAGAAAAATCTTGTCTTCGGATCATTTGAAGAAAAGGAATTAACTCAGTTGTCTTTCTTAGATATACGGGATTATTACAGACAGATCTGTTCCAACCCATTTCAGGTATTAGTTATTAACCATATTAACCATAACCACTTATACTGCTCAGGATGGTGGGAGGCTGGAGCCTATCCCAGATGACTTTTGACGAGAGGCGGAGTACTCCTTGGATTTATCGGATACATAAATACAGAAATACGGGTTCTTTTGTTAATGCCTATGTAGTATATTACTGTTTGAGAGGTTATTTAAGTTTTTGGGTAAACATGAGGCGATGCTTAAAGGTTTTTAATTCTGGTCTAACTAAACGTCAACATGAAGACAGTTTCAAAGCTAAAAAAAAATGACCTCAGACTCGTTGACATATCCAGGTGCTAGCTGCACAATTACTTCCCAAAAAACAGACATTAGTGATGCTTAACTTCATTATCCCTTTTCTCCCACCAGGGAGAAAGCTAACTTTGCCTGAACCTCGTTGATATATGCCGTCACGGAGAAATGGCCGCCAGAACTCGGGATCACCTTGCACAGAGTGCATACTGAACTATGCCAAATTCTACTATCAAGATGAAGATAGCGACGGCTTCCTTATGTGAGACTGGGTTCTCAGTTTCGTGTTAGCATGAAGGGTTGGACATCACTGAAAAAAATTAATCAAACAAAATCGATGAACAAATTTAATTACAGTGAGATGTCAGTGGGTGCTGAGAAGGATTCAGAGTCCCAAGAGGCAAATGACATTTAAAGGACGGGGAGCAACAAGTCAAGAAAGAATATTCGCTGCAGGCACTTTATAAACACAACTGGATTTGATTTGACCACCTGTGAAGGATATCGAATAACGTTTGATTTGTTTTAAAATGTGTTTTATGAATAAAGTTTGATTGATTGATGGATGAACACACGGACATGCGGTATTTCCTTCTTGTTGTTCTTCCCCCGCATTTGTTTCAACAGTATATCTATTTATCGAGTTCCACCAAAGACAACGGTTGGTCATGCTCTCTACGAATGTCATCTCATGAGTCTGCTGCTGGGGTTTTGGTTGAGGTTTGACACTTTGGCATTTGTCTGCTTCCAATGATTTTAACCTATATTACTTCCTATATTCTGCAAACAGAGATTATCTTAGGAGCGAACCCAGGGCGACCGTCATAAGATTCAACCTCGCTGATATCTTGATAACCGAGGCTTAATTAAAGGCTGCAATTGATTGTTCCCTCCTGTTCACTGCTCCTGGTTCGGAGTTTCAGTCAGTCTAAGTGACAACGCTCCTCCTCTGTTTTTTTTTTCTCTATTCAGTCACAACTGAGCCCTGCAGCAGCTGTTATCTGTGATTTGTGCACATTCAACCAAAGAACAGTAGAGGGGGGACTAATTAGAGAAAGCAGCTGCTGTTGTGGATTGATGAGATGAAAACCTGCACGTTCTTGAACCTGGACGGTGCAGGTTATTGCAAAGACCATTGGCACGCATGGGTCAGACATTCAAACAGGTCAACTGAAGGTCCAAAGAGCTCCATGTTTTCAGCTGTATCAGCTCTTTCACAGATCAAACTCCCCCACCCTGTCTGCCACTGATCCATTAATGGGAACACAAGAGGGGATGGACAAACAAGCCAGGATATGTCACCCGTGATAAAGCCATGCCGCTGGACGAGACAGATGCTCGGGCAGGGTTTTGGGGGACTGAGGCTGAAACACTGTCACTTCTGATCTGGGCGTCGTGTTGCGCTGCCAACTCAGTGAGAGTCAGCCTGTCAGTCGGTTCAGGGGAACATCCAAGGTTCTGAAAGGAGCTAGCCGACCATAAATCAGGTTTAGTCAATATGTTTTTTTATTGTATCTCTATGCAGCAACGATTGTTTTGTGATGGTAAGCAATTTTACTTTACTTTGAAAATCATCATCATCTTCCGATGGGGGCAGCGCAGTAGCTTCTTCGACTGATAATATGTAAATCAAAAAGCATCCATGTGGTACTACAAAAATTTACCTTTTATTCTTATTGTTCCTCATTTGTGAGTCACAAGCCACTGGAAAAGGCCTGTACTATAAGAGGTAAGAAGATCACCTGAGCAATAAGGATAAGGTAAAGCCTGAGTTCAGATTTAAGCTACAGCTTCAGATAATTGTTGGGGGGTTTTTTTTTGTAAAAACTAGTTAAAATGAAATTTACTCTTTGATTAAACTGCTCACTGATCACGTCTGATTTTTACTGAACGTGAAAAGAAGACAAGTAAATTCAAATCCCTGTTATGCTAATTGAAGGTTCTCTTGACTTGAGGAGACCAAAAGTCATAAAAGGTTGGCGACCATATTCGGTCAGGCAAAACTGTAGCTGACAGCTTCATCACAAGCAGCTGGTGCTTCATTAATATTCTACAGAGTCGACCGTTCTCTGGAAGGACGAGAGAAACATCAGGTCCATTTTTGCAATTACAACAGGTTCGAAAAAAAAACAAAAAAACACAGCAGGTTTGAATCATCCGAAGAGAATGCATACCCGTGTCTGGAGTAAAACTGAAACAACAAGGCTGTATGAAATCCTGCCAAAAAGGTACAAATACGTGTTGCATTCCTGCTGCCGACTGTGAGCTTTCCCGCTGCTGCATCACTAGAGTGAGTTAACACGTCTCCTAGCAGCTGAGATCTGGACTCTCAGCCCCTGCAGAGAAACCACTACCCGACCTGTAGATTCAGAATCACAAGGCAGGATTCTTGTTTGACTGCTTGTACTTCACAGTGAGGACCGCTTGGGTTGAGTTCGTTTTTTAACACCTCATTAAAGCTTTTTTCCAGACGCCGCATTGGTTTCTGTGAGACGCTGCTGTTTTTTTTAGAGATATCATTTGACAGTGTTGAGATGCGTTTTAGAGATACAAGAAGATTAAGTGCAAGAATGGGAAAAACAACATTCTGTCACCAGGCTACATTCAGCTGCATGAAAATACATTAGATTTCAACAGATATTTAGCAAAAATACTTCTCAGGAGCCCCCAAGAGGAAAAAACCCTTTTATGTATTGGCATATTTGATTTCTTTTATTTATTTGATATCTAAGACACTCAAAATGTCCCATAAAACGACAAATTGTTTGGTCAAGATTGTTTTTAAACAGTAAAAAATATCAGACTTCCATGGAGAGTAGTCAGTTTTAACTCAATTAGCTCAGCGTTACCACTCTCTGCGTAAAGTCTCATTCTAGCCGAATTGGAAATGGACCCTTACTAAACCTTTCTTGGTTGCATCAAATAAAATAATTCTGTTTAAATATGCAAAAAAAAAAAAAGAAATCTTGTAGAATAGGACTTTCTCAATAGTCAAGCTTAATGCACCCTCCTCTGTGACGCCTTTGACCTGTGGCGTCCCCCGGGGCTCCGTCATTGGCCCCTTACTCTTTAGCATATAACTGCTGCCAATGGGTCACTCTATAAACAGGTTCAGTCACATTTTTCAATAAGAAATGGTGGCTCAAAATGTACTCAACCAAATATTTGAGCATGGTATTAAAGGAATTACAGCACATACAGTCATATAACAGATCAATATCAAAGCTCAAATTCTCACACTTTGAATGTTTGCTGTCTGTGTAGTTCCATAGCCTGATGAGGAAGTCTGATCTCACATCCCTTATGACTTTTATTTACTATCGTCAATGAAGTATTCCTCCACCATTCCAGCCATTTTTCCATCAACCTGTCTACTTGAGAATAATCAAGGGCTACAACATTCCATTCATTCTGAGCAATTCAAAATCGACGTGCAAAATAATGTTTCCTTGGTAAACAAGAAGTTTTTTTCAGTGATTCTCTCTCATAATCAATTGTTGCATAATTAGACAACACATTTGTCGTATTTGATGAATGTGACGGCCTAAGAATTAAAAGAACACCAGGTATCACCTGGCATCTTTTTAGGATGAAGATTTAGAGGAGACCTGTCACTGTTTCCTCTGGAAAATTGTTTGAGGTAGGATTGAATAATTAGAAACTGTTTGCCCCCCTCTTTTCCCACCATCTCCTTCTCCTCCTCCCACCTACTCCCTCCTCTTCCTCCTCCGCCCTCCTCCCCTCTCTTGGCTAATCCACACAGGGTACCACAGTGCTGCGACTGGGGCTGATGGTTCTAAACCGGTGCGGAGATCTGGGATGTAAATCCTTTGGATTATTAGATTATTTAAATTCCGATGGGTTTATTTCTCTTGGTCCAACCATCTCAGAGAGGAATTAAGCCTTTTGGAATTATCACCAAATTGGGTAGTTTGCATGAGAAGTGTGTGCACCTTGGACTGTGTCATCCGTCATTGTTTTCTGCAGCAACTCAGACTTTAACTAAAATCATGTGACTCGATTTGAAATGAAAGTAGGGGGGTGGGGGGTGGGTGGCTGTCATGCACAAAGTGTTGCTCATCCTCTTTCCTGGCCCACTGACTTTTGGTTGCCGACGTTGTTGCAGAGCCCAAACAGTAGTCGTTTGTCCCCTTAGTCATCTCTTCCCCTGGCAGACTTGATTTACATTTCACTCACGTCCAATTCAAAGTTCAGGCTTATAGATGAGGAGGGGAGGAGAGGGAGAGAGGGATGTAGGAGGGTGAGGGGGTAGAGGGGGATGGATGGATGGATATATGGATAAAACGAAACCCACCAAACACCCACGTCGGGACAGTTCCTCCTGCAAACCTCAGGCTCTATTCTGCATGTGAATGCGAATTTGGATCAACATGAGCTGGGAGAGCCAGGGAAGGAGAGAAAGAAGGAGGAGGAGGGGAGGACGAAGAGGAGAGCTGGATGGAGGGATGGCGCGGCGCAACACTTTGCAGGCACTTCTACCAAGCTGCGCTGCGTGAATCTGAGCCTGCATGCAACAACACTCCTTCCGTATCCTGGCACTCATGGAAATGATAATGAGGTGTGAGTTAGGGTCCGTGCTGCCGGAGAGGGGGGTTGTGGGGAGGCGGGGTGGGGGGGTGGGGGGGGCTGGAAAAACGGTGCATGCACGGAATATTCAAATTCTGCTATAACTCAACTTGAACGCCAACTGCCCATATTTCACAAACCAATCAGAAAGCTGCTTTTCTTGCTCACATTTCGAGTTTCAAAGCATCCTGAATGCAACCCGTCTCATCCTTTAGCCAAAGCCCTGCATAGAAAAGCCAGAAGAAGGAGCCCCCCCCGGTTGGTGTCTTACCAATATGAATGATGGAGTCGGCGCTCACTGTGTTGCATTGCAATATCCACAGGGAATGAAATAACAATGTCAGCATTTCCATTTCCAATTCGAGCCAAAAAGGCGCATCCACGGATCCACCTCGCTGATTTGTGTGATTCCTCCAGTGATGAGGAAATCCAAAATGAGCGCCGGTGCGTAAAACCGGCAGCAGCGGCGGCAGCAGCAGCAGCCACTGATTAAATCAAGACTGGATAGTCTTAAAAAAAATAAACAAATCCCGAAGACCAAACTGTGGGTCTGAGTTCTGAGGAAAGAGAAGCGTGGAATTACGAAGAAATAGAATCTTCCAGTGGAGTGGAACAGAGCCAGGTGAGTGAGAGGAGAAGACACCGGGGGTTTAGTTTGAGAGGTTGAGATCCGCCAGACGAGCAGCTCTGACTCTCTACCTCCGAGTCTGAGACATAACACACAGCAAACTGCGGAGGAAGAGGAGGAGGGACACTCTCTCTCTTTCTGTGTGTTTCTCTCTCCCTCTCTCTATTCTCTCCCCGACCCACGTGACTGCAGAGCCTCTATCTACGGCGCTGGAAGCCCGACCGGAGAAAAGAGAGGCGAGGGATGAAGATGGAGGGATGGATGGATAGATGGAGCTGGTGCGCAGCACGGAGGAGATTGGCTGAGACGAAGAGGGAGTCGCGTCCAGGAGGGACACCCGATCGCCCGGTAAGTTTCACAGGGTGATTCGGACACAGGAGAGGGGAGAAGGTCGTCGGCTCTGATACTGAACATTCAACAGCCTGACTTCACATTTGGCATGGAACAAGCTCTCCCCTCTGAGAGAAGTTCGTTCATCCAGAACCATGGTCGCCCAATAAACCCGTTGCATGAGCAGGAGTCTCTCAGTTTGTTGCAGATAAGTGGCACCACCGCGCTCGTGCTTATGACCTAGTGTCCGTGCGTAAAATTCAGGACAGGACTGGTTTCGTCTCCTTCTTTCGTCTCCTCATATGGTCGAAACGCCAAGTGGCAGACATGACAGTCCTGCAATACATATCAGGAACAACTTAATCCCATCAGAGGGGGGTTTAGATTTTTAAAGTCGCAGAAGCCATGATGAAAACTGGAGATTATGAGACCGCGTCGTGAAGGGGCTTTTCCCCCTGGAAGCTGGGAGAGGGCGAGGGTGGCGCGCGGCACACAGACAGGAAATCACGGGTATCTCTGAGCGGGTTGCACTTGTTAACGGTGTTCCTTCGCAGCCCAGGATGGGTAAGGCTACGAAGGCATGAGTAAAAATGTTCCGCTCTGGTCTAAAATTTGTTCTGATACAAGTCAGGCCGAGACGTTTGCCTTTCACTGCGTGCGTAAAATCCTCCCAGCGCCGCGTTGAGGATTTTACAGAAACGGAGCGTCCAAATTTAGTAAGTGTCGACGAATGGTGATAGGGGGGGTTGGGGGAAGGATTTGCTGGCAGTAGAGGGGCCGGACCTCTCAGCTCCAAGCTCTAAGGAAGTGTACATTTTGGAAAGCTCGGACACACTGGTGTCACGTTATGCAGAGAAGGAGAGGATGGAGAAGAGACTTTTCATCAAGTCAGCATCAGCTTTTTCCATTGTGGTAAGATCCATCTGCCTCAGGTTTGATCCATTTATGTTTCCTCTTTAGGCTGGGACCTGTGGGGTTACAGATATCCTTGTCCTATGTGCGTGTAATGTCACCCATCTTTCCTGTGATGTCATTCCAGGTGTTTTTGTTCTCAGAGAGAGCGACGACCAGCGGGAGAGGAAGGAGGGGGGGATGGAAAATGTATGTTACTACACCTGACCTTACAATTAAAGGATATTTCTTGCGAATGAATGACACTCAGAAATGTCTTTTAATTGTTTGGCCAAGTCTAGTGAGGCGAAAAACTCCTTGACGGAACTCCAGTCTGCCTGCTGTGAAGGATCCCCAATTTCAGCACCACCCCGGATCGGACAGCTCCTCTGGAGTCGAGTGAAAAAAAAAAAACGGATACCTCTTTGTACCTAAATAAGAATTGTGGAGCTGATGAGTCTCTAAAATGATCATTCAAGTTGCTAATTGACATAACACATATTTGTTATTCCAAAATAAAATGATTTATTCCTCATGATTAGGGGTTGGTATCCTCACCACTATAATAAATCAATATCTTAGCTCGCACTTTCTCCTCGTCAACAAAGCTGCTGTATCAGAACTAATTTGTGTAATCAATAATGAATACTAATTTTTATCCTCGGCATGCATTTGTGACAGCATCACCAGCATGCCTACCACCATCGATACACGTAGTCACGTCATCGTTCTCATAAGACTCCATACTCATCAATAATCCTACAAATGATGATCGTCAATCTCAAAGCTTGAATAATAATCTTTGCTTTTCCCACTTTGCCTTCAACGTATGGCACCGGCGTGAAAATTTAAATTAAAAACACATTAAATTAGGAGAATTATTGTTTAAACGACGTATAGCTAATGATATATGGTAATCCTAATATTAAGGTATAATGTGATTGTACTAAACATAAAACAAGTGTTACAATATTGTAATATTACATTATATTATAACCTGTTGTTATCTTTCTTATTATATTTTAAAAATGACTCTTGATATTTCATTTTTTAATGTATTTTATTTTAATCCTGGGTCTCTGTTTAGTAGAGAGTGAACAGAATACTCTGAAACTCCTCAGTTTTGAGAAATTAAAGTATTTTTCTTATGACTTATTGGACACAGAAGTGAAACTGACTGGATTGGACTAATGCAGACACACACACACACAAACACACACACACACACACACACACACAAACACACACACACACACACACACAGACACACCGGCCTGAAAAGGCTATGACAGAGGGGTCAGCGATTGGTCATAGGTGGAACATCACACCACCCACTGGCAACAAGCTGTAACTGCCGGACTTTTATTCTGAAGGAGAAAAAAGTAGAGTGGAAATGAAGGGACTCCAAAGTACATCTTTATTAATCTAATGCAGAGTGAAGAGACAAGAACCGTAATTACATTATAGCATCAATCATTACAAAATTTAAGTTTTTCTTTCCATTATTGTGCTTTTGAAAAGGACAAAAAGCAGTTTGTGGACTATAGGCAGAGATCCAATGTAGGGTGTACATATACTTTATACTTGAGCATTCTTTTGATATGTCTACACCGCTAACCTTGAACATTTTACGGCATTAAATTTGACATTGCAGCTTTTCATATCCTTCCAAGGGAGAAATCATTAATCTCCAAATGTCTTGATCTTGATTGTTTATGGGTTAATTATCCTACTTCTCAAATGAAATAAATGTTTCAAACCCCCTTTGGGTTCATTATAAAACAGTTGAGTGTAAAAAGAAAAGAATTAAAATGTTGGCTTTCCCCCTAAAGATGTTCTTTTAAAGGAGCCACCGGTATTTATAAAGATACAGAGAGATGAAAGAAGGCTAACTCAGAATCTATTAGCTGAATTCTAAGAACAAAATCCCCGTCTGACATTGAACTACATGAAGAAAAGGCCCCTCGATGAACTGGGGACTCTTCCAGGGAGCTGAGCCCCTTTGTGTCTTCCTACACCCCAGATTAAACAGCCAATAGCACCAGGGCGGAGGCGGATCTAGAGCGCAGGTTCTACAGAGCTTGTGGAGACAACAGCAAAGATTTTATTTATTTTCCGGGACATTGCACATTCATCAGCACGACTATAAACGTGTCAGCGTTCACCTTCACCAAAGTGAGGATTTACTGTTATGATCCATTTGCATGATTCCTTAAACTCACATTTGATGCGTCGGCTAGAGTTTAAACACACAAACTTCCCTTCATCACAATTTTGCCATGAAAGCTTTGATTATTTGAGGGTCGATTGAAAAGAATTACGTTTAACGTAATTTCTCCGCGATGGGAGCTTTATCTCTTATCCTTCTAACTCAGCGGCTGAATCGACTCTGTGCCAACGAACTTCAAATTCTGTGACGCTGTTGATCACGCACAATAATCCTCTCATCTGGTTTCGTGTCAAATGTCTGCAAAGAAATCATCTATCCGCCCTGAAATGACTCCTGTCCCTGCAAAAAATAAATAAACCTCTCCTTTTGCTCCTTCCCTCTGGTTTGTTGGCAGTAACTCCTGCATCGATGACAATCTAATTGCATCCTCATCTCTCTCTGGTTTAATGGCCTGTCAGGTGGCATCACTGCACACTTTCATTGCTTCGCCGCTCACGCACGCAGATAATAACTGACAACCAAAGAGTGTGCGTGAGCGACGGAGGGAAGTGAAAATTGTTTGAGTTGTGCAGAATCACACATCGAAAAAAAAAAAAAGAAAAGAAAAGCGTCTGAGCTTCGGTTCAGACTGCTGCGAACGTTACAGTACGTGTGAACGTTCTGATGGGTTTACCCTCACTTTACAGCAATTAAGTTTGTTTGAATAAGTTTGTAATGGGTCTTCTGAAAATAAGATGAAATATGTCTGGTCAGAAATTCTCATTCCCTGGTCAGGATTAACTCTATTGGGTGATTTTGATATACGTCCATGAGTTTCCTCGGGGAAAATCAGTCCGACACATAAATCCTGAATTAGCCATTCCTTTCACATATTCTATTTTTATATGGGATCATTCTGGTTTGAAAACCTAACTGTTCCCAAGACCCAATCTTCTGAGACATTCTTATTATCAGACTTTATTGTATCCCTGAAGAGTCGGGGATAAAATCGTCATTTTGTCAGGGATCCTCTGTGTTAACGCGATAGCATGTCATGGATCATGGGTCTTTTTCAGATCGTATACCCTCATAGACCTTAGTGTGAGAAAGAACTGGAGTGATTTGGGAAAAAGTCCGTAGTGTATTTCCGACACTACGGGGCGCTTTTCTCCAAAATTCTCAGGCCATAATTTCTCAACCATTGGTCCGATCAAGTTCAAATTTGGTGCATATTAATTGAATTGAGGAGATCTATCTTTTCTATATTGTGTTTTAGTTTAATAATTCATATTTACTCACTAGGGGGAGCTTTTTATGAATCAGTGTTTTCCAGACAAAACCCAAAACCTTTGTCATAGGTTATTTTCAAACTTTAGCTCACTTAGACTTGAGGACATCGTGCAACGAACTGGCATAGAAGGGAAGGTAAGGACAGACTTTATACACAGACATAACGAGACAATGAGACACAGCTGGAGGGGAAACACAGGTGAGCATGATGACCAATCACAAGACAGACAGAGGGAGAAAGGAACACAGAGGCGTGACAATTTGTTGGTCAAATTTAATCCCAATTTATTGAGTCATTTTTATTAAGTCATATTTTCAGATTTAGTCAGAATCTTTTCCCTAGACTTCGAATTATCCAACAGATCTCTCCCAAAAACGTCCACAACTCCAGTTGTTTCTCACACCAAGATCTCTGGGGGTATACAATTTGAAAATGATCCATTGATTAGTTTTGGAGTGATCGTGTTAAAAAAAGGATCTGCATCGGCGGCTGGGGCTCCTTTTGGAGGTGTAAGCGTTTTTTTTTATAGAGGAATGTTTCGGGTTTTGGCTTAAAAGTATCAAGACTTGGGGCTTGTCCAACGTCACCAGGGAGGTTATTCCAGGTTTAGATTTTTTTTAAATGCTGCCTCACCGTGTTTTGTTGTGATCCTCGTAGGCCGGCCCTAGATGTCCTCTGGCTCCTGGAGGGTTCACACCTCAGAAACATATCAGACATATATTAATATAATATTTTTTCCAGTTTTTGTCAGGACCCTAGCAGCGGCATTGGGAATTAGCTAAAGTTGTCAAACAGCTTATTTTGAAAAGCTTATAAACAGATCATTGCAGTAATCGAATCTACCGGAAATAAAACCGAGGGCGAGCCTTTCAAGGTCCTGCTTTGACATAATTCCTCTGACTCGAACAATGTTTTCTAAATATTAGTAAGCCTGAGGAGGTAATGATTTGATGTGGCAGTGGAAATTTATATCCGCATCCAGGTAAACTTAGGTTGACGCTTAGTTATAAGGGAAAGGAATTCAAGGTGAGAATCTGACATTGTTTTTCTTTCAGTGGCCCAAAGACATTGATGTCGGTGTTCTCTCCGTTGAGTTGGAGAACATTTTGAAGAATCCAATCATTAAGTTGTTCCATGCAGTGACACAGACCTTCTACCGGTTCATACATATGTATATTTGTGCATCATCTGCATAATTAGAATCAGCTATTTCATTATTTTTGTTTGATTCGGCTAATCGAAAGTATATAGAGATTGATCAAAAGGGGTCCCAAAATTGACCCCTGTTGAATCCCACATATGATATGCCATAACCAATTCAGGAGAGTTCTGGAGGGTCATACCCAATTTTGAAGTCTATCTTTAGATAAAAACATTTCTTGCACCATTTCTGTTACTATTACTACTGCTACCATGACCACAACTGTAACTTCAACTACTATATGCACACAGTATGTCCACTTACTGTGTATTATATACGCGGTTTTATGATAAACCGTGTATATAATATATGCATAATATACACCGCAAGCAAGACAGTTCCAGGTTCAAATCCAGCTCTGCCCAGCTTTTTCTGTGCAGACTTTGCATGTTCTCCACATGTTTGCGTGGGTTCCCGCTTCCTCCCACAGTCCGAAACAATATAGGCAAATTAGTTATTCTAAATATTCATCACTGGCAGCAAGTGTATATCTCAGAAAAAGTCCCCAATCCCCTGTGTTGTGTACAAGCAATCCCCGATTGAACTCCTCAAATTGAATGTAAAGTTATGTCCAAGGTATCTTTTTTATTTTTTTTTAAAAGTTCCCCTTAGTGAGTTAAATATGTTATTTTACAGTAAATATCAGTGTATAATAAATAGAGTTTATCGAGTGAAATCGTAAGCACCAGAAACCGACTAACGATAAAGGAATTCATGTCTGAAAAACATTGTTCTTTGTCAAAAGTTCCGCCTTATGAGTAAAATATGAACTATTCAAGTAAATCAGGATTACGTTTAAAAAAAAATATATAAATCCATGTCAAACTTTTTGAGTTATGTACGGAAAACCGTGTTTTTCGTAAAAAAAAAACATAATAATTATATTCTACTCCCCCTAGTGAGTAAAATATAAACTCTTGAAGCAAAACACAATAGTTACAAGATATAACTCACTAAGCACTAAATTTTGACTAAAGAGAATATATATATATATATATATATATATATATATATATATATATATATAGTTGCTAAGCCAGTTGCTAAGCCAGAGAGGAGGCTCCAGAGGACACACACCTCCACACACAGTCACTGGGTTTACCCACAATCCATTGCACTCACAGTTCTGGTCCCAAGCTTGGATAAATGGGTGGGATTGCATCAGGCATGAAATCCATCATAGAAC
Organism: Lophius americanus; assembly: GCA_037951165.1. Lineage (NCBI taxonomy): Eukaryota > Metazoa > Chordata > Actinopteri > Lophiiformes > Lophiidae > Lophius > Lophius americanus. The sequence goes on along the minus strand of JBBDHG010000147.1, from coordinate 448,912 downwards.
CTACGCCGTTACTCAAATCTATGATATTCTGCTGCGGGGACCAAAAAATACAATCTGTTACTACTACATAGATTTAGCTACTATTACTCATCAACTAATCAATTCTCGTTGTAAATGTTGCTTGGCAACAGGCAAGGCACTTTGTGATGCAAGGTTGAGGATGGGGAATAGCTGGTGAAATTCTCCATAGAAAGGATCCCTACAGTGAGAAGTCCTCCACGAGGCCTGGCCTTTGTAGAGCAGCCTCTGAAGGACATGGCGCCGTATGACATGCCCTCGTTGACCACATCTTTTGAATGATTCAGCCCCTTAATTGAGACACTGCTCACGAAAGGTTGTTTAAACAAAACACGACACTCGAGAGAAAGAGAGAGAGAGAGAGAGAGAGAGAGAGAGAGAATATCTGGAATGGAGCAGGACCAATTAGCCTCGAAACCATGAGAGCAAAAAGAAAATGTGAAAACTTAAGAGCTCAGGAGATTATTTTTGTTTTCAAAATTCCTTTTGTGATGGCCACCAATACATCTCTCACAATGTGTTTCTATGGCAAGCGATGAAGGACAAAATCCACAGTCCTCATCTTGTAAACATGCGTTCCAAAGTTTAGCCATTGCTAATAAGACAGCTCAAACATCTGAGTTCATCAAACTGTATAGTGGATTTAGCACAAACGCCCTAGATGTCACGTGAAGACGACAAAATCCTTTGGAAATGAATGTATCGAATGAGGTATGTGTTAATTTAAGAAGAGACTCGGAGGCGCGTTTGACTGCAGACTGCGCCGCGATTGTTTCTTCAACCACCAGCGGAGGAGCGGTAATCAACTTTCCAAACAAAGCAATAATGTTGTGCAGATTAGGCTCAGCCCCAGGCAGAAGGAGACACATCAGATCCCATCCATCAGCAGTGACACGCTCGTCTGCAGCCAGCTGCAATAAGGTTCAGAACAGGAAGCCGCATCATGAAGCTGTGAGTTTGCACGTCGCTGTGTGTGGCTAAAAGGTAGCTATAAATAATCTTGTCGCTGTAACTGAGGAGCCTTTTCATGTGCTCCTCTAAAATATTAAATAAATCATTCTGCTTTCACTTCAGAGGATTTTCAATTTGAAAAACTCTATTTTTGGAAAGGCAAGAATCAGAGGGCAGCGCGTTGTTCTGATACTACCCGTCACTCAGGAAAATTCTGCATTTGGAGCCACTTTGACGAAGTTCTTTTCCCTTTGAGGACGAGCAAAACTACACTGCTCCTTTTAAACTACTTTGGGAGAAGTGATCAAGATTTGCACGATTCACTTTTCTCATTCCTAACATTGATGCTGGCGCTTGAAGACCGAACAATAATATGTAAATGGTACGTCTTCTGTGTGACATTAGAAAAGGAACTTTTCAGCAGATGCCCTCATTTTACAAAAATGATTGAAACACACCGGTGTGATGGGAGTGGACGCGTCTTCCTCTAGTATGTCGTGCTCAACCAAAACTTGTAAAGCGCATTAAATTGGGGGGGGGGAAATGGTGGCACTAACAAAAAACATCTCGTGCAAATAGATAGATCTCAATTTCTCAAATGTTAAAGTTCCCTATTCAAACTTCTGCTAACGTTTCGGCTACTGGAGCCTTCATCCGAGCAAGTATAAAAGGAGGATATCATTTGAGTTCCAGCAATTTATCATCATGAGTCAACTCTGAAGCACCGAATATAAATTCTGCTAACGCCGAAACGTTAGCAGGAGCTGGAATAACGAACTTTGTCATTGGAATAATTGAGATGTGTCTACTTGAAAGATCCAAGAGTGGAGTTCTGATTGAAATCAACAAATCAAATGTGAAGCCATGTCCAAAAAACAGTGTTTACAGAAGAAATTCCACCAAAATGAGTAAAATATGAACTTTTAGAGTAAGATAGATTTCCTCGAATCGATTCATATAAACCAAAATTTGGACTAAATGAGACCAACAGTTAAGAAATTATGGCTTAAAAACTTTTGGAGATAAAGCTCCAAAACTGAACGGAAACCGAACTTTACCAACATCAATCCAGTTCTTTCTCGCACTAATGTCTATGTGGATATAAAATTTGAAAAGGACATTTTTTGAGTCATCACGTTAATACGATAGGACCAAAATACAGTTTTTCCCCACATATCATGTCATTAATTGAGTGACTTTTAGTTGACAAATCCAAAAACAACACTAGGATAAGGGTGGCAACCAACCCACCTCTTCTACAGGGCGGCGGTTCTGTGTTTGGATAAATCAGCTGAGTAGAAACTGAAATTTCATGTGATTAAAATATTTGAATAATTTTCTTTGAAATGATAATTTGACCTGCCAGAGATTCACAACAAGCTAAAAGAAGGAAGAAAAAAAAAAGGGAAAGAGCTCAGCGTGTCCTTGGCTGAGGTAGAAAACAAAATTTACAAATGAGGAGCTGGAGAGATTTTGACGTTTTGAATTTTAAGATAAGCTTGGATAAGAATCAAGTCTGAGCTCTCAGTTCCCAGACGTCAGTCAGTGAGAAGCAGACAGCGGGGTCGATAAAATCATACCTCATCACACAGCTCACTGAGACAAACACACTGAGTGAACTGAAACCAAACAGAGTTATATCGATACATTCGAGACCGACAGACGCTGCGGTAGTTTTTCTCACGGCGAGGCTGATGTGAGGCAATTCCAATATGTTGCTTTAACCGATGAAAAGAAAAACTATGGAAATCTTTTTCTTTTGGGCATTTATTAATTCAATCCCTTAGACGTTCCGACATTTACAATAAAATGACAGATGGTTTAATCCGGACATATCCAATTATTCCATGATGAAATTTTAGATTTGATGGAAAATTAAGTCTTTTGGTTCAAATAGGGTTTAGGGAAAATCCCTTATTAGGCTTTTTTTGTTTGATTTTATCAAGTTGCATTCACCTGTAATAAGTCTTCAGTCGCTTTAATATGCCACATTAAATGCAACATGCTCAACTGTCATGGTGGATGTCTCCTCCACGGTGATCTTTTAGCTTGTGGTGTCCCCCATGGCTCCATCCTTGGTCCCTAACTATTAAACATATACACGCTGCCACTGGGTCACATTATAAACTTGTTCAGTCACAATTTTCAAGAATAAAAAGTGACTCAAAAATGTGCTTAACCAAACAGTTGAGCTGGACATGAAAGGGTTTTAATGTGACACAAATCTAATGTCGGTTTCAACTCTTCAATTTTGATCTGAGTCGCTTTCACGCGTGTTCCTGGATCAGTTTTTTGGCTATGAAATACAAACTAAACCAAACAACAACAATGCAGAGTGTGAATATGTTTACTTTTACTAACTTTTTCAGGGAAAACCGGCTATCTGGGAAGGCTTCAACGTCTCAAGCACAAGAATGACTCTGCAGGCAAAGAGGGAGAGAGTCTTTTTACACCTAAACCTTGAATGTGAAGAAGGAAGAAATTACCACAGCTCAGTGCCCCGGCAGGTATTGACAACGCTGCAGCTCCTTATCGACTGGTTTCTCCTCTCCTGCTAACACAGTTTGACAACCCTCCTCTCCAAAGCTTCCTCTTTAGTTTTTCCACATTCATCTGGTGTAATTTCCCAGTGTGAGCACGGGTCTCAAAATGTAGATAACGGATCGCTTTAGCGTGCCGAGAGTGAGTAAAAAAAAAAAAACATCAACGTAGAAAAGGATCATGTAGAGAAAACATGGTGAGGAAAAAAAAAATGGATGGATTATTTAGCTCGGCTCAGTTGGCTGGTCAAGTTCAAATGGTGTGGATGACCAAAGGAAACTTTAGGGTGTCAATATAACGTTTTTTTTAAAATATATATATACAGATTGAAGTTTCAATGCAGCAAAATAAAGGGAAAGCATTTTCCCCTCATAGAACATCATTCCTGTTAACGCGATAGCTCAAAAACTGTTTCACGGATCATTTTCAAGTTTTATACTAAGATAGAACTTAGTGCGAGGAAGAACTGGACTGATTTCGGGAAAGTTCAGTTGTATATTTCTGACACTAGGGGAGCTTTATCTCCAAAATTGTCAGGCCATAATTTGTCAACCTTTGGTCCCATTCAGTCCACATTTGGTGCTTATGAATCGACTCAAGGAGAGCTATCTTGAATTTTTATCATAAGGGGGAGCTATTTTTCATGAGAACCGCTGTTTTTAAGACATATCTTCCTAACTGAAGAATTACTATCTATTTTGTATACAGTGTTTGTTTTTCTTTACAAAAAACATGTTTTTAGGGTATAACTACACATTTAATAGGAGAAGTTCCATTAAGAAGATTGTTTGTACAATGCAGGGGATTGGGGACTCTTTGGGGATATACCCTTAGGCTTAGTTTGTCACACATTGACATATCTAAATTTGTTCAGTGAAGTCCCTTCAACTAAATTCAACTTTCTTTTGTTTTGTGTTTGTCAGTTTGGTTGATTTAATCCTCAGAGAAATGAATAGATACTAACAATAACTAATGATATTAATGGGAAATTAGGCACAGCGAAGTAGATTAATGATGAAGATTTAACATCCTTCCATCCATCTCTCCAGCTCATTCTGAAGGGCGGCCATATGTAATCCCTGAGTTTTCTGACCCGAGCCTGGGGTCTCCTCCCAGATGGAGGCTAATTTGAGCCACCTGTTGTTTTGTGAATTTAATTCCTCCGAAACCAGAAACAGAAATTGGACAACGTTATGAACAGCTTATTGAATGTGTCTTAAGGGGGGTAGATGGTGACCTGCTGTCTTTCCGAAGGGCGTGGCTAATGTTAGAAATGGCGTGACAGCTTTGCAGATTGTGGCAGATGGCTGAAGAGAGCTGACTTTACTGACCCAGAAGATTGCACCTGCCAGAGAGCGTAGAGTCCAGCGTGACGAGGAGCAGAGTGTAGCTGGTGGACGATGAAGCCGACGTACAGGGAGGCACAGGTGAAAGCAAGCAGGTACCAGAGAAAAATAAGAGTTGCAAAAAGTCATGCATATCTACCGCGTTTGTAGATGGGACAATCTGGATGAGAATGGAGTTCAGGACCGGAGGACATCTGCAGCAGTGGGTTGAGGAGTGGATGGATCTCAGCTTTGCCGGAGAGCTGGCAGCTTGATTGACCGAAGGTGTCTCTAATGCCCATATGCAGAGAGAGAGAGGGAGAGAGGGAGAGAGACATTGACAAGACAAGGGAGAGATGGGAACAGGGTCCCTCTCATGACATTTTTAGCCATATTCTCATACTTTCTGTCACTTCATAGGGACAGAACGTTACAACATAGACAGAATAATAATAATAATAATAATAATAATAATAGTAATAATAATAATAATAATATTTTTTTATTTAGTAAAGCACTTTTCACAGAAATAATTTCACAAAGTGCTTCACAAAATAAAAGAACAATCCATAAGAAAATACAACCAATGAAAGCAAGGCAAAATAAATGTGAAACAACTAAATTGCAAATGACAAAGTGTGTAAATCACAAATAATATTAAAAAAAATATAAGACAGGATGAGTGTCATAATTGCAAGGTCTAAACATGAAGCCTTTAAGTTGCAGACAAAAAAGGCTCATATGAATAAGTGAGTTTTAAATTGCTTTTTTAAAGTTTTGATGGAGGCTGAAGACCGTATGCCTCATGGGAAAGAGTTACGAAACGTAGGAGCCACAACTTTAAAAGAAAGATCTCCTTTTGAGAATGGAAATATGTTCTCAAGCTCCGTATCCCATCAGTCATGAATAAAAAGTCATAAATAAAACCCCAATATACTCAACCTTCTCCACTTCAGGTTCTGGCTAACAAGGCATTGGACCCAAATGAGCAGGGCCAGACAACAGAAGGCAAGGTTAAGAAGTGATCTAATGTCCCTAGGCTGGAGGCAAGACGGATGGCTGTCTGAGAGTATGAGGGGATGGTTCGGTCGGTGAGCGTGAGGCTGCAGGCTAAGGGAGGAGGGAGGCTGGCGGTGGGATCCTAAGCAGAGGAGGAGAACAGGGGTTACCATGGGCATATTATAAACGAGATAATCTGAATAACTACTCTACATAAACTGAAGCACGAAGAAAGTCGAATACTCCAGCAGTCAGTTGTTGAAGAGCTGAGCTGACCCTCATTTAAACTGAGGGTCACGCTTGGATTGTGTTGAAGTGTTCAGCCATACAGGAAGAAGGTGTGCAGAGCCGCATTCACTGGAGACTAAGAGGGTTGAAGGGGTTGAGAGGCAGGCAGGGAAAGATGTGCAGCAACATGCTGAAGATCATGGACTGATGAAGGCAACGGGATATCTTCATCAGCAACGAGCAGAGATGCAATTTCAAGTTCCCTAAATCGGATACTCTCCTCATCTCAACTGCTCCTTGAGTCCGGTCCTTGAATATCAGAGTCAGGATGGGAGGCCGGAGACAGTCTGAGCACAGACACAACTATCAGTTTGATGAAAAACACATAAAGTCTTATTATTCATCATAGATTCACAATTTAACCATGTCATTAATTTATTTTCCCTACATTACGGAGTTTAATTTATGACCACTTCTGAGGCGTAACAACAACGAGCACTACTTTTCTTCTTGTATACTCTTCATTTAGACACAAAACGAGGCTTAAAAAGGTAAAACAGAGTTAGATTGTATCTTTCGTTTCTCGTTTGAGCTCTGGTTATGACTGTATTATACGGCAGGAGCGGCTTTATGTTTCTAAGTCTCTGACTCCCTCTAGCTCTTCTCTCTTGTTTCTACTTCTCACTGATTCCCTCCGTCTCAATCCCATTCCACCCACTGGGCTATGCATAGTTGCCTCCTTTCTTTCTATATTCTACCCATTTTCTGCCACAGTGGCTTCTCACAAATGCACAGTTTTTGCGTGTGCAGAGGACCCCATTGTGAGAAAAGCCCCCCCTCATTGACACAGGGCGTTAGTCACAAAGGCCTGAATACATTCTGAAATGTTAAGACATTGTTTCAGAGAGGACCGAGTCTTTGCAGTAAGATGAGGATTTTCAAGTAAAGTCAAGTAGCACCAAGTGCTGCTCGAGTCACATTCTTCAGTCATCCTCATTGTAGTTTCCACCCACAGGTATGAAAGTCAAAAAGCAAGCTTCACGTCCTACCAGTTGTGTTTAACGTCCATTACATGGAATTAAGTGCTTGTTAATCTTATAACATGGTGCGGTCGTTGGCTCAGTTGTTTCGTCGGTTGGTGGCTCAGTTGGTAGGGCAAAGAACGGCTCAGTTGGTAGGTTGGTTGGTGCCTCGGTTCGTAGGGCAAAGAACGGCTCAGTTGGTAGGTTGGCTGGTGTTCCAGTTGATAGGTGGCTCAATTGGTAGGCCACTCAGTGGCTCAGTTAGTAGGGCGGTCGTTCACTTATCTGAAGGTTGGTGGTTCAATACCAGGCCTGTCTGGTCTCCATGTCGAATTATCCTTGAGCAAGATACTGAACCCCCCAAGTGGCTCCCAATGGCTGCTCCATTGGGGAATGATGGTGAATGAATGAATGGTTACCGCTGCTGATGAGCAGGTGACGCCTTGCATGGCAGCCTCTATCATCCCTTTATGAATGTTTGTGTGTGTGTGTGTGAATGCTGTCTTGTGTTTTAAAGTGCTTTAGAGTCGAGTAGACTTGAAAACTGTTATATAAATACAGTTCATTTACTATTTACCAATAGGATGCAAGGATGTGAAATAAATTTTAGCCTAAACTGACCATAAAGTCCTCATAGTAGATCAGCATTGATCAGCCCATCTATAAAAAAAAGTCAAGTATGGGTCTGTGAGTGTGTGTTCATTACTTACACAGATGCAGGCATGCCATGCAAGGCCTCGCACTACCAGTCCTGGGTTGTATGAGTTTACAAGCATACAAACACATAACAGTGTGATTACAGAGAGTGCACCCACACCACCCTGTTGTTTTGTTCTCTGAATGTTCTGTCTCTGCACTGCGGGGCGTTGTGTTTGCTAAAACATCGCAGCACAGCACTGAAGATCAAGATGAAAACGAAACAGACAAACAAGAGAAGGAGGGTGATAGACAACCGGAGAACCTGTGGAGGGAAACAAATTACTCCTGTCAAGTTTTTAAAGCTATTATGAGTCAAATCTGTTCTGGTTTGTATCAGTGAGGAGGTATTTTATCAGAGCAGCCCGACCCAGACAGCTTTGTCAAAGTCGTCCAGGGAGGCGCTGTCAATCATCGGCCGAGCCGCTGATTCGTTGTATGAAATATGACACCTGAGGACCGGTCTGTTTGTCCTGTTGTGATGTCAGCATTCTGATTGTGGCATCATTTGTTTAGGATGTCTGAGGAATAAAATGAAAAAAGGAGTGTAGAAACACTCAAAAATGTTTGCCTAGCAAGAGTTCACGTAGGAAGGCTATGCAGCTGCACACTTTGGCCTGTACTTCATAGTTAACCCTGAAAAGGCCTCAAAAACCATTTCATGGATCATTTTCAAATTTTATTCGGGAGCTTTTTTACGAAAAACATAGTAGTCCGGACATAACTACTGTCACCATTTGGTGCAAATGAGTCAACTCGAATATATCTATCTTGTATAAACACACATATCTATATATATATAGATATGTGTGTATAGATATACATATCTATATATAGATATGTATATCTATATATAGATATGTATATCTATATATATCATATTTTTCTAATATTTCATATTTTACTGACTAGGGGATTGGGGGCTTTTTTTTGCGTAGGACTAGTTTAGTTTCTTACTCATACCATTCGTCTCATACACTTTCTGCTGTTGTGTTCTGATGCCGGTAGTTCATGTATCAGCTGTTCTCATCAGCTTGTCCAGAAGATTCATTGTTAGCTTCTCAGCTAGATTTTTGTAAATGATCCCTTCTATAGCAATAATCCCTCATGCTGCTGTTTGGCACACCCTCTGACGTCCCATGGCCACCAAGTGTTCTCAGATTGATTAACGTCATCATTTCATCCGCCTCATAAGAGTCACCAGCTACTACCAAAAAAATCACCGATCGGGGCAAATGCCCTCTGATCACAATCTCCACGATGCGTTTAGGTGCCAAAGGCTGTTTGACAGACTAATTATCACACATCATCTGCAATAAACAATTATCTTCGCTTCATTCACTTGTCTCTCCTGATTGAAGTGTATTCAGGCCTGATAACAGTTTCATTATTTACTGTTCTGAGGTACGCAGAAGAGGATGAACACAAGTGAATCTAAAATTTTAATCTCTCTAATTTTTTTTGTTTCTACAGTTCAGTACAGATTGATGCCTCATTTTTTTCAAATGCAGCCTCCATCATATTGAACATCTTGTGACTGTGGAAAAATCAGAACTAGTTAAGGCACAAATGCAGTGGTTAGCGCTGCTACCTCACCGCAAGAAGGTGGGTTTGAATCCTGCCGGCCTTTTGGCATGTTGGCATGTTCTCTTCTTGGGTTCTCTCTGGGTACGACGGCTTCCTCCTTCAGTCCAAAAACATGCAATAAAGAAGAATTGATATGCTAACTTGTCCGTAGGAGTGAATTTGAGCGTGAATGGTTGACTGTCTCTATCTGTCGGCCCTGTCATGAACTAGCGACACGTCCTTGGTGTACCCTGCCTTTCGTTCAATGTCACCTGGGATAGGCTCCAGCCCCTACAATCTTGAACAGATTAAATGGTGATGATAGAGGCCGCCATGCTAGGCGCAACATGCTCGTCAGGAGCGGTAACCAATCACCCTATAGTTCACACATCAATGAAACAGACATTGGGAGCAACTTGGGGTTCGGCACCTTGCTCAAGGACACTTCGACATGTGGACAGCAGTGGCCAGGCGTTGAAACAACAACCTTCAGTTAAGTGGACAACCACTTTAACCTGGGCCACCGACAGTTGGTAGATGGTAGAGGGGTCGTGGATATTGAATGAATGTGTAAAAATCCACTCAGATCATTTCAAAAGGGAAAAACTTTTTCGTCGCTACTCAGTGTTCTGTGGAGCCACACGATGTATTGGTGTTTTTAGCCCCACGGGGATTTTTTTGGGGACATAATACAACAAAAACAATAAAAGATGAATCAATAAAGGTATGGTTTTTTTTGACAAAATGTAGCCAGGACCTAAAAAAAAGAAAAAGAAAAAGTTACAAGATAAACTCATGTTCTTGCAGGTGAAAGGAATCGGAGGACATCAGGGAAAAGTGGAGAGAAGAAAGAGGATAGTTTTCAAAGCATGGTTCGGACTGTCAATCATCTGCAGCACCCTGGCCATCCCGTATGGATATACACACAGAGACAGCATACAAAAGTATCGGTTAAAAGTCAGAGGAATCTGGCAGCAAAGAGGAGAAACTGAGCTGGTGCAATGTTTTTCCAGTTAAATGCAACAACAGAAACGCAGAAGTGAAAAGTGAAATCTCGTCAGCAATGACGATAAATTACATGACAAAACAAGCATTATAGATGTTTAGTGAGACTAAATTACATGTATGTGTGAATAGTTGTCTGCTACTGGACACTTAAATAAAATATCTATCTATCTATCTATCTATCTATCTATCTATCTATCTATCTATCTATCTATCTATCTATCTATCTATCTATCTATCTATCTATCTATCTATCTATCCATCCATCTATCCCTCTTTCCATCAATCCTCCATCCATCCATCCATCTATCCATCCATCCATCCATCCATCCATCAGTCCATCTATCTGTCTATACTACATTAATCTTTGGTATCTATGACCTGATGATTATTCATATACTTCACTTTCTATTGAACATTTTATTACTGTTGACATTTGCTTACTTCAGATGAAATCCCTAACGTTCACAAACAATCTGGGTTTAAAGCTGAACTCTTCTGATCTCCTCAAAGACGTGACAGATGTGAGAGTCGCCCTTTTGTAATTTCAACAAGATACCTTCGGGGTAAAGACATTAAATCGCAACTTATTTGAATCCTTTGGAACTCTCCGCTCTCTTCTCCCTCCACATCTCTTCTTTAAAGCAAATTCAAGGAAAATATACCGCTGAGTTCTACTCTAAAGTGAGACCCCCTTTGAATGGGTAGCTGCTGTCTATTGAACTGGGGCTTTTTATAAAATGAGGGGGACTGCTGTGGACAGAAGCAGCCCAACCAGGCTGAGGAGAAATTTCCAAAAAAAAAAAGAAAGAAGGAAGGTGCACATAAAGTTCCTCTCTGGAACCCATTAAAACGAGACAGACTCCTACGGGTGTGCCTGGAAAGTTATTTGGCTTCATGCCTTCCGGTTACCCTGGTGATAAATGGTAAGCTGTCATGCACATGTGTGTCTATGTGTGTGTGCGTGTGAATGTGGGTGTGTAAGGACATTCGACGTAAAAACCTAGACCAAATCAATATGTGGAACAAGACGACCCGCCGAGCCGCCCCCCTAATAGAGGGAAAGAGCTGAAAGAAGTTGCATATGCTACATTTAAACATAGATGAGTTTAAACTTCCTCTTCCCAAATCAAAACAAGACAGATTTATAGTGTTTGGGCACCCTGAACTGTTGGATCCGGGCTCCAATTTTCACTCCTCTGTTAGGAGACTTGGTGTTTATTTTGACAGTGTTTTTACATTTATCGAGCAGATCTCCTTTGTTGGTAAATCTATCACCTTCCAGCTGAGACTGATCTGATAGCTAAGGTGACGGCTTATCTCCGTCCCAAAGACTCAGAGACTGTGATCCCTGAATTCATAAGAGCTTAGACCAGTCATCCATCCAAACCTGCAGCTAGTTGAAGATGCTGATGCTCGCTCCTTGGCTGGTTGGAAAAAGAGGGATCACATTACACCTGTGCGTCTCTCCCTCCACTGCCTTGTTGTTTGTTTCAGGATCCATTTCAAAATGTTGTTGTTGGTTGTAAATAGATTGGTACCACTTAACCGAGCTGAACTTGTTCAGGTTCACACTCCAGCTAGAAAACTGAGGTCAACCTATCAGCGTCTCCAGAACATGCCCAAAAATCAGGGGTGACTGAGTTTTTGCAGTAGCCGCCCCTCACCTGAGAGAGGGCAGATGTTCAGCTGAGATCTGCCCCCACTGTGGAATGTTTCAAATATTTGTTGTGTTTTTCATTTTAGCTTTTAATGTTGTAAGCACTTTGGTCAACCCAGGTTGGGTAGAGGTCAATTTTGACTTGAATTTATAATGTTATGGCTGATCAGTGTAGGCACACAGTCATAACGGATCTTGAGATAAAACTATGCTGTTCTCACTGACAGCAAGGGTTTATACCCATAAACTCCCAAATGCCCTGCGTTGTGCAACTAATCACCCTGATTGAACTCCTAAAATTAAACGTGAAGTTTTTTCCTTAGTATATTTCATAAAAAATGTCCACAATTGACTCAAATATGACTTTTTAGAGTAAAACAAGATGTATTAATGATATATATCCTTGATTTGTTTCATATGCAAAAACTTTGGGCTAAATCAGACCAACGGTTGAGAAATGATGGCTTTGAAACATTTGGAGATAAAGCTTGTCAGAAATGTATCTTTCCTTAAATCTATCCAGTTCCCCCTTGTGAGTAAAATATGAACTACTAAATGGAAGTTTGATGTTTACAGGTAAGGTACATTCCCTTGAGTTGATTCATATGCAGCAAATTTCGACTAAATCAGACCAAGGATTTGGAAGTCATGTCCGAAAGCTGTGTTTTTAATTTAAAAAGCATCCCCTAGTGAGTAAAATATGATATGACAAGATAGATACCCTCCAGTCGATTCATATGCACCAAACTTGGGTTAAATGAAACCAACCGTAAGGAAAATACTTCAGAAATCTGTGTATTTTGTAGAAAAGCTCCCCCTAGGGAGTAAAATTAACTGAAAAGTGAAAGTGAACTATTATGGAGAAACATCATATAAAGATGATAAAGCCCCGTGGGAAGATTCATATGAACAAAGTTTGGACTAAATAAGACCACCGGTTGGGAAATTTCAGCTCAAAAAGTTTTGGAGAAAGCTCGCCCTGGTGTCGGAAATATACATTCAATCTTTCCTAAAAATCAATTCAGTTCTTCCTCACACTACGGTTAATTGGGATAAAGAGTTTGAAAATAATCCATGAAACTATTTTTGAGTCATGGCGCTAACACAAAGGTTCTGCGGCGGCCGTGATGCCGATGATGATTCAAATTCATACAATATCCACGACTTTTCTGGTATATAATTATCGATAATAAGAACTTCTTTTTTTTTTATTTCACACTAGCATAATCCACATTTACGAATGTTGATGCTGAAGAAAAGTATCGTTGTTGTATCAAGTCAAGCATCATCAACATGAAACACTGTTAGTGCCTTTGTACAAATCTTCTGTGCCTCCAGAAGCAACTCGCAGGTTTAATAATATTGATTGCGACTAACAAACATTCCTTATTAAAACCGATTTTTTTTAGCTCTCTGCAGTCCCATTGGAAGCCCGCCAGTGCATTTGTTCTCGCCCGCAGCTTTAGCAACTGAAATCAAAGGAAGTTACATTTTCTGATCTCACAGAATCCCTGGAAGACCTAAATAGAGTCGCTAAGTTTTAAATTAGTTGGACCCAATATTTTATTGCCTTAATGGAGCCGCTCTGGATGGTTGGCATGTGTTGCTCCCTGGCGCACAAATCAATAGCGGGGAATGGAGGTTGGTGCTGCCAGCCCAAACACAGCCGTTTATCAGAGCTGCAGGAGTTTGGGGGGTTTTTTTGCCTGATTTTGTCAGTGTGTGTTTGTCTTTCCCGTCGAGAGTCCAAGGCAAAAAAGTTGCACAAGTGAAGTTGGCAATTAGAACTAATGTACATTTTGGTTATCAGGAACATCCGATTCAAATTCTCTCGCCTCTCCCTGCCCCGACTGCGCCTCACCCATCACCCTGCTGAGTCCTCTGATTGGGAGTGACATTAGCATTCACTATTCATTAGGAGGACGTAACAAGGGACGGGGGGGAGTCTCAGACACAGGTGGGGACAGGAAGGACTTTATCTTTATACTGTAAAAGCCAGGAGAAACACACACACAGACACACACACACACAAACACACACATGACTGAAAATTATAATGTGCTCACGGCAAATCACCATTTGAAAATATAAGTTTTCACTCACTGGCCGTGAATGGGTTGATCACATGGTCTCCAGTTCACCCCACTTGATCTGTAGCCCTCCATTATGACTCATAACAGCAGAATAATATACTTTTAAATCTTATGTTTTCGTATTCTTAACATTTTTTAAAAGTTGCCTATGGGGTGCCTCTCTGTAAAAGTTGAACATGTTGATTTTAACTGCAAAATGTTAATGATTTTAGCTCCAAATGTTACATTCAAGCCTAAATTATGTTTCTAAATGTTTAGGAAATTTTGCAAATTTAGAATGAAACCAAAATAAAAGCTCGAAGAAGAAAACCACTTGTATACACAGGAAACACGGCCCCTTTTTCACCGAGGCAGTTTCTGATCTAGTTCTGGGCCAGGGCCTAACTAGGAACCATGGACCCAAAAAAACTGGTTCTTTAAGAGCAACCAAAAGCTCTGGGGGTTAAAAGCGAGAAGCACTGGCGACAGAGACTGGGGGCGTGGTTTTTATAGCAAACAAGAACCACTGACATCATTGTAGATAATGCTAATAATACTAATAATACATTTAATTTATAATGGATAGCTGTGTCTGTTCATTAGTGGGTGGTCACTGCTGCACCACCTCTTTGGTTTTGTCCATGTTTAGAGGTAGGTTGTTGTCTACGCACCAGCCCTTTAGCTGCCATACGTCCTTGCCAGCAGGATGCAATATAATCTCCCCGAAAAGTCGGGGGATATTCCTAAAATTTGATCACTGAGTAAACTTTCGGTACGAATGGAGCTTGGGTTCTAAAGAGGGTGATGTATTTGTGACGTGTGATGAGTGTGCCCCGCAACCCATTGGCAGGAAAATCCAACTCAAATACAAGAAACTGCTCCTCAAAATCAAGAGTTTGCTTGATCGTCAGATGAGATCAGTTTTGCTTTGGTTTGTAAGAAGTCACAGTAGATGCCGATGATGCTTTGTTTTACGTCATGCCCCTTTTGCTTTAAAAACACATGCTGGAGCTGTTTTGGTTTAAAAAAGGTGGATTAATGTGGCACTAGAGCACAAACAAGGTGGACTATAGCAAGCTTATTAAGATGGGAAATTAGGGAAACATAGGCTGTTAGCAGGGGATAGGGACGTGCTGGAAGCATGCAGCGGTTGCTGGCAGGAGATAGGAAGGGCTGGCTCGAGGCAGACACTGTGGACGCTAGGAGAGAATAGTTAATAATCAGCACGAAAGAAAACCCCACAGGACGTACTGTAACATTCACAGTACAGAATAAATCAAGCAATCTTGCAGAGATTGGATGAAGACCTTCTACTGCATCTAAAAGGATGATTGTATTCAGATGTGGAGATTGCCCGGGTGACCGCAATCAGGAAACTAAGCACCCACTCATAAGGGAGATGGTTTAGTATATACTGGGGGGGGAGTTCCGAGTGTAATTCAAAGCCCAACATTCAAATACTGGTACAAGTGTTTTGCTACAAAAATGCTGAAAGGCTCTACAGAGAATCTCCCATGTCTCTACCAGGTGTCTGAATAGTGTTGCAACACATGAACCCTCCAAACCCTTTGTTAACTTGATTTTTTATGTATTTCCACAGTCCTGGGCTTCACACACACACACACAATCGCACACACAGTCATTAGGCCAAACGCACCCAGCGGACAGAATAAAGACGCTGCCTGAATCCACACAAAGTCCTGCAATGCAGCACATTCCCACAATCAGAAGAAATAACTTTTTATTTCTCTGATTCACGTTTTTGTCGGCAAACACCCATTTCTCCCCTTGTACACTCTAATCGTTTGACCAGTACTGCTTTCAGCCTAACTCTACCTTCCCTGCTTCAGCCGGAGGATAGAACTACCTGGCGTCTGTCTGTCTGTCTGTCTGTCTGTCTGTCTGTCTGTCTGTCTGTCTGTCTGTCTGTCTGTCTGTCTGTCTCTTAGATAACTAAGGGGGTTGTATCATTAGCTTTTCATAACAGCTGGATAAGACTGAATAAGATGCACCTATTATATGGCTCAGTGAATGAATGTATTAATGTTTTACTGATTGGTTTGGTTGTTATTATGAAGAAAAATTGTTGAATTACCTTAAATTGTTTAAGTTATGGTAGAGTAACTGGGTAAATTTCTTGTGGCACAGTTACAAGGAATAAATTACCTCCATCCATATTTCCAATTTATTCCGCTTATCCAGGGTCTGGTCGCCGTGGCAGCCTGCAAAGAAGGTCGATTTCCAGATATCCCTCTCACCAAAAACCCTCTCCAGCTCATCATGGGAGATCCCGAGGCATTCCCAGGAAAGGTGAGATAAATGAAGTCCCCAGGTTTTTCTGAATTTATGAGATAATATGTCATTAGTTTTGTAAAACAAATGGGAAAAATAATTATTATTTCTTGGGTGAGTGAAATATGCTTCCGCACGGCAGCAGACCGTGTGTCATGCATATGTAATAACAATTAAAAGTTATATAATTTACTCTTTCTGCTGTTTAAACTTTAAGTTTGGCCTCTGGTGAGAACAAATGCTGCCTCTTCATCTTTGTTCCCACTGGGGACTTGAAGTATTGTCTCAGGTTGTTATGTCCATGTAAAGAAAACAAACAAGAAAAAATAAACCCACACCCAGCACACAGTCGGCTTTGCAGAGCAGAAGAAGAAGAAAAAAATCCTGAAAATGAATAATTGATTATCTCACTCCTATAGCCTCAGCTCTGAGTTTGTTTACTCTACCTGTGGGTCACTCTTCCTCAATGAAACAGGACATTTCGATGGTTTGTATCCTTTTCAATATCAGGTTCTGTGCAATGTACACAATCTTCGCTTTAATTAATAATCTGGGGGATGAATAAAAGGAATGCAGTGGAGCCACTGAGCAAAAAAAATCAAGTTCAAACTTTGCTTCCTGTGTCTGGGTCATAGGAGCACAAAAATAGATGTAGAATTCACCTAAATCTGGTCCAGTTACTCACAGGAGCAGTGGGGTGAAATCGATACAGGTCTTAAAATCAGCTAGTTGGAACCTCTGAGCGGAGGTCGAGATCAGCGGCGCCTCACATCAGTCACTGGCGCCACACTGCGATACAACTTTTGATGGCAGAACCCCCCGGATCGCAAACTGACACGGTGCTGTGCAGCGGTTTTCTTTGTTTAGAGTAAACAAAACAAACAGACACAAAAAAAAAAGGGCATCAGAGGGACGGGAGTTTGCTTTGGGGTTGTTGCACAAACTCTGTCAGAAAAAAAAGGCTCATGTTGACATATTCATCTTTTTCAAGATATAAACTCAGATCTTCTTGCTTCATTTCAACATGATTTTTATTATGTGTAAGTTTATTTACATTCCATGTTGTTCTACGGTACCACGCCTCATGTTGTACTTAGTTATATCCCCCAAAAAGTTTGGGATATTAAGAAACTGTCATCACCACCGCGTCAGCCACTACCACAGATCCCTCGTGTTAAAGCGATGTCATATTTAACTATTGTAGTTCATATTTTACCCACCAGGGGAAAATATTTTTTTTGTTTTGTTTTTTTTGCAGAAATAACTCAAAAAGGGTTTTATGGATCATTTCAATTTTATGTTCACATAGCTTAGTGCGAGGAATAAGTGGAGTGATTTTTGAAAATATCAGTAGCATATATCCGACACTAGAGGGAGCTTTATCTCCAAAAGTTTTCGAGCCATAATTTCTCAAACGTTGGTCCAATTTATTGCCAATTTGGGGCCTATAAGTCGACTCAAGGAGATCTATCTTGTGCACATTGTGTACTACCTCAATAGTTCATATTTTACTCACTAGGGGGAGCATTTTTTTTAATGAAAAACACTGTTTGTTTGGCGTAGTGTCTTAACCATCCGACCATTTACTCCAACTTTGTTTCATATTAATCGACTCAGGGAGATCTCTAATGAATATATAATATTTGAATCACTTCCTGAGTGTCATTCTGTTTAACAGCTTGCACAATAAAGAAAGTAAATTGTCAAACTCTGTCTTCTGATTTGTATCACATCGCGGGGTTTCGGTCACTGCACAGCTCTTCGGGGAATAAGGTTGGAAAGAGCCGCGAGACAAAACAAGATCTGTTTGGCTGTGGGCTTAAAAAAAAAAGTCGCAATGATTCAGGAGAAAAAGGAACGATCTAGAATTCTCGCTTCTTATATTATCGGGTCAAAGATGAACCTCCATTAAAGGTTGTGCAAGAATGCAGTGATTATGAGAGCTAACATAAAATGAACTTTGATGTGATTTATTGTTTTTTTTTTGTTGAGGGTACACTGGAGGAAGGTGTTGGCTGGAAAAACATGAATAAATGAGAGTCGACTCTGAGTTCTGACTTTGCCGCATCGTGGGAGCGAGCTACGTGAGCTGGCTGGACCTGTGCTGTACTGACTGACAGGTGAGAATAGCTGCAGGGCTGAAATACACACACACACACACACACACACACACACACACACACACACACACACACACACACAAACAATAAAGCACACTGCAAGATAAAAGCAAACCTACTGATGCATAAACCACTGAATTATAGATGGAAACACTAATGAACACACTGAAGGACAAACATACTATTATAGAAATTGAGATTTTAATAAAACACCACTGAATAAAATAAATCTGATCTCACTGCTGCAGAGAGAAAATCTTTGTAAAAGTATAACTTTCACTCATTTATTACATCGTAGGTCTTAATTCCTGCCAGTAATAAAATTGTCCGTTCACACCTTTAATGTATATTAGCCAAAAAGCAGACAGGTTGTAAACAAAACCCACAATTCTGCGTATCCATAAAGAAAGAAATATATGTTATGAAGTCTTTCGGCAGACTGTGATGACTTAGAATAAAGAACAGTTATAATGAATTCCTGATGAATAATTGCTTTAATTTTGATTAAGCAAGCCTCAATTGGTGATGACGACTGCATTAAAGAGAAAATAAAGTCAGAAAGTCTAAATTATTCACAATGAAATTTCATGTGTGCTTGAAAGAATAGAGAATAAGTATCCTGAAGCCAGATCGGAGAAAAAAAACGGATTATAAAACTTTATTTTTCCTTGAAGTAAATTGTTTTGTCTTGAAATCTTATGAAATAACCCCATTTGCTCTCTTGATTATGAGTTCAGAGAAACTTCCTGTTTCACTTTTATTTTCAAATCTAGGCTGAGCTTGGCCTTGCTCGACTGGGAAGAAGCAGCACAGCCGTCATTAAAGCCGGGGAAATACAACTGGTGGAAGACTCTGGAATGTACCACTCTACCCAGATGACTTAGGAGACATTGTTGGCCGGGAAATAGGAAAAAATGGAAAAAGTCAACAGAAGTATATTCCTTCAGGGAAGTTTAGATGAATTAACAAGATATTAAAGATATTTTCCATTTTCACATCACTCATGAACAAAAGTCCAAGATACCTGACTCCTCCTCCAGATTTTGGGGGCGTGGCCTGTTCTGGCAGCTGCTTCATCCACGGTACCAAACATCTCTATAGACAGTGCGAACCTGAAAATCTCAGGTCAGTGAAGCCGATGGAAAGCAAACTGGACACTCGATTTCATTGTTACTTATGAGCTTTATTTCTGTGAAACTACAAATAATAAAATCTCCAAATATTGACGTAAACCTTCAATTTCCATTCCAAGAAAAAAAACTAAAGATAATTATTTGTTTGCATGTTTAATTATTTGGGGGTATTTATTAATTTGATATCTCAAACACTCTAAAGTTACCATAGAATGACAAATTCTTTTTTCAATAAGAAATACTGACACTACAAAATGTGCTCAACCAAACAGCTGAGCAAGACATCAAAGGATTTAAGAAGAAAAAACTGGGATCCAGAAAAAGGCTACGGGATTAGCACGGAGGCTTTTGTGGGATCTGCGTCTAATTATTGCTGGATTGCATATATTACTAATACAGCCCAATGTAAACGTGCTAAAGGAGAAAACTAAAATGTTTGATAACTTATAGGAAAATTGTAATGAGCTCCAAACAATATTTGACACAAAATATGCTAATATGAATCGGTAGTAGCCGCTATATTTGCAGTTTCAGCTAAAATGAGCAAAACATCTTCAACAACTTTAATAAAGGATAGTTTGGCTGCATCGATGCACAGCCCTCATTAAAACACGGAAACCACGGCGGATTGTCTGCGCATAAATTATAAAACTCCTGAAGTGTAGTTAAGAAACACAAGGTCTACTTAATTCAAAGTATATTCTTACATTCCCTGATCCAGTGTAGCTGCAGCTGGTTTTCCAACCCGACGGGCAACCAACTCACTTCTCATGTTTCATTTATTTAAAGCAGAAGTCAGCGAGGGTTGCGATTGTTATTAGTGTTACGTTGTTGTAGAATAACGCTCTTTTTATGATCAACATGTCCTCTGAAAATGTTTAAACCTTTCAATCAACACTCCATCTGACAGATTCCTGATTAGTCCATAATAAAGACACCGGAGTCAATTAGACTGGCTTATTGGTTATGCATTAGCGGCAGGATACTGCACTTCAGTTCTGCACATAACAAAAGAAAAACCCAAATTACATGAGCTGAAACTCAGCAGCAGCGCCTTATTAGAGACGGACGCTCTGCAGCTGCTTTATTAAGAGGCCTGGTTACACAAGCAGTCTGATGCGCACGGGTCAAGATGATCTCTCCCTCCTGTGTATTTGAAGAACCTCTCTGATCGTCAATGCTTCATGATTTTTCGGATTATTTCATGTTTTTCAGAGATTATGCCAATTAATAAAGTAGATCACTGCAAGTAAAAAGAAAAACTAAACATCAAAGTTAGCTGGGAAAGCCTTCATTTCCACCCACAATCCTGCACAATCTGGGAAGGCTCTTTTTTCTCATTGCATTCAAAGCAACAACAGAAAAACGACAGCAAGGGTATCCCCCCCCCCCCTTACAGTCCTAATTCTTTTTTCAGCAATAGTACTAGTAGCAGTAGTAATAGCAGTTTAGCTATCTAGCTAGCATGAACTGTAGTTTACTGGATATGTCTGTGCACCCGGAGACTTGTGTCTCATGCAGGTATCTGTGTGATGACGTTTGTTTTGTTGCAACCTCACAGACAATTTGTTTTCACTTTGACAATTACCACAAACACTCAAAGAAGACTCCTGCTGTGGTAATGTTAGGTGTTGGTGGGTGGTTCTTTGTGTGTGTGTGTGTGTGTGTGTGTGTGTGTGTGTGTGTGTGTGTGTGTGTGTGTGTGTGTGTGTGTGTGTGTGTGTGTGTGTGTGTGTGTGTGTGTGTGTGTGTGTGTGTGTGTGTGTGTGTGTGTGTGTGTGTGTGTGTGTGAGAAGAATTCAGAAAATACAAACACCTGGATGAATTGGAAAAAATTTAACTTTTCTAACTGCGGACTGTGGAACTCCAAAAAGCCGAATGGAATTGACAAAAACAAAAGTAAAGCCTCAAATTTAACCCCTTAAGGCTGCAATTATTATAAAGTTTTTTCAAAAGGTGATGTCATGACGCTGCTTAGTCATTACATTTTTTGGGTTGTTGTTTCTTGGTTTATTCTGTTTTCGTTGTCTGGTTCTATTGTAGAAGGTTCGTTTTCATCACCACTGCTAATTTGAGAATGTTACCTATGTTTTTTATCGTTTTTTAAACGTCCTTTATCGTTTCTTTGTGATTCTGGGGGCCGTTTCAAAAATTGGGCTTAGCGGAAACTCTGAGTTTGTTAAGCCAACTAATAATAATAATAATAATAATAATAATTCATTTGATTTATAACGCACTTTGCATTTGGATCAAATCTCAAATTGCTCTGAGTTTTTGTGGTTCAGAAAGCGGGATTAATTGAGCTCTGACTCAGTTAGCGCGTTATTGTGTGAATCTAACCTGATCATTAGCAGGTTTACTTCAGTAAGCCCGACTCCTCCTCTTCCTGAGCCTGAATCAGAGCCGTCAGAAGGGACGTGTCCGTCGATAATTAGTCACGTTAAAACATCGACGCCGGGAGAAGACTGAGATTGAACGTGCTTTTACTCTATGAATTATGTCAATCTTTAATCTGATGACATTAAAGGGTAGAGTCAAAGCACAACCCAACTAGAAAAAGCCGTCATAAAGCGCAAACCTCTGCCAAGACGCAGGAGTACCCGAAGTAGACATTACTGTGATCAGAATCATTTGGAACGTTATTTTTTCTAAAGAAAATTCCGAGCAGATTTCTCCATTAACTGGAAAGTTGTTTTCGTTGTCGGAATGTACAGCAAACTTTTTCAGCATCTCTTAAATACACTTCCACGTTTCTTCGTTCTTATTTAAACGGAAGCTTCTTCTACAACATCGGTAGATCTACGTGTTCTCCCTCCAGCTGTCACCCTACTGTATAAAGTCTGTGATCACCTGTACCTCTTTGCTAGTTTGTTGTTGATGTTTCACACATTCCAGCCTCTCTCGTAGTGCTTCCTTTCAAGTATCTTTTTATGGTGTGTTTTTTTGTGTGGATTTCCATGACCACTGTTTAAACTGGGATCAGAGTTGGCACATGGGGAATAATGAAGCATGAAACAAGACCCCTACCATTATCATATTTTGAGGAGAATAGAAATACTTTTCAGTTTAACATCCTAATATCCACCAGGGTTCGACACCATCTCTTTCAAAAGTTCAAGTATTGCTGTTTCACTTTTTGCATCTGTCCCCTTTGTCCCCTGCATCTTTTCTTAAATTCAGCAATCATTTTGAGACAAATCCTGATTTTCTAGTTCATATATAATCCAAAAGACTGGACAAGCTAACCAATGGGCACCAACTCCAGCTGATCTGCATTCAAACCGGCAATTTCTTCTTTGCAGATGAATATTTATTTATCTGTATTGCATAGAAGGAGCATGGAGACGGTATTTCTGATGGTATCTCTGACTGGCTACAGAGATATCTCTAGTTGAATGTTGAATTGTGAATGGCCATGAATATTAAGCTCAATAGATACGTGGGGGGCTGTAGACTTTATTTTGCGTATTCTGTGTTCTAATTAATAAGCAAATAATACTGAGCGTTATTTGAAAACTGTTGATTTATTTGTGATTCAATAAACACCCAGTAAAAATGACCTTACTTCTTAACAATCTGTTCCCTTCACTTTTGCGATCAGGGCTACGCCCTTGACTCTAACAAAACGGTTTGAGCAAAGAAATGTTGTGCAGCTCTCTTCATTTAACCAACTATGTCAATATTTTTCAATTGCTTCTCCAGCTCCTCCCTACCGGTTTCTGTCTGACAATTGGTCCGGTGCGGTTCCTGACAATTGTCTGACAATTGGTATGGTGCGGTTTTGCTCACCGAAAACTGCCGTTGCTTTTCAAAATGACACTTCCTGTATGAATACAAGTCATGAAACCCAAATAAATGAGCTGAAAATATTGCAATACTCTGTGGAGGAGAGGAGAACCAGAGAATGAGGCGATCATTCTCTCTGTTATAATCCACCTCATCATTATTCCTCCTTTATTAACATCGACACATTCATTAGAGCAGCGTTAATAAAGGGCTCTTCAGCGGTCATGATGGTCAGTATTGGATGGTCAGTATTGGATGTGGATATTTTGTCGGCATCCAGTTGTGCAGGCTGGTGTTGTTCAGCAGTCAGTGAACGTCTCCAATGGCCAACGGAACACTGCTGGCTCATCAATAGTACAAAACCAGACAGAGCCGGAATACTAAAACATAGCATATTCCTCTTGCCTCTTCTCTGTTTACATCTCTCTCAGTCTGTCTAACGTTCTCTCCCCCTCTCTCTCTCTTTCTCACACACACGCATTTACACAAGTACTCCTGTAGTCTAACCAGAGAGCAGCTACCTGCTATATTTCAGTATTTTTACACAGTTGAGTCTAGAGGGGAGTCAGGTGGTAACACAGCGACACCACATGCCGATAAAAACTCCATAACAACCTTATCCCATATTTCTAATACAACCAGTGCGTGTGAATATGTGTGTCTGTGTGTGTGTGTGTGTGGGCCCGCACACTGGTATTCATAATGTTATGGGGATCTTGAACGGCATGGGGGGGCCCAAATTGAGGTCCCCATAAAGAAAACCCTTTGTTTGTCTCTATGTGTGTGTGTGTGTGTGTGTGTGTGTGTGTGTGTGTGTGTGTGTGTGTGTGTGTGTGTGTGTGTGTGTGTGTGTGTGTGTGTGTGTGTTGTGAACTTCCAGCCAGTGAATAGTTGAGAGGTAGAGGTAGAGGTACAGGAGCGAATAAAAAAATAAAACATGTATTTATTGTCTGACATGAAAGTGGCGCTGTTGCAAAGAAGAAAAGAAGAAGGTAGGGATCTAAAAAATGCATTTTAAGTCAGCAGGCCTTGCCTGAAGCAAGTCTGACTTTCAATGATTAATTTATTTTCACACCAAACTCACAGGAGCCCTGTGTGAGTGAGTGTGTGTGTGTGGGTGTGTCTGTGCGTGTGTGTGTGTGTGTGTGTGTGTGTGTGTGTGTGTGTGTGTGTGTGTGTGTGTGTGTATGTGTGTGTGTGTGTATGTGTGCTCCCCTTCAGGATTATTATAGCCTGTCAGCCTGTATATACACAAATAACGTGTATATACGTGTGAAAACGTGTCACTGACAAGGAACGGACACTCGCATGTTTTTCAGTAAACACTGCTTATTTCCAAGGATGAGGCTTCCCAGGATTCATAATTTATTTCATTGTGTGTGTCATTCTCTGACTGGGGCCTAATGGTTTCTTCAGTGAAAAGCTCAGTTACTTCCGTAAATAGATGGCCACCGCTGTTATCATGAAACGACCAGGAGAAATAGAATGCATTTGTTTGGGGCTGCTTTCAGTGGCAATGTAATTGGTGCTCCTGGGAGTATGTGTGGCAGCAGGATAAAGTGTGTAGGATTCGGATTTGGGTATTTATTTTGTTTTTGTCTACAAAAGCAAAAAAAGAATGTATGCTGAGGAATGTTCTTTGTGCCACAGGAATCATTTTGAAAATAAGGAACTCAAGGGTGGTCCTACATAAACAAAGACTGTGTCATCCTCTGAATGTTATCATTCATTTAAGTTTTTTTATTTTAGTTTAATCGTACATCATAAGCTGAACTTCACGGCACATAACAATAGAGATGTTGATGGAACGATCATTCAATCATTTACAGAACTTGAGTTCATACATGTGGCGGTATAAAAAAAATATCCAGCCTCTCTTGATTCTTCTACTTCTGTGTATCTTTTGAAAAGACAAATATAAAACAAATGCACAACATAAAATGTGTTTTTTAAATGATCATAACATTAAATAAGGCAACAAAAAGTAATATGTAACCTGAATCACCCCAAAATGATTCGCCCTCGTGAACATAATAGCATTTATGTCACCTTCAGCAGCAATAACTGCGACAAACTGCTTCAGATAACTGGACATCTGTCTGGGGCATCGCTGTGGTGGAACTAAAGGCCACTCTTGCTTGCAGAACTGCTTAAGTGCAGCTACTTTGGTGGTTTTTTGAGCATGAATTGCTCTTTTCACCACATTTCAGTGGCATCAAGGTCTGGACTTGGACTGACTATGCCGCTCCAACACTTTAATTTTATTCCTTTTGAGCCTTTCAGAGATGGACTTACTCTTCTTTCTGGGTCCATGGTCTCGTTAAATTACCTAGTTGTGCCGGGGCTTTATCTCATCGACTTGTCCTTACATTCTCCTCCAGAGTTTTTCTGGTGGATAGCTTTTTGCTTGGAAGCCTTGAACTCTGACCTTTATGGAGTTGAGACCAGCAGGCCTCTGCTGAGTTAATGTTGAAATGCAAATATTAAATATTATCTGAATAAGTAAGTACATTTTTACTTGCATTTCAACCTTTAAAAGAAAAGCATTTCCACTTGGCTTTAAGTTTAGTAGTCGGACATGGAATGGATTGAATTCATGTTGCAGTGCTAGCGAGCTAGTAAACAATTACAAGTCGGCATCATGATGGACAGCCACTGTTTAAGCTCGCCACAATGTACAATGTCTATTTCCCAAACCAGGCCTACAGTGCCGTTCTCAAGAGCAAGTCTATATCCCTGAAAAGACCCCAATGCTATGCGATTTACATGCAATACCCCTGATTGAACACCCCAAATTATATATGAAATTATGTCCATAAAAGAACTTCCCCCCTAGTGAGGAAAATATATACAAAAATGGACTATTAGAGTTAAGTACGACATATACGAGATAGATTTCTTCGAGTCGATTCATATGCACCAAATCTAGTTATCTCGTTAAAAAGAAGGATCTGCGGTCACGGCGGCGGTCCCGGACTTTTTGGGGATATACTGATGATCAGGGCAACGCAACTTTCTAAAACTGCTTTTGATCGGAACGCTGAATCACAGAGCGACAGCACGTCACTCAGACTGGGTGATTAAAGAAAACAACCACTAGAAGACACAAATATCGCAAATAATCTCATGTCGGTCTCGTATCTGAGAAGTTCTGAAATGGCTCTTCTAAAACTTTGTCCCGGACAAACACGATCAGTGGGTGACTTTCAGAACCTCTGTCCTTCTCCACAGCCGTCATTCTCTGCACGTTTCCCCCCTCTGTCTCTTCCTCTTTCCGTATTCCTGTCACCCTCCTTTCCCACAATATGAATTGTTTGGTTCTCCACAGACACAGATTACGTTGTTGGAAATCGAATATATGTACGGCTTGGTGAAAGACAGCTGTAGTAGACAAAGTTAATGAGCTCTAACGCTTGAATCCAGAGCGGTCGGCCTTTAATGATTCAATAAGTGAAACAATAACTCCAATCAAACATTAAATTGTCTATAACTGCAGTTTTAGTTCTTCTTAACTGTGACTACCTACAGCAGCAACCCACCATTCCATAATAATCTGATTCACTTCACGCCATGATTGGCCAGTTTTTTTGGAAGAGAGAAATCCTCTGGGGTTTGAACTTCTCCCTCGGTCAGTCTGCAACATCTGGTGCTAAACCTAAAACTAGAGCCTCATTAATGTGGCAGTGCCCCTTTTAAAAGTCATATATTTCTGCAGTATTTGGGTTTCCACCTACTTCAGGGCATAAAGTTTATTATCATTGCACATAGAAGATACATACAACAAAACTTTGATCAGTTTCCCAACTGGATAATACTAATACTAATATGGAACAATGGTATGGTGCAGCTGCATTTTGCATAATCGTAATGATTGAACAATTAATTGTGATCAAAGGGTATCTGCCTTAGGTAACAGCAACATTTATTCCACCTGGTGGTGGTGACTGATGACTCTGCTGAAAGTAATGTATGATTAAGTTGGTGGATCTGCAGTCATTGGTTGCTGATGGGACAGTTGTGGGCATGTATAGCAGCAGCATTAACGAACTAGGCCTGGACATTCAACCCAGCAAGGGTATAGCCCGAAAAAAAACCTAACCCCCTGTGTTGTACAAGCAATCCCAAATATGTCCGAAAAATTGTGTTTTTCGTTAAAAAAACAAACATACTCACCCTAGTGACTAAAATATGAACTAACAATGTGAAAATATATATCCCAGGTAAACCTCCTAGACTCGGTTCACGTGAACCAAGTTTGGATTAAATCCGATTAAAATATGAGCTATCAAAGTCAAATATGAAATATACAAGATATATCTCCTTGAGTCGATTTATATGCACCAAATTTGGACTAAATCAGAAAAAACGATTGAGAAATCATAGCCCTAAAACGTTTGGAGTTAAAGCTCCCCCCAGTTTCGATAACAGACAATTGACATTTTCCCCAAATCAATCTCGTTGATAGATCCTGACCATAAAAGCAGGAAAGACTGAGCTCGGGTGAAAACCCTCTAACCCTCTCCAACTTTCTGAGAAAGCTCTGCTCTCTATAGTGCTGCATCCACTCTAGTGCAGAAAGATGACGAATTCCCTTGACTTCTTTCTTTCTACCCTCTTATTTTATATCTGTCTTTCTGCCAATCCATCTATCTGTCTGGCCGGTCTCTCATTTCTTTACCACGGAAACCTACTTTTCCCCACATAAAACTCCACAGGGGACAGATTTCAGCGTTGCATATTCAATTATTGATGAAGCATAGCCTTCATTTCCTTTTCTGTCCTCTGAGGCTTTGTGCTGAGGGACATTGAGAGAAATCAGACGTCTCAGAGGACTCCCTCTGCATGTCAAGACACCAGCATGTGCCTGCAGCGGCACAACCCTCTACTGCTACAGACAGGCTTGTATGGCTCTTATATCCTCAGTATATTGTACATTTAACTTAGACAATAACAATCATGTTGATGTTTTACTGAACAATTCAACATTAAGCTTGACTTACTGCCCTTCGTTTGAGCTTTCAACCTCAATCTGTATCTCATGCGTATAGATTTATTGGCGGGAGGAATGTAATCCCATAGCTGACACTGAATTCTGAGGACCTCCCATCGGAGCTGGCTCCAAAGTTCAACATGAAAGTTCAGTCTTGTAAAATAAAAATGTGAATCAGATTTATTAATGCCGCCCCGAATCAAAAAACGACTATGGCTCCATGGGCTTTGAAATATGTAGCATGTTAGGCCTTAGGTTCCTCTAGAAAGATGTCAGAACACACAGAGCATCTCATCTTCTTCATAATGGGCTCTAAGCCACAGATCGGTAAGAGTGTCCGTGCTAACTGTGCTTGCTAACAAAGAAGATCAGTGATGCTAATCAGCAGATGGAAGAAGGCCTGTTCTGATTAGTCCCATTTTTCTTAACATCTTGTGGATGGCTGAGTGAGTGTGTATTGCTTCCCTGAGGAGGGTGCCAGGCATGCACCGGGGGAGAAAGCAACCCG